>NW_020769330.1:11602198-11617316 GCF_900518735.1 Pseudonaja textilis | reverse complement strand
TCTATCTATCTATCTATCTATCTATCTATCTATCTATCTATCTATCTATCTATCATCTAGCAACTCCCACTAATGGTATAGTAAGAATGACCTTCGAAGGACATTCAGAGCAGCTTCCAGTGACAGTATAGTAAGAATGACCTTGGGAGACGGAGGAAGAGCTGCAGAGTGGACAACCTTCATATAAAAGACATCTCAGTCCACAAAAAGAGAGAGGGCACAGGAAGCGTTTCAGAAGGGACACCCCACCCCCCCAGTTTTCCAGATGGTAAAAAGGAGGAGGAGAGCAAGCAACTCATTCGGCCTCCCAAGAGTCTGTTAATGTAAGCTTGCCATAAAGACAAGAACTAGCGTTCGTTGTTGTGCTTTGGGTCTGGACTATTTCAAAGGACTAACAGCCAGTTTACCATACAGGAAGTCACCGCTTTAGAAATGCCTAATTCCATCCCTCCTGCTTATTTCTTACACTCTGCCCTTTCTATAGGCATTCTTTCAGTGCTGTTTGGGAGAAGGGGGTTTAGCAGTGACAGTGTTGAACACTTCTGCAATAGAAAGCTAGCAGTGGGGAAATTAAATCCACCCCCTTTGTTTTTTTACATATATTTTTTTTAACACGAGGAAATTATTATTCAGAAATAAAACTTCCCAGTTCTATTTCTGCTTGAACCATCTTCTTGAACCGGTGAATCACAGCAATTTGAGAACCAGAAATGATTGTGTAAGCAAACTGTGATGGTTATAGCAATGCAAGTATGTGTGTGCCTGTGGGGGGGAAAACCCTCCTGCCCATATATCGTGCTTTGCCTTTTCTATAGGCACTCTTTATGAGGTCCTGCCGCTTGAACGTTGGCAGCTTTGACAATCTAAGAAAATCTGAGTTACTAAAGAATATCTGAGTTGGCTGCAATCGCTCCTGGCCACCCCAAAGGAGCGACAAGAGTTTTGTAGATGGAAACGTCGAGGTTTTACTCTCCAGTTTAAGGAGGTTCGTGGAATCATAGAGTTGGTAAGGATTTCACCATATGTAGAAGATTCTGAGACGGTTGGACCGCATTACACGTCTACGGAGATTGTTAGTCATCCAGGTCATCGTTATCCCAAAGCAGAGGTGGTATTCAGCAGGTTCTGACCAGTTCTGGAGAATCAGTAGCGGTAATTTTCAGTAGTTCGGAATACCACCTCTGACTGGCCCCACCCCCATCTATTCTCTGTCTCTCAAGTCCCAGCTGATTGGCTGGGTCTTCTTTTGTTGCCCGGCACTGGAGAACAGAGCTGGAAAGCAGGTTAGTGGGGTGGGGAGGGAATTGAGATTTTGCAATACATCCTTCCCCTGGAGTAGGGTGGAAATCGGGATTTTATAGTATCCTTTCCCTGCCACACCCACCAAGCCACACCCACAGAACCGGTAATAAAATTTTTTGAATCCCACCACTGAATGTAACCCAGTTCAACCACTCCTGTATGTTCTTCTCATCCATTTCTGACCTTTAAAAAAATGAGCAGAGGGTTAGGAAGAGAGCTGCCAAATATAACGAGTAAGATCTTGGTTCAGCCTTTGAGTATCTATCATGGGTGAAGACCATCCCAGTTAGGTCTTTAGAAGAAGAAAGAAGCCTGCCAAGGCCGACTGAAGGTCCGGATAAATCGAAGTTTCGTAACACTTTGGTTTGAGGGCTGTTTCCAATTTTTGAATGTTGAGTCAGGAACTGTACTCCAAAAGGTAGATTGTAGTATCCTTCCCTGCCATGCCCACCAAGCCACGCCCACAGAACCAGTAGTAAAAGTTTTTGAATCCCACCACTGTCCCAAAGGTGCGTTTTCAAAAGACCATGGGGCTTTTCTTTGAAGACATTTCACTTCTCCTTCAAGAAGCTCCCCCAGTTCTGGAAACCAGAGAACGGAAGTAGCTTCATAGATGAGAAGCGAAATGTCTTCGAAGAAAAAAACAAAGTCCCATTGGCCTTTTGAAAAAGCACCTTTGGGACTGCATTACATCCAACCTCTCATATCACTCTGGAATCTCCATACTTACATTCATATCCCTCCTCTCCGTTTCAGACCTTGTAAAATCACTGCTTTACCAGAGCAAACAGTATTTTGACAGTCTGATCTGCCCTAAAATGCTTTCTTCTTATTTACTCAGCCCCATCCATCCTATCAGGTGCTAGGGGGAAGGAAAGGAGAACATAACATTTGCACAGCCTTGGGCTGGCAAGAGTTTATTCTGATTTTATTCAGAGTTTATTCTGATTCTCTCAAGCATGGGTCCTGACTATCACAGCACCCCTACCAAGGTCACAAATTCCTTTTGCTTATTTATCTGTTGCTCGTTTTCCACCGAGCTTATTTTTCCCCCCAGCAACCTAGTTATAGGGAGGAAGAAAACGTGTCGTTTCTGCTCAACAAATTCAAGTCTGAAAACTTTATTTTGCCAATCCTGCAAACCATGACTTCAATGGATCTTCTGGCCTGTTTATGTGCTGTGCAGGAATGGGATAAAAAAAAAAGTCACTAATTTTGGCAATGACATCCTGGAAGACTTCAGTTGCTCCTGTAATATTTTCAGACCTAGTAGAAAAATGTTAGGAAAGATCTGGCTTCCCTCTCCAATGATACATCTCCTACGAAAGGACGTGTGGTCTGTTCACCAAGGTTGCTGTCTCCGATCTCCACTAACATCGCTCCGCTCCTATTTTTCAAAATATCCCATGTGCTACTGCTATCCGAAGATTCTCCAGATCGGATGGATAACGCAGGTCTTAAGTGCCAAATTGGCTCAATGTTCTGACAGGACAGGTTGAAGCAGAGGTGGGATTCTCACTATGCATGGATCCATCACCTCTGCAACTCTGAGCAAGAGGTGTTCACCTTCAAAGAGCTCCTTTGAAGAGGCTGTCTTGATGGAGAGTTCTCATTTTTCCAATATTGTGCAAATACAATCCTTGCAGCAGTCAATACATGCAAAACTAAATATACAGTACCCTTATCATAGCATTATACCCAACATAAATATTTCAGGCTTCAGATCTAAGTAAAGGTTCCCTTTGCACATACGTGCTAGTTGTTTCCGGCTCTAGGGAGTGGTGCTCATCTCTGTCATAAAACCGAAGAGCCAGCGCTGTCCGAAGATGTCTCCGTTGTCGTGTGGCCGGCATGACTAAACGCCCGAAGGCACACAGAACACTGTTACCTTCCCACCAAAGTGGTCCCTATTTTTCTACTTGCATTTTTTACATGCTTTCGAACTGCTAGGTTGGCAGAAGCTGGGAGAAGTAAACGGGAGCTCATTCCGTTACGCAGCGCTAGGGATTCGAACTGACTGCTGACCTTTGTGATCGACAAGCTCAGCATCTCAGCCACTGAGCCACCGCGACCCCCTTCAGATCTATATGTTTCTTAATCACCTTTTCCAACCATGTATGTGTTTATGTCCAATATTTTCTTGCTTTCGTACAAGTCCACCACATATGATAATAAGTCCCTGGAGTTTGATTACATTTCCAACATTTGGTGGACATATTGATGAATATTTTTGCTAATCTTGCAAATGTCACCTATAAAACATTTTTTATACGTAGTAGCCATTGTCAGTTTATAGTTCTTGTCCCAAAGTTTTTGCCATTTATCTAATTCCATCAGATAAGGACATAATTCGGAAAATACTAGACTGTGCAGAGATGGATAGACAGACATTAAAAATAAAGGATAAAAAAGACACTGAATATTACTTAAGGTGGAATAGATTTTACGAGTGGTTAGAGATAAGAAGTAGAAATTAGGCGAAGAAAGATTATTGTTATGTATGAATTAAACATAGAGGGCTTACAATTATAAATAGGTTGATATAATTAACAGAATTACAAATAAGAGAAATCTAGTTAAAATTATTCTGTTACACCATTATTACTGTTATTAGTATACATGTTAATATTTATATTTCTTTTCTTTTTGCTTTTTTGTAAATGATATGCCCTGACAAAACACTGTATTCAAAATGTTTATGAATAAAAATAAAACACATATGGAAGAGGAGATCTTCTTGGAAAACAGGGGCAGGCAACTTTTGGGGGTCAATGGGGATGCCCTTGAAACTCAGTGACCACATCACAGATGTTATCACCAAAAGTTGCAAAGCTGTTGGGCTTGGGAGAAGTTCAGGAAGAGGTTACCGATCCATTGTTCAATCTGATCAATCACGAGACATAGATCTCATAGAACAGGGGTCTCCAACCTTGGCAACTTTAAGACTTGTGGATTTCAGCTCCCAGAGTTCCTCAGCCAGCAAAGCTGGCTGAGGAACTCTGGGAGTTGAAGTCCACGAGTCTTAAAGTTGCCAAGGTTGGAGACCCCTGTCATAGAAGACAAATGAAAATTATTTTCCTCACCAGTTTTATACTTGAGATGTTTCCCATGCTGAGTAGCCTTTGCTATCAATGATTTCTCAACAAGGGAGACCCCACCCTTTCAAAATATTTTGGAAAATGGTTACAGGAATTGGACATGTCTAGTTTAGTGAATATACGGACTAGATGTGACATGACAGCAGTCTTCCAATATCTTCCACAAAGAAGAAGGAATCATCCTATTTTCCAAAGCACCTGAAGGAAGAACAAGCAGCAATGGATGGGAACTTATCAAGGAGAGAACCAACCTAGAACTAAGGAAAAATTTCCTAACAATGAGAATAATTAATTACTGGAACAATTTGCCTCCAGAAGTTGTGGATGCTACAACACTGGAGGTTTTAAGAAGAGACTGGACAACCATTTTTCTGAAATGATATAGGGTTTCCTGTCTGAGCAGGGGGTTGGACTAGAAGACCTCCAAGGTCCCATCCAACTCAGTTATTCTGTTATTTTCAAAGAACTGGGTTGCTATTATCCATACAGTTGATTTTTTGTTTAGAATATGCATGGGACCCACTGACCTAGATCTGAGATCCCTAGATGTGACGGAACTCTAAACACTAAATCATACTTACACGGAACTGAGAATGTGTTGGGCACTAATAAAGATACCACCATCTCCACTTCATCATCCTACTCGTTAGCTGTGAACCTATTCATGAACCTGGACCAAAGGAACAGTTAGGCAATATGCAACATTCACATAAAAGGCACCAGAACATTCAAGTTTCCTTATATGCTTTATTGTAGTAATTGTTATAATTAATGTGCTCGCCAACTGCTTTGCGTTCAAGAATCTAGTAGTCATCCTTGGCGCTTGAAAGTTGCTCCTTCTAGGTTCTTCATGTGTAGATTACCGGTTTGGATTTGACCTGCAAAATGCTGATCTTCATTGCACCGGAAAATTTTGCCTGTTAAAAAGAAGAAAAGAAACAAAGATCCCCCATTTAAAAGAAAATGGAACAGGAGGTTACCAGGACTTTGTGACTTAACTCTGATTCTAATTCTGTCTCTAGACCTCTATGTCTTTGATTTTGTTTTAACTCACTCATTTTCTAATGCTGCATATTTTATCATCCAGCAGAAATACCTGTTCGCATCACACACAGAATAAATGTCCAGTTTCTCAGGAAAGAACAAACAGTTAATATTTGATTGGCAAGACTCAGAAACCAACAGTCTGTCTTCTGCAGCCATTTAGCTCCAACATGGTCTTGGTATCTCTATCTCTCACTCCTTTATGTGAATTGTTGAAAATTATTAATATTTAATTTACTGGTGCAAGTTCTCTTTTTTTCTGAGACCCTCTTTCTTTTCTCTCCTTAAATTGAAAACCTGTTAACACAGGCTGCCATTTTATAATTGATTGCTTCAGAAGATTTTATGGCTGCAGCCGAGTTCAAAACACTTTAAATCCAATTGATCAATCAACAATTGCTCTTAAATGGATGCCACCATACTAGGGATTTTCAGAAAGTGGCTGCGGTGTGAAATTGCTGAATAAAAGTATCAAGAGGTGTGAATTTATTAACTTGGGCTCCATGACAAAATAAAAGGAGGATTAGAGGAAAACACTGACGTTGCAGAGAAACTCAAATGCTCTGAAATCTCTTGCTTTGACTCCAGAATCTGGTATTTATGAGGAAAGGGAATCAGAAGAACTTAACAAATATTGGTGGCAAGAGATAAAAAGACCTCTTGTGATAAAGCAACCAGATATAATTAAGATATGACAAGCTTCAATCACTGGACACTGTTGGCTGGAGCTCAGAAGAAATGTAGCTAAAAATATCTGAAGGTATCAGGTTTGTAATCCTGTCAATTTCATCAGCTACGTGGAATATTATATTACATTCAATTGAGAACTGTAGAGCTATGTCCCCAACATCTGGTGGACACCAGGTTGGCTCTAATCACTGATTAATTACTGATTTGGATGCAGTCCAGAATATATACCTGTTCCTCTGGAAATCTAATCAATACACGTGAAAGGCCTTAAATCTGGAGCCTAGAAAAACTTACGATTATTCTTTCCATTTTTTTCCCAATGGGCCAAAGTGTGGGAATACACCTCTTCCAGGTAATCTCCAGTTTTTCTGATGTTTCTAAGCTGCCCTCCCTAAAGGCTATTGGAAGTAACTTTCATTGTAGATCCGGTAGGTCTCCAAAAATGGTAACTTTGAAGACTGGTGGACTTCAACTCCCACAATTCCCCAGCTAGTGTGGCTGGCTGAAGAATTCTGGGAGTTGAAGTCCACAAGTCATAAAGTTCCCAAATTTGGGGACTCCTGTTTTGGACCCTGGGAAGAATGCCTCAGTATACATTTGTCAAGTAGCACGGATCATACAGTGAGAGCATACGGGTAGTCCTCAACCTATGACCACTATTGAGCCCAAAACTTATGCTGCTAAATGAGACAGTTAAGTAAATTTCCCCCATCTTATGACCTTTCTTGCAGTGAATCAGTGCAGTTGTTAACTTAGTGGCTTCCCCGTTGACTCAGAAGGTCGCAAAATGTGATTACATGAACCCGGGACCCTGCAATGGTCATAAATAGGAGACAATGGCCAAACATCTTTGAGCAATTTTGATCATGTGACCCTGGGGAATGCTGCAATGGCCGTTAAGTGTAAAAAAATGGCCGTAAGCCACTTTTTTTCAGTATCGTTGCGACTTCGAACATTTGAAACGTTGTAAGTGGAGGATTCCCTGTATCCTAATTTACTCTCCACCTTTTGATTCTATTTTTTTTGTCCAACTGCTGAAACCGCAGACCTCAAAGCTCTTTTGAAGACCAGGAGATGCAATCTTGCCTACGACCTTTTATAATCCTTCAGAACTCAAGTTATCTGAAGGAAAGAACTGGGTTGGACAAAAAGAAATCAGTTACACTGAGGGGAAAAAAAAGTTGAAATTGATTACCTGAGGAGATTAAAATAAAGACTTGCGGGGGCGGGGGGGCAGGGGTGGAGTTTTCTTCACTTCTCATAAACTAACCTGGCATGTTAATTGTGTCTTTTTGAAAAAAGAAATTTTTTTTTTAAAAAAAGCTTTATCCCACTGCTTGAATGACTACTCACCGTTCACAGTTTTAACCCGCAAGGTGTATATTTAAAGGCTAGCTTACTAAGAACAAACAATTTGGTTGGAAAGCCCCTTTCTTTGGTTGCCTCAAATTTGCAAAAAGGTGACAAGCCTAAGCTGGATATTTGAATACTGACACTTCAGCGAGGAGAAGCATCAAACGCAGGGAGCCACCAGGGAGACTGAAAAAAAGGCTGAGTTTTCCGCTATTCATACCGAGAGTCCTTTCCAGTGACAGAGTAGTTCTCACACATCACAGATATACCATTACTACTACTACTACTACTGTGATGATGTCAACTACGACCACTGGAAGGAATTAATGAATGTGTGGAAACGAAGGGACCAAAATACAACGTCAAGGGCTTTTGGTATGTTCTTTCAGGATAGGAGGACATCCCAGGGAAGGACAAAGGCACGCAGGATGCAAAAACCTGTTTTAAACTGTCCCTTCCGTAAATCGCTACAGAAATTTCACAATGTTTTTTTTTAAAAAAAAACATCCTCTTGGATGAGGATGCAGGCAGTCCTCAACCTACAACAGTTCATTTAGTGACCATTCCAAATCACAAAGCGGCCACTGCCGCTTCAGTGCATGCTGCGATTGTGTGATTTACATTTTCAACATTCTCTGGCAGTTTCCCAGTCAATCTTGCAATCCCCCACTCACTCAACCCACCCAGTAGAAGCCACTTAACCGACTGCTGGGAAGGAGAGCGTAGGAGATGGGAGAGGAGAGAAGGGAAGGAGCGGGGAGAGGGAAGGGGAGGAGAAAAGAGGAAAGGATTTCCCACGAAGAATCAGTGGGGAAGCCAGCAGGAAGTTGGAAGTCATTTGCTTTGGTCATTGTTTCTTTGTTTAGATAAGGAAACATGTCCCAAACTAGACACAGGTTATTATTGGGAAGAGTTAAAACGCCATTATTTAAATGGTTCTTCAAGCTTTCAGTCAAGAGAACTCTATTTTCTTGGAATTGCTTCAACAAAAGCAGAGGAACAAGCAGACCTTTATCTAACTAGAAGCAGCCATCGATTCATTTATCTTGGAACACCTTAAGAAAAAAAAAAAAACATGTCCGCTGCCAAGCCGAAACTTTTCATCACATGACTGTGGGAATGCTGCAACAGTTCTCAAGTGCATGGATCAGTCATAAGTCCCTTTTTAAAATGCTGTTGTAGCTTCCAATGGTTGCTAAATGAATGATTGAAGTCAATAATTACCTTCATTATATAGGTTTGTGGCCTGGAGTCAGTTATGAAGTAATACGTAATTAAATAATAATCTCTCTGAGGGAGATGGGCAGTTCAGAAATGTGAAAAGCAAATAAATAAAGACAAGATAAAAATCTAATGAATACATAACTAAACACATAAATAATGCAAATGCTTACTTGAGCCTAATGAACTGGGGAACAGAAAGAGTATGAAGACAAAATGGCAATCTATCCCAGCTCTCATGCTCACCTAAGCACTGTTCCATCTCCACATCATTCTTTCTGATTCAATCATGTAATTTCCACTCACTTATCAAATGGGACTTTCTCTGGCCATTGTGCACTACCCCAAAATCTGCAAAAAGCAAGAGAAGAAAAACGGACTGTAATTACAGATTAACCTCAAAGGTACCGTCTGGAAGGAATTTTTCAACATTGTTATTGTTTTTAGAGCTATGTCCCACAGCCTTCCCATTTTGCTGCACAACAATCCTGTGAAGTGGGTTGGGATGAGTGAGAATGACTCGCCCCCTCAAATAACCCAAGGACTCAGGGTGGATTTACTGTGATCCTGTGGGAAAAACCTGGAAGGGAATCTACTATACAACCAAAGAGTCATTGCTACGTCGTAATGCTCAGGAATCTAGTTACTGAAAACAGGAAATGTTATTACAGCCACTCAAAACCTACAATTAAAATGCAATGCAGTCAAATCTTGATGGAAGAATAACGGAATCCCCCAAACAGAGGAATGAATTATGAATATGTCAGAATTATGAATATGTCAGAATTCACAGAAATAGCAAATTCTGTGAACTACTGGGTCAGGAAAAACATCATTTTTGAAGACACCCTTCGATTTACTAGCACGATTGAGCCCCAAATTTTCATTGTTAAGCGTTGCTAAGTGAGTTTCGATCCATTTTACAACTTTATTTGCCACAGTTGTTAAGTGAATCACTGCAGTTGTTTTTAAGCCAATCCAGCTTCCCAAAATTTTGACCTTGTTGCTTGTGTAAGAAGCCACACCCGGGAAGGTTACAAATGGTGATCCCATGACCCCGGGACACTGCAACCGTCATAAGTACATACCAGTTGCCAAGCACTTGAATTTTGATGGACATGAACATGGGGGATGCTACAATGGTTGCAAGTATGAAAAACGGTCGTAAGCAGGGGTGGGATTCAGCTGGTTCAGGTCGGTTCAGGTGAACCAGATGTTAAATTTACATCTGGTTCACCAAACCGGTAGTTGAACCGAACGGCTGACCCCGCCCACCCCGCCCCACTCCTCCCAGGAGTCTCCACACAGCCCATTTCAGATGCAGGTACACGCAGGGTCTGCGCGGAGGCTCTTCTGGGAGGGCGAAAAATGGAAGTTTGGAAACGGGCCTGTTTCCAGCTTCTGAAGGGTCCATGGAGCCCAGAGGAGGCCATTTTTGTTCTCCCAGAGGCCAGAGGGAAGCCTCCAGAGCCTGGGAAAGGTGAAAAACGCTCCTCCCAGAAGTTCTAGTAGGCCACGCCCACCCAGCAACCAGGCGCTGCTGGGATTTAGGAATCCCACCCCTGGTGGTAAGTCACATTTTTTTCAATCCTGTTGTGTCTTTGAACTGTCACTACATGAATGGTTGCAAGTCAAGGACTACCTGTACAGACGTTCTGAAATAAAACTTAAAAGATTAATTTGTATAAACATGAAAATTTGAAAACTAAGAAAGATGTGAATGCAGGAAAGAAGCTGAAAGGGATTTAACTTTAAAAGCACAACTATAATGACATGGGAAAATACCCGAACAAAGCTGAAAAATATATATATATACATACACACACACACATATATTTGTTTTCTCAAGTTTTCGTGGGTACTTACATGTATGGCATTCAGCTTTGTTAGGGTATTTTCCCACATCATTGTAGTTGTGCTACAACTTTAAAAGCACAACTACAATGACGTGGGAAAATACCCGAACAAAGCTGAATGCCCCCCCACCCACACACATTTTTAAAAAAATGCAAGACAGTGCTGTAAAATCCATTGTGTAAGCCAATTTTAAATGAACAAAATTGGCTTGATTCGGGTTAATAAAATCACAGCACAAGGATAAGCTTTTGCAGAGAATGATATGGAAAAAGTGTTTTAATTATATTCAGACTTTCATTTGAAAGAGAACAAGTAACATAGAATAAACCATTTCTCCTTAGGAATCTTTGTAGTAGTGGGCCCACATCAGGGATGGACAACTTCACATCTTTAAGACTTGTGGACTTCAACTCCAACAATTCCCCAGCCAGCACACTTCCTTATATCCCAATATAGAGTACAATACAGAAGGTTTAGCATTAATAGTTTCCAAAGTCTCATAGTCATAAAAACAAATACTATTGGAAGATCAATTCACTGAGATGCTCTAATATAGATGAACATATCCATTATCTAGATATAGACAATATAAGTATATAAAAACAAGCTTTCGTAAAGAGAAAGTTAGTGTAAAAGTTTTTGTTGTTTACATTTATAGCACAAGGAATTGCCGCATGATAATATAAAAGGAAAATTCCTTCTATTAGTGATAGTAGATGAAAGACAATTTGCTGTGTGTTGAGCATAGCAGGGTAGAAACCAGGAGGCTGGGAGTTCTAGTCCCACTTTAAGCATGCAAGGCAGCTGCATGATCCTGTGCCAATCACCAGGAGACTGTGAGTTCTAGTTTAAGGATGCAAGGCAGCTGTGTAATCCTGGGCCAATCACCAGGAGACTGTAAGTTCTGCCTAAGTACCTTAGGCAGGAACCCAGCTGGGTGACTTTGGGCCAGTTTCTCTCTCTTAGCCCTAGGAAGGAAGAGACGATGGCAATCCACCTCTGAAATTTTGCCAAGAAAACTGCAAGAACCATGCAGTTGTCAGGAATAAAAAAAACTGACAAAGGCACCAAACAAATGAACAAAAAAAGAGATATCAAAGGTAAAGATTCCCCTCGCACATACAGGCTAGTGGTTTCCGACTCTAGGAGACAGTGCTCATCTCCATTACAAAGCAGAAGAGTCAGCGCTGTCTGAAGACGTCTCCGTGGTCATGTGGCCAGCATGACTAAACACCAAAGGCGCACAGAACGCTGTTACCTTCCCACCAAAGTGGTCCCTATTTTCCTACTTGCATTTTTTACGCGCTTTCGAACTGCTAGGTTGGCCAAAGCTGGGACAAGTAACGGGAGCTCGCTCCGTTACACGGGCTAGAGATTCGAACCGCCGAACTGCCGACCTTTCTGATCAATGAGCTCAATGTCTTAGCCACTGAGCCGACGCATCCCTTTAAAGAGATATTAGACGCCGGCAAAGACAACTTTTGCTATTCCTGGCAGGCCGAATACCTTTCAAGCCCTTTCAGGTCTGCCTCAAAAGGACTAACGGACTTGATTTGGCCTGGAGGGTAATTCTCCACTTGTGTGATTTTGATGGGGACAGATGCACGAAAGGAACGCCGGGGGGGGGGGGGGGGGGGGAGAAACACCGTGTGCTTCGGTGGCTCCAAGCCCACTCCTGAGAACTGCCAACTTACTCAGCTGGCCGGAGCGGCACTTATAACAAAAGAACAGCCCTTCATCTCTTCCACCTTGGCAGGAAAAGTGCTTTTTCCAGTTTCTTTGTAAAACCAAGCTGTTGTTTTATGAAAATCCCAGGCGTCCAGGTAGGGGTTGGCACAGAAGGGCAAAGCAAATGGAAGCAGCAGTTCAACATTTCAGAATGGGACAACTTGCCCCAGCCAAAGTCACCCACGGCCAACTCTCTGCAGAAAAACTCGCCGTGGGACAATTTAACGATTCTCTTTAATGATTTAATGATTTATTTTAATTTTTGCCATTCGCATTTCACTCTGGCCTTCCTTTTGCATCCTTTCTTTAATGATTCTGTTCCAACCATTTCTTTGAAATTTGTGTAACTCTTGTCCCGGAATGAGTTTTCCTGCACTGTGTTGGCCGTGGTGAATTGTCATAAACCCGTGTTGGTGAACCTATGCCACGTGTGCCTGAAGTGGCACGCAGAACCGTTTCCCCTGGCACGCGAAAGGTCGCCCAGAAGAGCCCCACTGTGCATGCAGATGCGCCACCACTCAACAGCTGACTGTCGGGTATCTGGCATGCATGCGCAGGGGGGGCGGAGGGGGTGCACAGGAGATGCGCATGCACTGTGCGTGAGGGGATCATGCATGCATGTGCAGATGTGCTGCGCACAAGGGGGAATTGCACACGCATGCACAAAGACGTGTGGCGCGTGAGGGGGGAAATTGCATGTGCATGTGCAGACATGCTGCACGCAAGAGGAAATTGCACCAGACACACATGCACAGACACGCAACGCATGAGGGTGGAATTGCACACGCATGCACAGATATGCGGCGCACGAAGGGCAATCATGCACGCCTGTGCAAGGGGTGTGGGGGGAGTCCCCAGCATGCACTGCCTTCAGGGTGCTGGCACGTGAGCACACACAAGGGAGTGCTCATGCAATTATCAGCACAGAAGCCAAAAAAGGTTAGCCACCACTGTCATAGACCAACAACATTTCGGCCCCTGGAGACTGCACAGCATCCAACACGCTGTGAATACAAGTAGTCCTTGACTTACATTCATTTAGTGACCGTTACAACAGCTCTGAAAGAAGCGACTTCCAGCCGTTTTCACTCTTACAACTGTTGCAGCCTTCCCATGTGGTCATGTGATCGGAATTTGGATGCTTGGCAGCAGATTTATACTTATGACGGTGCCCCAGGATCATGTGATTCCCATTTGCGACCTTCTGACGAGGAAAATCCATGGGAAAGCCCGGATTCACTTAACAACCGTGTCATTAAACAACTGCAGTGGTTCACTTAACGGTGGCAAGAAAGGTTGTAAAATGGGGAAAACTCACTTAACAACTGTCCCACGTAGCAACAGAAATTGTGGGCTGAACTGTGGTCGTAAGTCGAGGACTACCTGTACTTACCCAATTCCTCCAGAAGAAACTGGGCCATTTCTGATCCAAAAGAAGAATTCAGCACTAGAGAGCAACTTAAGACTTATTTACCATTTTACAGTGCTTTACAGCCCTCTCTAAGTGGTTTACAGAGTCAGCCTCTTGTCCCCAACAATCTGGGTCCTCCTTTTACTGACCTCGGAAGGATGGAAGGCTGGGTCAATCTGGAGCCCCCATCAGGATCTAACTTTGGGGGAAGGGGACTTTTTTGACATTTGGGAGGCTGGAATTTCCATTGTTAATCAAGACAGTTGTTGAGTCACATCCAATTTTACAGCCTTTTTTGTTGTTGTTTTTAAGACAGCTGTTACATGAATCACTACAACTGTTAAGTGAATTGTGGTCCTTAAGTGAATCTGGCTTCTCCCATTGACTTTCTCCCTGAGAAGATCACAAATGGCGATCACACAACCCTGAGATCATCATAATTGCAGATCGGTTGCCAAGTACCTGAATTTTTGTCACAGAATTGTGGCAACACTATGATCGTTGTAAGTGGGAAGACCGGTCATAAGCCACTTTTTTCGGTGCCACTGGGTTGCTAAAATAATGTTTAAATCAAGCACTACCTGTATAATAAATCCTGCTAAAAGTTATTTGTCTTTTTTTAAAATTTTTGATCCTTTCCCACCTGTAGCCTGATACGGTTTTCGTTTGTATGACCCAATGTTTCATCACAGCCAAACAACACGCAATCAACTTCCAAGGAAAACACACCTAAAACCAGCCTATGACATTTACTGCTTTTAAAAAATCAAGAGTCTATTTTTAGATTACCATTTGCTTGTTCCTTTCTGAAATTTCTTGAGGACGTTTCAACCTCAGGACCCTAATAATAAAAGCAATTCTCTTCTTCAGCAGAACTTGGTGAACATTAAGGGTGTCCAAAACCATGGCAATTTTAAGACCCGTGGACTTCAATTCCCAGAATTCCCTAACCAGTTAGGAAATTCTGGGACTTGAAGTCCACAAGTCTTAAAGTTGCCAAGGCTGGACATTCGTGGTGGAGACTACAATTCCCCAAACCTTTCCGGCTTTGTGGGATGGAGGGGAAGGGGAGGAGACAGGATGTTTCCATGCAAATGGCAGGTGAGTGTGCAGGCCCATTTGCACAAGTAGTGGACATGCACGCTTGTCCGCTGCACGCACGAAGTGCGTGCGTGCACACCCACTTCAGCAGCCCGGTTCTGAAAGGGCCACGGCTCGATAATGGACCGTGGCCCAGGGATTGGGGATTCCCAGTGTAGATGCTATGAATATATATACACATACATACATACATACATACATACATACATACACACACACACACACACACACACACACAAATATATAGCATCATATATATATATATATATATTCCTATGAACTCGATAGATCGGAAGAGCGTCGTGTTCATAGG
>NW_020769330.1:11590582-11602098 GCF_900518735.1 Pseudonaja textilis | reverse complement strand
CCCAGGAGATCCCCAGCACGACACAATACTCAGTAAAGTGCAGGCCTCCCTCACAGTTCTCACAAGACTGTGTGACTTAGATTTACACTCCCTTTTCTTGTCCTCATTCTATTTCTCTCACCTCCAGCTTCTAAAAACAACAACAACAAAAGCCCACAATAAATTTCTCAAAGACCAAAGAGCCGGGAGGTTAGATGTGAATGGTTAACAATTGGGACTTTCCCCCATTATTTACTGGATGTCCACTGGACTATTTATTAAAAGTGATGTAAAATACAGGTGATCTCTCAATGTGGCCGGCTGGGGAATTCTGGGAGTTGAAGTCCACAGGCCTTCAGGTTGCCAGAGTTGCACACCCCTGGGTTGAGACATTTTGGCCACGAGGTTGCAACTTAAAATTAGTCTCGCCATACTGGAAACTTGCAGACTAAATCCATTTATTCACGGTACATGCATGATTAACTTCCAGGGACAGAAAGAAAGGATACAGTACTTCCCCACTTTGAGACAAAGGACTACTGTTATTTTAAGCAGTGCTCTTTTGACGGACAAGCTGAGTGACTTTATCTATTGTGTCCCTTTTGCTGTTTTTGAGGGAGATGATAGCAGTTCGTTTCCATAAAAAGGACTGATGCAGTCACCCTGCTGATTTCCAAGGAAACACAGGTCTTGACAGGGCCTGAAAGGAATATACTCTTTGGAAAATTATGCCAAGTCCCTTGAGGGTGAAAGATATTAGGAGAATAAAGACCCTGAGATGTTAGAAAGCAATATAAAAATGATGGAATCAACTGAAGCACTTAAAAAGTAAAATAATGGAAAGGCACCAGGTCCAGATGGGCTTCCGGCAGAATTTTATAAAACATTACAAGAATCGCTGAGCCTTCCATTGCTAGAAGTCATAAACGAAGTTATGTCAAAGAAGAAGATACCTAAAACATGGTCAAGACAATGATGCCCACTATCACCTTTGCTATTTGTATTAACTTTGGAAGTGTTGAACAGAAATATTAGAAACGATAAGAGTATCAAAGGAATGAAAATTAAAAAGGAAGAATTTAAATTGCAAGCCTTTGCGGACGATTTGGCCTTTATTTTGGAAGACCCTTTAGAAACAGCACCAAAATTATTGGAAAAGATAGAGGCATATGGTAAGGTGGCTGGTTTGAAAATAAATAAAGATAAAACAAAGATCTTGACAAAGAATATGCTACTAAGACAAAAAGAAGAACTGGCAGACCTATTAAAAATTCAAGTCACAAACAAGGTTAAGTATTTGGGGATATATTTGACAGCAAGATGTAGTACATTAAAAGAGAATAATCATATTAAAACAACAGATAGCATCAGATTTGCTGAAATGGGAAAATCTACAATTGTCATTAATGGGGAAAATCTCAACAATCAAGATGAATATCTTACCCAAAATTTTATACCTGTTTCAAACAATACCAATTAGGCTTGGAAAGGACTATTTTGAAGATTTAAATAAAATTGTGTTGAAATATATATGGCAAAGTAAGAAAGTGAGAATAAAGTTAAAACTCTTGCAAGATGCTAGAATTAGAGGAGGATTTGGTTTGCCTAATTGGGAGTTGTACTACCAAGCTACAAACTTGATGTGGGCTAAGGAATGGATAACATTAAGAAATACTAGATTGTTGACATTAGAAGGACATGATTTTTTGTTGGGGTGGCATGCTTTTCTATGGTATAAGGGAATTAAAACACAGGGCTATTTTAGAAGACATCATATACCGGAGTCTCTGGTTAAATTGGAAGAAGATTAAAAGACAATGCTATTTGAAAATTCCAGTCTGGTTATCGACTATTGAAGCATTTTCCTATCCCATAATATATAAGAAGGAACAAACAGTTAGATATGGGGAAATATTGGATGAAAAGGGTGAACTTAAATCGATGCAAAATCTAGAGAAATAAGGTATAAAGATGAATTGGTTTTCATATGCGCAAATACATTCAAGGTATAATGAAGATCTCAAAACAGAAGGATTTTATGACAAATTGACTGACCTAGATAAGATTTTGACAGGTACTGATGAAAAGGTGATTAAAAATTGTGTGGTTATTTATTGGAAACTAAACTAGAGGAAGAACAAGTTAAAGAAACTATGATTGCTTGGGGGAAGAATTTTGGATAGAGGATTGATTTAGAGAAATGTCAAAAATTGTGGTCTCAAAATTATAAAATGACAATGCATATAAAAATTTTTTGTATAAGATGCTTTACAGGTGGCATTTCCCCCCGACAAGAATAGCAAGAATGTTCAAGAATAAATCCGAAAATGTCATCAGAAACCTGGTTCATACTACCATATGTGGTGGACTTGTGAGGATGCTAGAAAATACTGGACTAAAATCTGCACGTGGTTGGAAAAAATGACAAAGAAGCATATAGATTTGAAACCGGAGTTTTTCTTATTGGGAATCTTACCAGATGCTTATAGTAAAGACTTGAAAACCGCTCCAAACTTGATTGTAGGAAATACGATTTCAGCAACAGAGTGGTCCAAATTAGTTGAATGATCTGGAACTCACTACCTGACTGTGTTTTCATGTGCTCAAACTCCCACTCCTTTACCCTCAAACTAACCTCTATGGACCTCACCCCATTCCTAAGAGGTCTGGAAGGGGCGTGAATAAGCGCACCATCGTGCCTACCATCCCTGTCCTATCGTCCCCAATTATTCGTACCTATTTCATGTATTTATACTTATATTTATTCTTATATCTATTATATTGTAAGCAATTGACAAATTAAGTAAGTAAGTAAATAAGTAAATAATCAATCAATCAGTGCCCTGCTGGACCAAACTCCTGGTCTACCTGGTTGAGCAGTCTGTTTTCACAGTGGTCAAGCAACTGCACCAGGAAGCCCACTACGCTCCTAGCAGATGGCCTTCGTTGGGGCTAATAGCCACTGATCCCCATGACTTTTATGGGTTGTTCCATTTTTAAGCCAGCCAAGGTGGTAACTCCCTTTTCTTACACATCATCTGGTAGAAAAAAAAAATCTTCTCCAAATCGGTTGAACAATCACCAAGGTTACTTATTTAAGACAAGGAAGTCAAAGAACAGAGAGTTCAGGAAACCACAAAATCTAGATTGAACACTGAAATTATTACTCTCAGATTCTGCAGAGAAATAAGGAAAAATCTACCAGCGGCAGCCTGTATCAAGACTAAAAATCTATGCAAATCACAATTCTTAGGAAACAAGATGAGAGCAGGAAACTTAGATGACAAATTGGTAGAAAGGAGAGCAAGAAAGAATCTGCCGGGGAGGTACTTTCTTGGCTTGGCTGTTCTTTTCTGCCATATTCAAAACCAGCAACCTACTTTTATATTAACTCGGAAAGGCCCCTTTAACACCCAAAGGCTTAAACTGGGTAGGTGGAAGGCCATGGGCCCACACTATCCACATACTGCATCCCCGAATGATTTTCCTAGCTTGCTTCCAGGGACTGAAATCTTGCTGTGGCTTGTGTTCATAAAAACACAAAGTCTACACAACCAGGGACCTTTCTTATGAGGTGGCTGGGAAAACTCTCATTATGCAACACCCCAGAGGTGGTATTCAGCCGGTTCTGACCAGTTCTGGAGAACCGGTAGCGGAAATTTTGAATAGTTCGGAGAACCGGTAAATGCCGCCTCTGACTGGCCCCGCCCCCATCTATTCTCTGCCTCCTGAGTCCCAGCTGATTGGCTGAGTCTTCTTTGCTTGCCCTGCATAGGAGAACGGAGCTGGAAAGCAGGTTAGTGGAGTGGGGGTGGGGGAATGGGGATTTTGCAGTAACCTTCCCTTGCCACGCCCACCAAGCCACGCCCACCAAGCCACACCCACAGAACCGGTAGTAAAAGAATGTGAATCCCACCACTGCAACGCCCACAAAAATATGCTATATTTTATTGCAATAACACTTAGGCATATATAGCTCTTCATCATGTTTCACAGCCCTCTAAGCCGTTTTATAGTCAGCATATCGTCCCAACAATCTGGGTCCTCATTTTACTGACCTCTAAAGGATGGAAGGGTGAGAATCGAACTCTTAAGCTGTGGGCAGAGTTAGCCTGCAATACTACATTCTAACCATTTTGCCATCACAGCTCTTTATAAATCCCAGCATGGTCCAAGGTATCAGAGATGGGAAGCGAATGGAGAAATGCAAATGGATAAATAGCCCTTGACTTATAATATTTCATTTACAGTTACAACGGCAGTGAAAAAAGTGACTTATGACCGTTTTTCTCTCTTACGACCTTTGCAGCATCCCCATGATCATGTGATCAAAATGCTTGCCAACTGGCTCGTACTTGTGACCGGTGCTGTGTCCCGGGGTTACGTGATCCCCTTTTGCGACCTTCTGACAAGCAAAGTCAATGGGGAAGCCAGATTAACTTAACAACCGGGTTTGCAGTGATTCACTTTACAACTGTGGCAAGGAAGGTCGCAAAATGGGGCAAAACTCACCTAACAAATGTCTCACTTAACAACAGAAATGTGGGGCTCAGTTGTGGTCATAAGTTGAGGACTACCTGAGGCTTTCCTTCTTATCAAGGAAGTCATGCTTAAGCCAGCCTGTAGCATCATCATAAGCTCCCAGGAAATGGTGCAAAAATTCCCCTTGGTTACAGATGTCTTCAAAAGATCTGAAAAAAAATTGCAAACTATCTGAAAACTTCAGCTGGAATGGAACACCAACACTGGTTTTACCACAGGTGTGAGCTGCCGAGAAGGGGATATTTCTAAAACGTCCCTGTTTCAAACCAATTTGTTTCCGAATCGGAGTTAGAGGACTGGTTGCGACCTTGATTGAGACAGAAACATGCTTCCCAGCGATGTTTCTCCCTTTGACAAAGCTCAGATCCAACTTTCTTCCTTCTGGAAGCTGAAATAAGTCCTTTCTTTTTCTTTTTTTTTTAAATTGACAAATGTTTTATTTTATATTCCTTGTACATATCACTGTGTGAATGGCGTGATAACTGGGTATCATACATTTTAATACAAATGGACATAGCGTTATTACTCCCAATTATTACATTTTATATTGTTTACAAATATCTTAAACTTCCGCCTATTCTATTCTATTCTATTCTATTCTATTCTATTCTATTCTATTCTATTCTATTCTATTCTGTTTCTATTCTATTAGTCTTTCATAAATCTTGGTATCTTAATATATTACACAGTTATTCCCCTGTTATTTCTGTCTCTATTTTAAATCCACCCCACATATCTTTATAATATTCAAAGATGTGTCTTTTTAATCATATCTCCCTTATTTATGTCTTCCCCTCTATGAAATGAGACCTTTCTAGAAGTGACATCAGTGGCTTCCGAGTAAATTCTGAATGGAGCGTTTCCAGTCTTGTGAGGTAGTCTATAAACAAGAAGCATGCCCCAATGAACTAAATCTACTTTATTGTAAAGTTACATTTACAAAATCTTGCAAGTCTGAAGGTACATTTCTCTCCCATTACTTTAGGAGCCTAAAAAACTGGGGATGGTCCCTTCCCAGATGTTTGGCGTGCTTCCACTACTGTTGTGGACTAAGCTATCTTTAATCATACTGTTCTCCTGGCTATGTCACTCCCTGCTGTCTCTCAAGATTGCTCCCAGACACCAATAGAGGTAAACCCTTCTCAGGTGGAAGAAGTATGCAATTTTCCTCCTGAACTCATATTTCTTCCTTGCTGAGATTCTAGAGAGAGTGCAGAGAAGAGTGACAAAGATAATTGGGGCAGAGGTGTGATTCAAATTTTTTAACAACCGGTTCTGTGGGCATGGCTTAGTTGGTGGGCATGGCTTGGTGGGTCAAGGCTTGGTGGTCATGTTGTTGGCAGGGCGTGGCCAACTCAATATCACTCACATCGAGGCACGTATCTCCTCGCCTGGCCTCTTGTGTTTGTGGGGATGCTGTAACAGTCATAAGGGAAAAACAGTCATGTCACTTTTTTCAGTGCCATTGCAACTTTGAATGGTCACTCCACACAAGCAAAGTACCGGCAAAGGAGGGGAAAAAACTCCAGAGAAGTTCCTGAGACAGGAAGTCTAGTCCTGCCAAGAATGTAATAAGGGTTAACGGAGAGGCAGTTTCTGTAAGCAACACCAGAATGTTTCCTTCCTGCCTTCCTTACAGGATTAGGCCGGTAATTTCTTCTAACAACTGGTTCTCCAAACTGCTTAGAATGTTAACAACCGGTTCTAGCGAATAGGTGCGAAATGGTAGAATCCCACCCCTGATTAGGGGACTGGAGGCTAAAACATACGAAGAACAGTTGCAGGAATTGGATATACATTTAGTTTATTGAAAAGAAGGACTTGGGTGACATGATAGCAGTGTTCCAATATTTGAGGGGCTTATGCAAAGGGGGGGGGGTGTCAATCTGTTCTCCAAACCACCTGAAAGCAAGACAAGAAGTAATGGATGGAAATAATCAAGGAGAGAAGCAACCTAGAATTAAGGAGAAATTTAGGGACAGAATTATTGGAATAGCTTGCCTCCAGAGGCTGTGGATGTTCCAACACTTGATGTTTTAAAGAAAAGATTGACCAACCATTTTTCTGAAATAGTATAGGGTTTCCTGGTTGAGCAGGGGGTTGGACTAGGGGATCTCCAAGGTCCCTTCCAACTCTTTTATTCTGCTTGAAGATGACAGATATGGCCAGGAAAGCCTTTGCATGACTTGTCTCATCTACCGATTCCTTGAGGTCCTTCCTTAACCATCTTACAGCTGGGTTACTGCAAAATGGGATGCTCTGGATAATTACTTGGAAGCTAACACTGGTCCAAATTGCAGTGGTGACAGTAGCCATGGATGCACCTCAGCATGCACATGGAACATCAGTAATTCAATGGCCCTGGCTACCAGTAGCTTTCTGGGTGGAATGTGAAGTAACGGTAGCCATTTAGGAACTACTGTATATCATGGATCCAGATCCATGATTTCTCTGCAGGCCCAAAAAATCCTGATCCCAACTTTCAGAAATAAGACCTGGGTCTGACCACAGGAAAAGGGCTCAAAGGGTATATGGCTTCCCTGACAGTGGTGTGATGATCATGTAACCTTTTAACAATTTTATCTATTTGTATTTATTACTTTTATAAATAACTCAAAGCAGCAAACATACTTAATGCTCCTTCCTCCCCTTATTTTTCCAACAATAATCTTGCAAGGTGGGTTGAGCTGAGAGAAGGTGACTGACCCAGACTTACCCAACCAGCTTTCATGACCAAGGTGGGACTAGAACTCACAGTCTCCTAGTGACTGGCCCAAAGTCACCCAACCAACTTGCATGCCTAAAGTGAGACTAGAACTCAAAGCTCCAATTCATATCTGATTTTCTTTTCTGCATTGTTCCACGGTTCCTCCCATTTTTTCCTAAACCGTGGGATCCAGATTTGGACGCAGTCCTAAAATAGTATGCCGATTATGCTATAATTAATCTAACTATTACGTGCCATAATTTAGAAATTACACTTCTGTTGATAGAACCTCGGTTGCCGTTGGGGCCGTGTTATCATCGCACTGCTGACTCACATCTATTGACAGTTTTAAAAACTGCATTCAGAATCTGATGACATAAATCAAGAAAGTTCAAGCATGTTTCCCAGAAAAACGATAGAACGTTGTCTGAAAGCCCACCAAGAGGCTCCAAATGTTGAAGGTTCGCTTTATGTGCCTTGATATTCTTGCCTGCAAGTTGTGTTTAGATGTCTCGGTAGCAAACTTCCACCAAGAAATTTATGGAAATTTTGCTTTGCACTTCATCCCCGAGGTACGAGTTTAGATGCTGGCATGTAAATATAGCTCTCAGACATTTGCAGCCATTTATTAATTTCCGCCTTTGGTTAATGAGAGATGCTATCTTGCTGGCAGAAGTCTTGATTCATCAACGGTACTGAGTGAAACAGTCTGCACACATTTTCTTCGAAGGTCACTGAAGGAGCGCCTCGGGAACCTCCCAAATCTTCACTTAACCCAAGGTGGGCACGAAATATAAGGTGATAATATACACGGGGTGCAAATGTGGCAAAGAAAATCTCAAGTTCAATTTTTGTTAACTGTGAGCAAAGAACAAAGTCACCTTTCCTTGAACGAAGCAGCCCTTTAGTTTTGAGCTTTGACAAGTGAAATATTTTATTCCTCTTGGCAATCCCCAAGGGAGGGCGGGGAGGAGGAAACAAGGAAGGAAATGTGAAAAGAAGGAAGGAAGGAAGGAAGGAAGGAAGGAAGGAAGGAAGGAAGGAAGGAAGGAAGGAAGGAAGGAACGAGGAAAGGAAGGAAGGAGGGAGGGAGGGAACAAGGAAGGAAATAAGGAAGGAAGGAATAAAGGAAGGAAGGAACAAGGAAGGAAATAAGGAAACAAGGAAGTAGGAAATGAGGAAAGGAAGGAGGGAGGGAAGGAACAAGGAAGGAAATAAGGAAGGAAGGAAGGAAGGAAGGAAGGAAGGAAGAAGGAAGGAAGGAAGGAAGGAAGGAACGAGGAAGGAAGGGGGGAGGGAGGGAACAAGGAAGGAAACAAGGAAGGAAGGGAGGGAGGGAAGGAGGGAGGGTCTGTCTCTGTGTTTTCGTTTGGTCTCCCTTACTACAGGAACAAAGACTATGTATGAAGACTCAGCATGGAAATGTGAAATTTATTTGCTGCAGAGCATTTCTGATGTAAACTGAGTGCAAGTCCTGCCTTAGCCATGAAAGCCAGCTGAACGACCTTGGGCCAGTCACTATCTCTCTCAGCCCAACTCACCTCGCAGGGCTGTTGTTATGGGGAAAATAAGAGAGGAAGGTGTATATAAATATAAATAGGTAAAACGTTCCAATATATCCATCCAGGTTTCAGGACAACCCATGACAGGTAAATTCAGGTAACTTAGGGTGTGCGGCTGAAGAAGCAGTTCCATTTTCACGAGTATGGAGTAGAGTTAACCACATACCTCTCTGAGACCTGAGTCATGTTTTGAAGAATGAATGATTGTAAAAGGGTCATACGTGCTAGAAAAAAGTTACAAACCAGAATCAATGGAAAGGGAGGAAGTGGCCTTGCAATGACTGGGAACGAATTGTAAAAAAAAAGTCTTGGTTTCAGTAAATATCTCTTTCTCTCTCCTTCTTTCCTCCTTCTCTCTCATACACACACTGCACACACACAAACACACATTTCTCTTTTTCATCTGTGTGTGTGTGAAAAATTCTTTCCTTTGTGCTATCAAAAATAGTTTCTATGTTCCTATGAATAGGTAAGGGTGTTGTTGTTTTTTTCAGGACATCTGGCTGGCTCCTATGCAGGAATGCTGCAAATGCCTGTATTTTTTCAAAAATATAGAATAGAATACACAATAAGAGTCCAAGGTACTCTGGAGGTCATCTAGTCCAACCCAATGCTCAGGCAGGAAACCCTATACCATTTCAGACAAATGGCTGTCCATTCTTTTCTTGAAAACCTCCGGTGATGAAGCACTCACAACTTCTGGAGGCAAGTTGTTCCACTGATTAATTGTTCTAACTGTCAGGAAATTTCTCCTTAGTTGAGGGTTGCTTCTCTCCTTGATTAGTTTCCACCCAATGCTTCTTGTCCTGCCCTCAGGGGCTTTGGAGAATAGCTTGACTCCCTCTTCTTCTTCAAGGGAGGTACTAATACCACTCTATAAAGCCTTAGTAAGACCAATCTGAGAGTACTGCATCCAGTTTTGGTCACCACACTACAAAAAAGATGTTGAGACTCTAGAAAAAGTACAGAGAAGAGCAACCAGGATGATTAGAGGACTGGAGACTAAAACATACAATTAACGGTTACAGGAACTGGGCTTGGCTAGTCTAGTGAAGAAAAGGACCAGGGGAGACACGATAGCGGCCTTCCAATATTTGAGGGGCTGCCACAGAAAGGAGGAAGGGGTCAAGCTGTTTTCTAAAGCACCTATAGGCCAGACAAAGAATAATGGATGGAAACTGAACAAGGAGAGATTCAACCTAGAAATAAGGAGAATTTTTCTAACAGTGAGAACAATCAAACCAATGGAACAAAAGTTGCCCTCGGAAGTTGTGGGAGCATCATCACTTGAGACTTTCAAGAAGACATTGGACTGCCATTTGTCAGGAATGGTGTAGGGTCTCCCGCTTGGGTGGGGGGGTTGGACTAGATGAGCTACAAGGCCCCTTCCAATTCTGATCATCTGTTAAATCTGTTCTTTGTGGCAGCCCCTGAGATACTGGAACACTGCTATCATGTCTCCCCTGGTCTTTCTTTTCGTCAAACTAGACATACCCAGTTCCAGCAACCAATCTTTATATGCTTTAGCCTCCAGCCCCCTAATCATCTTTGTTGCTCTTCTCTGCACTCTTTCCAGAGTTTCAATATCGTTTTTATATTGTGGTGACCAAAACTGGATGCGGTATTCTAAGTGTGGTGACACCAGCATGGTGTAAAGCAGTACTATCACTTCCTGTGCTACCAGCAACAGAGGATGCTATCCTTCTGTTGAAGCACTGGCTTTTGGGGCAGCTGCCACACCCTGCTGGCTCATATTTAAGTGACTGTCCGCTAGGAGTCCAAGATCCCTTTCACAGTTACTATTATTGATGCCACCTATTCTATACCCGTGCGTTTGGTTTTTCCTGCCTAAGAGCAGGAGCCAAGTTTTCTCACCACTGAACTACATCTGGTGGGATTGGGCCTAATACAAGTACTCCTCGACTTACAAACAGTTCATTCAAAGTTACGATGGCACCGAAAACAGTGACGTATGACCATTTCTCGTTGTTAGTCTGTAGTATCCCCACAATCATTTGATCAAAATTTAGATGCTTGGAAACCGCTTCATACTTAGGACTACTGCTGTGTCCCCAGGTCATGCAATCTTTTGACAAGCAAAAGTCCATGGGGAAGCCAGATTCACTCAACAACCGGGTTACAAACTTATCAACTGCAGACTCACTTAACAACCGTGGAAAGAGAGGTCATAACAATGGGGCAAAACTCACTGAAACAGTAGCAATTTTGGGCTCAATTGTGGTCAGAAGTCGAAAACTACCTGTGCTCAAGTCTGTCAAGATGAAGAGAATTGAGGCTGGGGAAGAAACAGCCTTCCCTGAAAAGCTGTCCTGGCCACAATAGCTCAGGATGATGGGCAGTGTCATTCAGGATTACCTGTAGAAATAGCTATAGCACTTAGATTCCGCTTCACAGTGCTTTATAGCCAGCTGTAAGTGGTTTACAGAGTCAGCATATGCCCTCACCCAAACCCTCTGGCTCCTCATTTTACCCAGCTTGGAAGGAAGGAAGGCCGAGTCAACCTTGAGCCTGGTGATATTCGAACTGCCAACTTGCAGGCAGCCAGCAGTCAGCAGAAGTAGCCTGCAGTAAGTACTGCACTCTAACCATTGAGCCACCGTGGCTCATACTACTCATACTGTAGGGGAGGGGTCTCCAACCTTGGGCCCTTGAAGCCTGGCGGACTTCGACTCCCAGAATTCCCCAGCCAGCTTGGGAATTCTGGG
>NW_020769330.1:11573076-11590182 GCF_900518735.1 Pseudonaja textilis | reverse complement strand
CCCAGAATTCCCAAGCTGGCTGGGGAATTCTGGGAGTCGAAGTCCGCCAGGCTTCAAGGGCCCAAGGTTGGAGACCCCTGCTGTAGGGGGCACCTTGTTGGGGAAGGCTACCTACTTGACCGTACTTCCTCCGTAGAGCTTACTTCCCTTCTGAAAGCTACTCTTATCCTCAGTTCACTTAAGAGAACATATGCAAATGATTTAAAAAAACAAACCCAGCTGTCAATCAAGGAAACACAAACCAAGGTACAATGGAAATATCGATGCGGTAACAGTTTAACGCGCAGAGTAAAAACCAGCTACAAATTATGTTTATCTTATTTCTAAGAAAATGAAGTGCGTTTGTGAGTGTGTGTATGTGTATGTGTTGAGAGAGAGAGGAAGGGAGGGAAGGGCAGAGAGGAAGTACGTATCAAAAAAAACCCCCCACAGATGCCTATGAAATAATAAGAAAGTAGGAGTCTACAATTCATAAATAAAGTATGGTTAGATTTACGGTGCCTATCGTTTTTATTTTATTTTGCAGGGGGTAGGAAATCCAGAATAGGAGATTTATACTTTTGAGCTATATGCCTCAAAAGCGCCACGCTATGTGACTTTACAAACGAACAGAAACCCTTCAAAATGGGAGCATCATCTGTTCTTCTCTTGCTAGCCCTGTCCCACGGGGAATATAGAACACAAACAGAGTTGGAAGGGACCTTGGAGGTCTTCTAGACCAACCCCTGCTCAAGCAGGAGACCCTATGCTATTTTAGATAAATGGCTGTCCAGTTTTCTCTTGAAAACCTCTCGTGATGGAGCACATCTGAAGGCAAGCTATTCCAATGATCGATTGCTCTCAACGTCAGGACATTTCTTATTAGTTCTAGGTTGCTTCTCTCCTTGGTTAGTTTCCATCCATTGTTTCTTGTCTTGAGCCTTTTGGTGCTTTGGAGAATAGGTTGATCCCCTCTTCTCTGTAGGACCTCCTCAAATATTGGAAGACTGCTATTGTGTCTTCCTTAGTCCTTCTTTTCCTTAGACTAGACACACCAAATTCCTGTAACCATTCTTCGTTATGTTTTAGCCTCCAACCCCCCCTTTAATCATTCCTGTTGCTCTTCTCTGCACTCTTTCCAGATTCTCAACGTCTTTTTTATATAGTGGGGACCAAAATTGCACGCAGTATTCCAAATGTGGTCTCATTAAAGCTTTGTACTAGAGCTTCATATGATCTTGATTCTATCCCTCATGAATGATTCTATCCCTCTAAGACTGCATTGGCTTTTTGGGAGGCGGCTGCGTATAATTAATCTGGCACTGCCTGAATCCAACTGCACTCGTAAACAAAATCAGAATAGAACTGGAAGGGACTTTGGAGGTCTTCTAGTCCAGCCCTCTGCTCAAGCAGGAGATCCTATACCAAGGGTCTTCAAACTTGGCAAGTTTGAGACGTGTGGACTTCAACTCCCAGAATTCCTGAGCTAACATGACTGGAGGAGGAATTTTGGAAGTCCACAAGTCTTAAAGCTGTCAAGTTTGAGGACCCCTGTCCATTTCAGACAAGTGACCGTCCAGTCTCTTCTTAAAAACCTCCAGTGATGAAGCATCCACAACGTCTGAAGGCAAGTTGCTTCACTGGTTAGTTATTAAGTTTCTCCTCAATTCCAGGTTGCTGGTTCTGGGTTAATGGGGCATTATTCTAGGTTCCAGGTTAATGAGACACGTCTTGTCCTGCAAGCCTGAAATCCATCCTCTCATCTTTCTAAATCCATCTCAACCAAACATAATGGAAACCGAGCCTCACAAATTTGCTAAGGATAATAAGCCCGAGGGAGGCATATTTGAGTTAAAAACAAATAGAGAATATATAAAGTAGTGATCAGATAAGGAACTGAAAATGGAAGATGAACATGTAACTGAAATTATATCTGTATGGAGATGTGAAAAACCTGGAACCATGCTGTTCACTAAAAAAAAGATGTTCTATTTTTCTTTTTGTTTTGTGAAAACCCAAATAAAATTATTAAAAAAAACAAAACCAATTGCTAAGGAGCATCCTGCTTCCTTTCCTCCCCACTGATAGGGAGAGGGGATTGGGGTTCCAAACGACTCAGGAACGCCAGCTAGAGGAAGGTTTTTTTTAACAACCCAAAGAACGTTCTGGATGGGTCCTTCCACGACCACAACGTTCTTGCAAAACTACAGATTCTAATTTTTTTTTTTCACACCCGTGGTGGAAGCTGCACGCTTGGGCTTTCCTGCGAGTTTCTGGTGGTACCGAAAGGTTAGCTGCTGTCATTTTCCCCAACCGGTTGAATTTTTGCATACGCCCACGGGAAAAAGGGTTGGTTAATTCCTTCGTATACACCTGAGAACCCATTTCCCCAACTCTTCTGCATCTACATAGTGTGAGGGGAAGATTTTTTTTTTAAAAAAAGAAAATCTGACTCATATACACACTATCATTTTTATTAAAACACATTCTGTCCTCTGAGAAATGGTTAGGAAATCCAAGGTACTAGAATAAACTGCTTGGTAGGGTGTTTTTTTTTTTTCAGAAAAAAAAATAACAGGGGGGGGGAGAGATAACAAGAGTAGGGGGAGATTGAGGGAAAAGCAAGGAAAATGCCATGATTCTTCCTTCCATCAACCAGCACAAAAAGTCTCACTGAGATTCCTTTTCCTAATTATGGAACAACAAAAAACCTGGACATTTTATGCCTCAGGAACCACATCCAAACACTTTGGCTGTTGTTGTCCGGCCTACCTGAGGTCAATCAGAAATTCGAAATCAAACGTAAATAAGCATATGCCACGGACATAATGCAACAGCATTGCCTATGGAGATTCTCAGTCATCCAGGTCATGGTTGTCCCAAAGGATTTTTTATCAGGAGGCAACTGGACTTTCTTGTTTTTTTTTTCTTTTGAAGACATTTCGCTTCTCATCCAAGAAGCCTCTTCAGCTCTGACTGGATGGTGGGGAACGGAAGGATTTATATTCCTTGCAGACAGCTGGTCATTTGCATTATTTTAAGGGAGTCGTTGAGGCTACTTGGAGATTTATCCGTGTCCTCAGTGTTATCAGAGTAGTGCAACGGATATATGAACGGATTTCCAGAAAAACTGCAGACTACAGGAACCACTTGTCCTTCAGTTTGAGGTATAGACAACACAGAGACTCATCTCCAATAGTCTATGCCTGTCTTCAGCAGTGAAGGGACACAGGGCAGAAAAACATCCTGCAGCCAAGAAGGCTCCACGCCCATTTACCCTACTGAGGTGGCCCTGAGGACACAGGTAAAACAGCAATCAGGTCGTTGATTAAGAGCTGTGGTGGTGCAGTGGTTAGAGTGCAGTGTTGCAGGCTAATTCTGCCGACTGCCAGCAGTTCAATTTTCACCAGTTCAAGGTTGACTCAGCTTTCTGAGGTCAGTAAGATGAGGACCCAGGCAAGATGTTCACTATGTAAACCTTTTGGAGAGGGATGATAAAGCACTATGAAGCGGTATGTAAATCTGAATGCTACTGCTATCACTCCCAAGGCTCTCCATGAATTCACCTCCCCTCAGAAACTTGGCACAAGCCCCCTTTTCCCATCTACCCTCCCCTCGGCTCTTTCTGATTCAGCAAAGGCCGGGTTGAGACATGTCATCCTACACGGGGTAATTTTAGCCCCCTCGCACAAGTATCCGTATCAGGCTCAGATGGGGAGGTACCTGTAAGGAAAGGAGAGCAAAGGAATAAACTATGCGGGAGGCTTGCCTGCGCTGAAAATAATTAGGGACCTCTCCGGGGGATCCAGTTTGATCTAGGAGAAGCGTGCCAAATTGCACGCTGTTTCTTCTTCTGAGCTCACAGACTTGTGTCTGCAACTTTCACACTTAAGCCAGTGGACTGCTCGAATAGTTGAAGGGAGGGTCTTTGAATGGGCTCCCTGCGCCCGTTTAAAAAATATATATATATATTGCAATGTAAGATCTTCCAGGTAGGTTCAACGATCACTTACAGTTCATCCTGAATATTCGGGATAGTTGAAGTTAGGGTCTTTGAACAGTCTGCCGGTGGCCAGGATTGGAATTCGGGGCTTCCAACCACCCGCTATTTCGTTCCCAGGATTTAGTCCAAATATAGGACATTAGGACGGAAGGTGTCATGCCCCTGGTGGAGACTGACTCTGAGGAAGAGGAGGAACAGCCGACAGGGAGTGGAAGTGTGGCTCCGGAGGTTGTGGAGGAGGCTGGGGAAGGGCAGAGGCCGGCTAAGCAGTCAGAGGAGAACCCAGGCCCATCCCCTCTCCATCCTAGGGCACGCAGGGAGGAGAGGATAAGGGAGAGATGTGGTCTCCTTGGGAGGAGAGGGCCTTGATCCTCTTCATGGGCTGCAGGTGTGACAACTGAATAAGAGTTTGGACCTGCGTACTGGCAAACGCTGGAAACAAAGCATGGAAATATCTCTGGTTTATGGTTCCTCTCTGAGTATGGTGTCTTTCCAGTGTGTGTTATCTGTGGACATCCTCCAGCCCTCATCTTGCCTGGTTTGCGTTGCTTTTTTCGTTCTTCGTGTAACTGTTTCTGTGGGAGTTTTTTTTCCCCTCTTCTGTCAAAGATATTTGGAGCTTGAAAGCAAAGTGAAGGAATAAAAGGGGCTTCACCTGTTTTTCTGTGACTGTGTTTGCTTTGTATCCCACCCTGGGTCATCACCGTAGGGCTTCAAAACACAGGCGAGCATCTTCTCTTATTGGCAAAGCCAAGGAATATTAATATCCCTGCGAGATGGTGCATGCTGGATGCAAGCAGCCCTCAACCAACAACCAAAATTGTGCCCCAGATTTCTGTCGCTAAGTGAGACAGTTGCTCTAAGTGAGTTTTGCTCCATCTTACAAGCTTTCTTGCCAGGTGTCAGGTGTGGCTCCATTCAAAATTCAAGAAAGAAAACCTTAGATTCCATTTTTATAGAGAAAAGGACTTTTACTGAAATTGAAGTGGTAGCAACCGAAGAAATACAAGATCTGAGACAAAAGGCGTGGAAATTACATATACAAAGTTATTCCATGTCCCCACCCCTAACAATTCAAACTGGACATCCAATCTGAGGTGTGTATAATATCATGTGGGTACAACTTCAGGTGGTGTCTCACACATCTGGTATGCCAAGATGGTTGACCTTGGCCTAGAAAAGATAAGTGGATGCATTTGCTCAGAAAGCAGGAAAGCACCCCAACTTTTACAATTCACACAACTTCAATCTCCAGCACCCTTCCCCCCACGGGGCCCAATTTTTCCTCCCCCAACCCCCCCTTTTCTATGGCAGCTGGAAAGAGTCAAGCAGAAACAGAATCTTGGATGCTAACACTGGAGTTGTTAAGTGAATCACCGCAAGCTGTTAAGTTAGTCACACCGTCACTAAGTGAATCCGGTTTCCCCATCGTCTTTGCTCGTCAGAAAGTCGCAAAAGGGGATCACAGCACCCCGGGAGGCTGCAACTGTCATAAATATGAGTCAGTTGCCACGAGTGTCTGAATTTTGATCATGTGAAAATGGAGACGTTGCAATGGTCAGAAGGATGAAAAAGTCCCCTTCCCCACATTGTCACTAAATGAAATGTTGTAAGTCAAGAACTATCTGTACCACATCCAAAAAAGACTAGGATACAGAATTCAAAGGCATTCAGTCCCTAAGGTCACATTATGAATGACAACAGCACAATTAGAAAATCATTTATGCACACCGGATGAATTGGTTATCCAAAAAAATAAAGACTTGTGTGGAGATGGATAAATTAACCCTGATGTTACAAGAGAAAGAGGACTCTGAGTATTATAGGATTTGGAGAAAATGGTACAATTGGATTGAGCTAAGATGGATAGATGATGAAAGAATTAATGATAAGCATCAAATAGGTTAAATGTTTACGTTCGCATAAATTGTATATATTTGTAAATAATGCACAAAATGGAAGTATGGCAGATGAATATCACAAACTGTCAATGTCAGGATACGTATAACCTTTCTTTGTTTTTGAAAGACATAAAAGATTAATAAAGTTTATTTAAAAAAATCATTTATGCAAACCAAACAGCATGTGTTGTACAGCTGTGGCCCAGGCAGAATGCCACCTAAAATTTCTCCCATACAGGTGCATTTTGCCCCATTTTACGAACTTTCTTTTGCCATCGTTTAAGTGAATCGCTGCAGTTGTTAAATTAGTAACACGGTTGTTAAGCGAATCGGTCTTCCTTAGAGATTCACTTTGTCAGAAGGTCGCAAAAGGGGATCACATCCCAGTGTCATAAAGACACGACAGCTGCCAAAGCACCCGAGTTTTGACCATGTGACCAGGGGGGTGCTACAACGGTCATAAAAGTGTGTAAATAGCAAAGGCACTAGCACTTAGACTTATATATCACCTCACAGTGCTTAACAGCCCTCTCTAACAGAGTCAGCCTATCATCCCCAACTATTTGGGGACCCATGCCGGAAGGATGGAAGGCTGAGTCAACCTTGAACCTGGTGAGATTTGAACTGCAGGCAGCCGGCAGTCAGCAGAACTAGCCTGCAGTACTGCACTCTAACCACTGCGCCACCATGACTCATAAAATGGTCATTATCACCTTTTTCAGTGCTGCTTTAACTTCAAATAGTCACTAAGCTAGGACCATTCACTAGCTGTATTTTCAACCTTGACCGTTCGAGAACAAGGCAGATATACCTCAACTCCGAAGAATTGGGGTGTAGGTGAAATTGTTTCCTCCGTCCCAAATGGAGGGCTACGATACCCTTTCCTTCCCCCTTCCCCCCTGTTGTCCACCTAACTTTGCTTATGTCTGAACACATGTTTCAGGCATTCCCAGAAAGCTATTAATGGAGCAAAGGCTTCACCACCAAACCATTTGCTGGGATCAGCTGTGACAAGTTGCTTGACGGACAACAAGCGGGCTGGTTAACCTTTGAGCAGAGTAACTCAGGTTTAAATGCGGGGGGGGGGGGGGGAGAGGGGCAGCCTTTTCATTGCAACGTGTCTCTGCAGAGCTGGCAACCTGATCTTTAAAACGTTAACAGAACAACGTAATTGCAATGGCAACTGGGGCTAAGGACAACCTTGGCTGCTTCTCTCTGACATCCACGCTTTTCCCCGCCACGGTCTTTAAGTCCGTTTTATTTCAGCTTGACCCGTGCCACATTTGGCAAAGCCTTCCATAGCTGAAAGATCTCCAAGAACCTACTGAGGTTCTGGATGTAATCAGTAGGCATCTCTCGACTGGAAAGCCAGAATAACCAAGTTGGAATAGTTATTGGAGGTCTTCTGAGTCCAACCCCTAGCTGAAGCATGAGACCCCGTATCATTTCAGACAAGTGGTTATCCAGTCTCTTCTTAGAAACTTTTAAGCATTTACAACTCCTGGAGGCAAGCCGTTCAACAGATGAATTGTTCTAACTGGCAGAAAATTTCTCCTTAGTTCTAAGTTGCTTCTCTCCTTGATTTGATTCCACCCAATGCTTCTTGTCCTGCCCTCGGGTGCTTTGGAGAATAGCTTGACTCCCTCTTCTTTGTGGCAGCAACTGAGATATTGGAACCCTGCTATCATGTCAACCCTAGTCCTTCTTTTCATCAGACTAGACATACCCAGTTCCTGCAACCGTTCTTCGTATGTTTTAGCCTCCAATCCCCTAATCATCTTTCTTGCTCTTCTCTGCACTCTTTTTAGAGTCTCAACCTCTTTGTTTACATCGTAGCAACCAAAATTGGATGCAGTATTCCAAGTGTGCCCTTACCAAGGCATTATAAAGTGGTATTCACACTTCACGTGATCTTGATTCTATCCTACTATATGTTAATGCAGCCTACAACTGGGTTGGCTTCTTGGTAACTGCAGCACTATAGGGAAGGATAAGAACTGCAGCAGGATTCAGGTCTATAGATTCCCAATCATCCAAGATCATAGTTGTCCCATATGTGTTTTTTTTTTTTTCTTCTTCAAAAGGCAACTGTATTTTCTTGGTATTTTTTTTCCCCTTTGAAAACATCTTGCATGTCATCCAAGAAAGTTCTTCAGTTCTAACTGAAGAAATTTTCTTGGAGGGAAGCGAAACGTTTTCAAAGGAAAAAAAAACCTAGTTCCCATTTGCAAAAGCGCTATTGATGCCGCTGGATTCCTACAGCTAGGGAACCACAGGCTATAGTAGGCTAAAATGGAGTTGACTAATTTGCGTTTCACCATATATGCAGGGGTGGGATTCAGCCGGTTCAGGCTGGTTCGGGTGAACCAGATGTTAAATTTGTATCTAGTTTGCCGAACCGGTATTTGAACCGATTGGCTGGCCGCGCCCACCCTACCCCGCCCCTCCCAGGAGTCTCCACGCAGCCTGTTCTGGATGCAGGAAAATGCAGGATGTGCACCGAGGCTCTCAGATCTAGTTTGCATCTCTTTCTGGAAGTTTGGAAACGGGCTTGTTTCTGGCTTCTGGAGGGCCTCTGGAGCCTGGGGTGGGGGTGGGGGCTATTTTTGCCCTCCCAGAGGCCCAAGGGAAGCCTCTGGACTCTGGGGAAGGTGAAAAGCGCCCCCCTGCCGGAAGTTCTGGTAGGCCACGCCCACCTTGGCCACACTCACTCAGCAACCGGGCAGAGAACGGGTTGTTGGGATTTTTGAATTCCACCTCTTCATATATGGAGAGAGCCCAGCCATCACCGTTGCATTTTGGGCAAACCCACTTGCCTTAGCCCAGGGCGTCATGTGCTGGCCATGCCCACGCCCGGTTCAGCAAAATGGGGGGAAAGTCCCGATAAGTCACGTGATGCCGCTGTGCCAATGTGAGTTTGACACCCCTGCCTTTAGCAATCGCATAGGTTTGGGCACAGCAGATTTTACAAAAGCAGCTTTCTTTCCTTATCACGGGTTTAGTGATCTGTGTGAATTCCTGTCACAGCAGAAAACTGGTCCAGTCACATTATCGTGCTAATCTCCCTTCCAAAGTTATTCTGAGAAGTCCTTGCTGCTTTTTAGCTCCTTAAGAGAAACAGATGTAGCAATGCATCTGAATCTCCCTGGGGTAAAGCTAATGAAGTGATAAACAAGGATGGGTGATCAACAAAGAAGAGCCCGAATTAGTTACTTTGTGTTCCTATTTTCTGCTCTCCTCCAAAACATTTGCATCACAATTCACAGGTGCTCCATGTTGCTTTTCCTTTTTATGTCAATCACTCTCTGGTTTATTTCCATTTTCCTTGGCTTCAGAATCTAATCCTTCCTCCGGCTTCTTGTTTTTCTCCAAAAGTGTTATGGTTGCTGGTCGATTCCATCCATATGTAGGATCATTTTGAAAAGGCTGATACAACCATCCATTAAAAGCTCTTCTCATTTTTCAGTTTAAAACAAAAAACCAAATGTATCCTAGGAATACTTTCCAAAAGATAGCCTCATGAATTTGATCTTCTTAGAATGTTTGGGGGGAACAGAGAAGAGCGAAGCTGACAAACACAAATCACAGCTTCTAAATAAGATCAATTTATTTTAAGAAATCATCACCCTTGCTGATGAGAAATTAGCATTCTTCATCTTTAAAGGGTGTTGTTTTAGAGCAGGGATGTCCAAACCTGGCTCCTTTAAGACCTTGTGGACAACTCCCAGAATTCCCCAGGCAGTTATGAATTCTGAGAGTTGAAGTGCACAAGCCTTACTGGCTGGGGGATTCTGGGAGATGAAGTCCACAAATCTTACTAGTTTGGGAATTCTGGGAGATGAAGTCCACAAGTCTTCAAGTTGCCAAAATTGGACACCCATTTTAGAGAAAAGGTGAAAAATAAGACCCAATCAGAAAATCAACAGGGCCCAGTATAAACCAAGTCAGTAACAATCATCTACACCTTCACTGTAAGGAAATCCATGTTATATCTTTATTTTGATAACTGAGTTTATGTGTTCTGTTTCCAGCCAGTTCCTGACAAGCAAAGGGAGTGAGGGAAGCTGGATCTGACTTAAAAATCTGATTCAATGAACTACAATGATTTGCGTAACAACCGTGGCAAAAAAACCCCGTGCAATTCACTTAACAATCTTGCTTAGCAATGGAAATTCTGGTGACAATGAGAACTACCTGTACAAGTAGAGCCAGTTGTAAATTGAGAACCATCTGGACAAGTAGAGCCAGTTAGTTTATGGTTGTGAGCAGAGTTTGCCTGCAATATTGCATTCTAACCACTGGGCCACCTGGGCTCCTGGTGTTGTAAGATACATTTAAATGTAAAGGCCCTATTTCAATATATATCAACTCTAAACCAGGGTTTCTCAACCTTGACAACTTGAAGTTGTATGGACCTTCAATTCCCCGCATGCTGGTTGAAGAATTCTGGGAATTTTAAATCTAGAGATCTTTAACAGATTAAAAGAGTTGGAAAGGAACTTGTAGGTCATCTAGTCTGACCACCACCCCCAAGCAGGAGACCCTGCCTACACCAGACCCTGCCTATAGTGTCTGTTTTCGGAAAAACAGGAAGTGAGGAAATGGGCCTAGTTTTCGGCCTGCAAAGCCTGCAGAAGCCTTCCTCAAGCCTTTGGGAGTCTGAAAAAGGCCTCAAACCGGCCGAAAATAAGCTGTGAGGCACGCGCATGCCCAGTGAGGTAAATTTGCCTGCAGCTCGCGTGCTGGCACAAATGGCTCTGTATGCCACCTGTGGTATACATACCCTAGGTTCGCCATCAGGGGTATAGGGTCTCCTGCTTGAGAAACGGGGTTTGACTAGAAGACCTCCAAGGTCCCTTCCAACTCTCTTCTGAATGATTGATTGAGGAAATGAGAAGAATTTTACAGGAATTGGGACTGGTAATTCTAGACAGCATTTTTCAGCAATAAAGTGTGTATATTATGTGTTCTACTTCATAAAAGCTATACAAACCAGAATCTCTACCAATAATAATTGGGTTCTGCAACCCAACAGGACAGACACAGACTTCAGAGGATAATTAGGACTGCAGAAAAAACAATTACTACCAACCTGCCTTCCATTGAGGACCTGTATATTGCACAAGTCAAAAAGAGGGCTGTGAAAATATTTACAGACTTCTCATATTCTGGACATAAACTGTTTCAACTCCTCAAAACGATGCCATAGAGCCCTGCACACCAGAACAACTAGACACAAGGACAGTTTTTCCCCAAAAGCCGTCACTGCTAAACAAAAAATTCCCTCAACACTGTTCAACTATTACAAAGTCTGCACTACTCTTACTGCTAATCTTCTCATCACTCCTTATCACCCATCCCCTCCCACTTGTGACTGGATGACTGCAACTTTGTCGCTTGTATCCTTACGATTTATATGGACTGTTCCCTAGTATGATTTGATTGCTTATTGTACCCTGTGACTATCATTATCGTACCTTATGATTCTCGACTCTTGACGAATGTATCTTTTCTTTTATGTACACTGAGAGCATATGCACCAAATACAAATTCCTTGTGTGTCCAATCACACTTGGCCAATAAAGAATTCAATTCAATTCAATTCAATTCTAATTCCTATTCTATTCTATTCTATTCTATTCATAAAGTTGCCAAGGCTGAGAAATTCTGGTCTAGGCTCTATGCATCCAAATGAAGTGAAATCACAAAAGCCTACACAGTATAAAATTGTGGTTAGTTGGAAAAGGGGCTACCGGGCCACTTGGATTCTTGTTATTCCTGCCGAGATGCAGAGAAAAACAAAAGCAAGACAGACAACTGGGGAGGGTTTGTGTGCGGTGTGTAACCGTGTGTCGAGGAATTTGCACTTTATCCCGAGAATGATAGCTTTTTTCATCCAAGGACTGTTTACAAAAACACAGCCAAGTCCGTATGTGTGTAGAAGGCGAAGCAGGTAGATCTTTGATCCTTGGCATCCATGCCCGAGTATGGGCAGTATTGTCATCATTGTTCTTTCTATCACTTCAAATGCACCCATTGCACCCAGATTAAAGATTAAATGATGTTTAAACGAGGCTTTCATTTGAAGGAGAGAAAAAAGCTTGCCAGCTAAAACATGACGATTTTGGTGGGCGAAGTCACGTACCTATGAAAAAGGGAGAGTATGTTTACGGTAAGAAACTTCCTTTCTCTCTTGCTTCCATACAGGTGGCCCCCGACTTACAACAGTTCATTTAGTGACCGTTCAAAGTTAGGACGTCATTGAAAAATAAAGTAACTTTTTCACACTTATGACCATTGCAGCATCCCATGGGTCACGTGATTTACATTCAGGTGCTTGTCCACTGATTCACACTTAGGACGGTTGCAGTGTCCCGGGGGGGGGGTCCTGTGATCCCCTTTTGAAACCTTCTGACAAGCATGCAAAGTTAATGGGGAAGCCAGATTCACTTAACAACCACATTACTAACTTAAACAATTGCAGTGTACTTAACAATGCTGGCAAGAAAAGTCGTAAAATGCGACAAACTCCCTTAACAGGTTTTCTCACTTAAGCAGCATAAATTTTGGGCTCAGTTCTGGTTGTTAAGTTGAGGACTTCCTGTACTTCCAGTGTAGAGACTGCAGCTTGGAGAAACTTCTGCCTTTTGATAAAACTGGTTAATTGGAAAAGATGCTACTAGACTTTTTTTTTTTTTGGTTTGTTTATATGCTACTTCTCCAATGACGCACTGGTTTTTGCAATGCATGAACATTTCTGTCCATTACACTCTGTTTCAAATTAGCTACTTGATTCACATTTAACAAATGTACTTCAAAATACTTCATTGCATTAGCCTTATGACCATTTATCATTCAGGGCTAATAGAAACCTTTGAGTTAAAAAAAAAAATTAGTCCAACTTAGAAAAAGAGAAATTGTTCAGTAGAATATATGAAACTAGGTTACAGATTAATGCATTGGGTAATTTAAGGTAAAAACAACAACAACAGATAGCCCTTGACTTATGACCGACCACTCAGTGACCAGTTGAAGTTACAACAGATCAGTGGTGGGATTCAAAAATTTTTTACTACCGGTTCTGTGGCTGCGGCTTGGTGGATGTGGCAGGGGAAGGATACTGTAAAATCCCCATTCCCACCCCACTCCTGGGAGAAGGTTACTGCAAAATCCTATTCTCTCCCCAACCCACTAACCTGCTTTCCAGCTCTGTTATCCTGTGCAAGGCAACAAAAGAAGACCCAGCCGATCAGCTGAGACTCTGGAAGCAGAGAATATATGGGGGTGGGCAGTTGTGGGATTCTAAAAATTTTATTACTGGTTCTGTGGGCACGGCTTGGTTGGAGTGGCAGAGGAAGGTTACTGCAAAATCTCCATTCCCTCCCCAACTCACTAACCTGCTTTTCAGCTCTGTTCTCCTGTTCAGGGCAACAAAAGAAGACCCAGCCGATCAGCTAGGACTCAGGAGGCAACAGTTTTGCGCCACGTGAAATATATACCAAATACAACGTACATATTTGTGTGTGTGTGTTTGTGTTTTTGTAAGGATGTGGGAGGCAGGAAGGATCAGAGGTCTGTTAAGGTAAAGCGAAGAAAGCTGGACTTTGAATTTACTGGGTTGCTTCCAAGCAGAATGAAGCACCTCACCAAGGGGCAAAAATAACGATTGGAAAGTTGATCTGAGGATAGGAAACCGCAGCAGAACAAGGCCAAAGGTGCTTTTTTTCAGGAGACCACTGGACTTTCTTGTTTTGTTTTGTTTTGTTTTTTCTTTGAAGATGTTTAGCTTCTCACCCAAGAAGCTTCTTCAGCTCTGACAGGATAGTGGGAGTAGGAATAGATTTCCAGAGGGGAAAAAATTACACACTACAGGAACCATTAGCACTACTTAGGTCAGGGGTTTCCAACCTTGGGAATTTTAAGACTTGTGGACTTCAACTCCCAGAGTTGAAATCCACAAGTCTTAAAGTTGCCAAGGCTGGAGACCCCTGACTTAGGTGACCCTGAGGACACAGATAAACCTCAAAGTGCTTCAAGGACCTTTCGAAAGGAGGCACATGACCCGCTGTCTGCAAGGAATATATATCCTTCCATTCCCCCACTATCCTGTCAGAGCTGAAGAAGCTTCTTAGATGGGAAGCGAAACGCCTTCAAAAGAAAAAAAGGAAGCCCAGTTGCCTCCTGAAAAAAAAAACATCTTTGGGACAACCATGACCTGAGAATCTCTACAGACTCTCAGCAGAACAGGTACAAATGACAAAATCTGAAAAAAAGTCTTTTAGAAGTGAGGCCTCCAAGGAAAATGTGCTCCCTATGTGCTAATTTAATAAAGGCATCGGGATGATGCCTGGTCGATCTAGCCTCTGCCCTGAACAGAGAAAATTTCAAATATTAAATATTAAATCTTCTAATCTAGCTGGTCAACAGAACAGTATTTTGTCACCATATACTTCTCAAGCCCAGCCTAGGATGAGCTTTGGATCTGGGCATCTCTCTTACGAGTTCCCCCCCGAATGGTCACAGCATGGCTAGAAATATCATTAATAAAGGAGAATATTTGAAGTTCACGGTTGAAACTGATGAGGTTACTTAGTTTGAGTAATGAAACATCTGCAAGAAAAACAACCAAGCTCAGAAAGCACCAAGGACCCCTCAGAAATATCATTAGTCGGCTCAAAAGGTGATGCTGAGGTACCGATTGTTACCTCAGTAAAAGTATTCTTTGTTGTAGCACACAATAAGTTTCCTCCAGGAATGGTACGTAGTCCTTGAATTACGACTGGTCATTTAATGACCATTAGGGCCCCCTACGTAAGGCACCTCTGGGTGTCGTAAAATGTCATGCCACCCTCCGCTTGTCACAATCACTATGTTTTAGGCATTTGGCAACCTGTTTGTATTACAAGTGACTGTCAAGAGCCTTGCTATCATTGAATGTCATTGGCAATCTACTCTGCTGGCTTCCCCAGAAAATCATTGGGGAAGCTGGCAGAGGATTTGAAGTGCATTTTTCCAGAGCGCAGAGGGATTTCCCCTCCCCTCCATGTAGGGTGAAGAAATCTTCCCCTATGCTGAAGGAACAGCTCTGGTGAAAACAATAGGGAAGCCAATATTTTGAAAGAAGGATGCTAACAAGCAAGGAGAAAAAACAAATCCCACTAAAAGCTGTAACCCTCAGCATTCTGCAATATTTTATCCAGTCTCTCTCTCTCTCTCTCTCCCTCCCTCATTTTTTCAGTGCCACTGTAACTTCACTAAACGGCCACTAAATGAACACTGTATTGTATTGTATTGTATTGTATTGTATTGTATTGTATTGTATTGTATTGTATTGTATTGTATTGTATTGTATTGTATTGTATTGTATTGTACTCTACTCTACTCTACTCTACTCTACTCTACTCTACTCTACTCTACTTGCTGGTGACCTTCTACCACTGCACTATAGAGTATCTTGACTTAAAGTACCTCTGTATGGTTTACCAATTGCACAGGAGCAGATAGGAAAGCACTCCAGAGGGTTAACCTCTTTGCCCAGAAGATCATTGGTTGCCCTCTCCTCTCTTTGGAATAGCTTTATAGCTCCCGCTGCCTTAAGAAAGTTCAAAACATTCTCAAAGACCCATCTCATCCTGGGAACCCTTTTTTTGAACTATTACCATCTGGCAGACAGTACAGGCTAAGAAAAACAAGGACAAATCGGCTGAAAAACAGCTTCTATCCCAGAGCAGTAGCTCATTTGAATTCTACTGTATAGTGCAGTGTTGGTGTGGTGTCGGGGGGTTTCGGTTCAATGTGTGGAGGGTGAAGGATGTGTGTTTGTGTTTATTTTCATGGTCATGATGTGCACTGAAAATGGTGCTTGACTTCACTGTATGAGGTGCAATGACAATAAAGTAAACTAACTCTAGTCTAGCTCTACTCTATTTTCATTCTATTCTATTGTTTCCCCCAATATCTGTATTTCTAAGGGTGGAAATTAGATCATGAAAAAAAAAAAAATGCAGCTGCTGCTACTATCCTAAATCCTCCCATTCTTGTAATTTCAAGATTGATGAGACCTAAGCCAATGTCTGCTTTTCTAATAGTAAAACTGCTGATTATTAACTGCCAAAAACCTGAGGACCAACCCTGCCCCAAACTGTCATCCACTATCATAGGTTTCCCTAAAAACTACCTTTGCCAAAACACAACAAGCTGGAGGCCAGATTACCTATATTAAAACCAAGCGCCAAAGAGGCGGGCCAGCCTCTGCCGAAAACTTTTCCCAGCAATCAATCTTGGAAGTTCCGGAATGCCGAATTCTCCAAGACGGCGGTGGTGTTTCTTGCCAATGATAAAAGGTACGGCTGTGGTTTTAATTAGCATTCCAGAGCTGCAGGGCGCCAACTGGCAGAAAAATCCTCGAAGAGCATGACAATGCTTATAATTTTCCTGTGAATCAGTGCACCTGTAACTGCACGACAAGCAGTCATAAGAAAGGAATCTGGTGTGTGTGAATTAAGGTTTGCTGCACTCCATGGTTTTACTTACTGTGGGATCAAAGAGTCAAAACCAGTGTAGGATTTGCACACCCTGATTAGCCTGAAGGAATTGGTGTGTCTCAATTGCTTCCATACCTCCGTTTTTCAGCTAAGATCCTACTTCCATTTTCCTTGGTTTGCAAAGCACATCTGAGCAGGCAAATCCTGAAGGACACGAATGTCTTCAGGAGAGCCTCACAATAGTTTACTGCTAAATATTTACAGACCCCTCACATCCTGGACATAAACTATTGCAACTCCTACCCTCAAAACAATGCCCACCAGAATGACTAGACACAAGGACAGTTTTTTCCCGAACGCCATCACTCTGCTAAACTAATAATTCCCTCAACACTGTCCAACTATTTACAAAGTCTGCACTACTATTACTACTAAACTTATCATCACTCCTGATCACCCATTCCCTCCCACTTGTGATTGTATGACTGTAACTTTGTCGCTTGTATCTTTATGATTTATATTGACTGTTTCCTAATATGATTTGATTGCTTATTGTACCCTATGACTATTATGAAGTGTTGTACCTGATGATTCTTGGCTCTTGATGAATGTAATTTTTCTTTTATGTACACTGAGGGCATTTGCACCAAGACAAATTCCTTGTTTGTCCAATCACACTTGGCCAATAAAGAATTCTATTCTATTCTATTCTATTCTATTCTATTCTATTCTATTCTAT
>NW_020769330.1:11536417-11556847 GCF_900518735.1 Pseudonaja textilis | reverse complement strand
AGAAAGAAAGAAAGAAAGAAAGAAAGAAAGAAAGAAAGAAAGAAAGATATTATGGAAAACCAGAAAGGTTTAAGATTGCTAAAGAAATGACCGTACAATCAAGAACAAGCCCTTTACAGCTGGGGAAAAAAACTGAAAGAAACTTCTTGGATGAGAAGCCAAAAGTTTTCAAAGAAAAAAAAAAGGAGCAAGAAAGTCCAGTTGCCTTTTGGGGAGAAAAACACCTTTGAAGCAACAATGATTTCTCTCGACTCCATAAAAAAAAAATTGGGGCTGTAATAATAATACTTTGCAAAGCAGCCACACAGAAGGAACGTCCTTTGAACCTTCATTGAAACAAAGCAAGTTTCACGCAGCCTCCTAGAACTGATCTTCTCAAGCGAGCCAACCGATCCCCTTTATCGCCTTGGCTTTAATCTCCACTCCATTCTTTTTGTTTACTACACAAGCGTGCATGTGGCAGGGATGATTGTTTCTAGGGAAGGAATCTCTCCAAATTATAGGCAGGTGCGTGCAGACAATAGGCGTTCTCCCTCCTTCGCTAAAAATTTGCATGATGCACATCAGGTGCATTCATTCTGTAAAGAGCTAAAAGAGCCGCTCCTGTTATTCCTTGCTCAAGTTTATCACGCACGGCTCCTAACGTTTGAAAAGATGCCAAAACCGCAGAATTGTCAATCTACCCCGGTTAAATGTCTCGTTTCATCCTTTTAACAAGTTCCTCTCTTGGAGAACCCATGCTAGGATAAATCTGATTCTGTGCCAAGTTTGATTACATCATCCAAAAACTTAATCTGCCCTCCTCCTTAAACTGGATCAGAAGGCCTCCCCGTAGGAAATACATGGCTCGGCTGATTCACCTGGGTTGCTCAGAGTTCTGCAACCAGGTCTTCTCCGGGTTCTTGGAAGGGGACTTTCCCCATCTCTCTTTGCCCAGAGCTTTCCACTTCAGGTGGTGAAGATCAGTGGTGGGATTCAAAGATTTTTGCCACCGATTCTGTGGGTGCGTCTTGGTGGGCGCGCGCGCGCCAAACACGCACTTTGCACAGGTGCAGAGGTGTTCCAACTCACCTCCTGCAAGCCTGCACTCTCCCTGTCACTTCAGCAGCTGCCGTGTGGAAATTGCTCTGCCCTGGAAAGCAGCAGCACTTCAAAAGGTGAGTATGGGAGCCTAGGTGGGCCCAACTGCAGAGAGAACTGGATCGGTCTTCGCTGCTCATCAGCGCTACCGGCTTGACAGAACCGGGCCAAACCGGTAGGATACCACCGCTGCTGAAGATCAACGGTGGAGCAGATGATCCATCACTGAATTATGTTCTACTCTGTTTTATACTTGCACATCCTAGAAGAGCCATATGTGGGCAAGGCAAGTGAACCAGATAATGGAAAGGGACACCTTGGGTTTGGAAGAGATCATGTTTGATGGTGAAACAATCTTGTTTTGAGTATAAAAGAAGGATCAAGAGGGAAAAGGAACTTATCTCTTTGGGGGATGATTTTGCTCTCAGTATGTAACATGTGAGATTGCTCCATTATCAGAACTGTTTGATTCTTCCACAGGACAGGACTTCTGACAGAGGTAGAACCAGCATTTAGCTTTGTAAAAGAGGCAGTGGGGTGCAAAGAAGAAGGAAAATAGATTAGGAGGAGGAGGAGGAGGAGGAGATAAATGAGGAGAAAAAGAAGAAGATAGACAATGAGAAGGGGAGGGATAGACAAGAAGAGGAGGGGATAAACAGTGAAAAGGAGGAGAGGAAGGAGAACGTAATCAAGGAGAAGATAAGATAAACAATGAAGAGAGGGAGGAGGATGAGAAGATAATCAAGAATGGAAGGTAGACAATGAAGAGGAGGAGGAGGAGACAAATAATGAGGAGAACAAGGTAGACAATCAAGAAGAGAAGAAGGTAGACAACGAAGAGGAGACAGATAACGGAGGAGAAGGAGGAAGAGAAGATAGACAATCAAGAGAAGATGAAAGTAGATAAAGAAGAGGACAAGGTAGACAATGAAGAGGAAGAGAAGGATATAGACAATCAAAAAAAGAAGATAATGAAGAGGAGGCGGCGATAGGCAATCGAAAAGAGAAGATAGACAGTGAAGAGGAGAAAGAGAAGATAAGCAATCAATAGGGAGAGAAGTTACACAATGAGAAGGGGGGGGAAGAGGAGATAAACAATAAAGAAAATAGACCATAAAGAGAAGGAAAAGGAGAAAGCTTGGTCACATCAGATATGTTAAATTTATTTATTTATAAGATTTGTATGGTCACCCATCTTAAACAACTCTGAGGGGCTTACAACAACCATAAGGCCTGCAACCATGTAACAATAAAAAATAAATCAAACAATATTTATTCATTTAAAAGATTAATGCAGTCGCTCATCTTATATCACAAGAGACTGTTCTCCAAAGTGGACAAGTTTTCTTCAGCCAACTCAAATCTCTGCAAGAGCAACCAGGGAAAATAATCCGGAGATGGGGAATTTTCTTCACTTTAAGACAGATCAATTGGGATACCGGTTTTCGATGCAACTGAGGGTGCATCAGAAATATTTTGAAAGGTCTAGTGCAGGTGGCAGGTGCATATGGGAAATGCCAGGTGTTGAAGACATAAATTATTTATTGTATCAATAATTGGATAAAGGAGGGGCCGAAGACCAGAGGGAGTAAAGTGCAGTTTTCAAGGAAACCAGAGGAGAGAAATTATTAGCAGTAATAATGTCAGGACTTTATGCTGCTGAAGGCTATTGCTTCATTTGAATGCTATTGGTGATTATGGCCAATTCCACACTGATAGCTATTTATTTGCAAAGTATGCAAAAACTTATGTTTGATCAACTTTACAACCGACACAGAAACCACAACATTTACCCTCCCCCAGACTACACACACACACACATTTCCACATACAAATATCACATCATTTTCTATGCTGAGTTTAATCTTTTATTGCACCCATAAGGTTGTATCGTTATTATCAAACAACTACATGTTGTATCCACAGGATAAAGGGAGGGTAGGGGGAAGCAAAGGATACGCAGGACTAAAGTGCAGCTTTCAAGGAAACCACAAAAGAAAAATTATTAGCGGTAATCATGTCAGGAATTTATATTGCTGAATGTTATTGCTTCACCTGAATGCGATTAAGAGATTCCGTATATGCCTTTACAACTGCTGTACAGACTGAATTAACTAATAAGAAGCGCGGGATGTCCGTTTTTTTCTGTGTGCTTTTCATAACCATTTTTCTAGCCCTCATGAAGGCCATGCTAGCTACATGACAGTACAAAAAGGCTGGGCAACATTTCAAAAGCCTGATCACAATTCTCTGGGATTGGGAGAGTATTTCCTCCCCCACCCTCACTTCTCCACAGGGCCTTCAACACCACACAAATGATTATTGATTTGCCAAAACATACAAACATGTACGTTTAATTATACAATCGGACCAACCTACAAAAATTTACCTCAGCCAGGAAGTAATTCAGATCAGAAGAGTGCTTCATGCAGAGATACACAATGGACAGCCTCATGTGAAGAAAAGCAATGCTATTCGGTTAGGAATAATACAGCCCCCATCTAATCAAACCTGATATCAAGATGTTTCTATTGGAGACTGATCCATGCATTGCTAAATCCAGATTTCCAGGATTTAATCTCCTCGCCTTGTGGGGTAAAACTCAGAATTTGCAAGTTCAAACTTCTTGAAATAAACCTCTGGCCTTGGATTGACTTTTCCATAATCCCCAAATCTTGCTTGTTCCTTCAGTCTGGCTCCTGGCTTAGTCCTACCTCCGGTTTTTATCCTCAGGACCTGCTTTAGTCCTTATCGTTGTTAGTTGCAAAGTCGTGTCCGACCCATCGTGACCCCGTGGACAATGTTCCTCCAGGCCTTCCTGTCCTCTATCATTTCTGGAGTCCATTTAAGTTCATGCCAACTGCTTCAAGTGACTCCATCCAGCCACCTCATTCTCTGTTGTCCCCTTCTTCTTTTGCCCTCAACTGTTCCCAGCATTAGGCTCTTCTCCCGTGAGTCCTTCCTTCTCGTGAGGTGGCCAACATATTTGAGTTTCATCTTCAGGATCTGGCCTTCCAAAGAGCAGTCAGGGTTGATCTCTTCTAGGACTGACCAGTTTGATCGTCTTCCAGTCCAAGGGACTCGCAGGAATCTTCTCCAGCACCATAGTTCAAAGGCCTCCATTCTCTGACACTCAGCCTTCTTTATAGTCCAACTTTCACAACCATACATTGCAACTGGGAAAACCATAGCCTTTACTATACGCACTTTTATTGGCAGGGTGATGTCTCTGCTTTTTAGTGTGCTGTCTAGATTTGCCATAGCTTTCCTCCCCAGGAGCAAGCGTCTTTTAATTTCTTGGCTGCAGTCCCCATCTGCAGTGATCTTGGAGCCCAGGAAAATAAAATATGTCACTACCTCCATTTCTTCACCACCTATTTGCCAGGAATTGAGAGAGCCGGATGCCATGATCTTAGTTTTCTTAATGTCTAGTTTCAAGCCAACATTTGCACTTTCCTTCTTTACCCAGATAAGAGGCTCTTTAGTTCCTCTTCACTTTCTGCCATTAGAGTGGTTTCATCTGCATATCCGAGATTGTTGATATTTCTCCCAGCAATCTTAATTCCAAGTTGTGATTCATCTAGCCCTGCCTTTCTCATAATGTGCTCTGCATGTATGTTAATAACCCTTGCTTTTACCTCTAATTCTTACTTCTTGCTGCTAGCCTCTTTGTGACCACTGCCACATTGCCGTCCTGGGACACAGAGAGATATGGCGATCAACTTATGAGCGGCTTATAATCAGCCTTCTCCAAATGGATGCTTGGCAGGTAAGACTATAACATGCTAAGATCTCTACTAGCCTGGCTGGCTTTTCCAAATGTGTTGCTTTCATTCTGTGTAGTTTGGAATCTCAGTTTGGGCAGCCTTTGAAAAATCACCAATCTAGATGTGAAAGAACCTTCCCTTCCTGTCCTTCCTGACTCTGGACCATTCACACATGACCTAGCTGAAGAAGCTTGTTGGATAAGAAGCGAAAGGTCTTCAAAAAGAAAAACAAGATAAATCCCAGTGGCCTCCTGAAAAAAAGCACCTTTCGGACAAGCGTGACCTGGATGACTGAGAATCTCTACAGACTTTGAACTATACCAGGGGTCTGCAACCTTAAACCCTCAAAGAGCCATTTGGGCCCACTTCCCACAGAAACACCGGGAGCCAATAATTTAACAACCGATGTGACTGGGTGACCCGTGGCCAACTCGATGTCACTCACTCCCACCCAGTCACCTCCTGGTCTGGAATATGGAGCAAGTCTCCATCCCCCGCCATTACCCGTACCTTCTCAGGCCAGGCGAGGACTGACGGGGAGGGAGGGGGCCAGCCAGTGGTGGGAGCCCCAGCAGAGGGCCAAAAAGAGCTGCATGTGGCTCCAGAGCTGCAGGTCGCAGGCGCCTGAGCTATACAATTTGGGATGGACACCCTTTGAATAGTGTGGGAGTAGGAATGGATTTCCAAAGGGGGGAAAAATTGCAGACTACAGGAACCAGGAGTATTACTCAGGAGACCCTGAGGACACAGATAAACCTCCAAGTGCTTCAACGACCCTATAAAAGGACGCAAACAACCAGCTGTCTGCAAGGAATATAAAATCCTTCCATTCCCCACCATCCAGTCAGACCTGAAGAAGTTTCTTGGATGAGAAGTGAAACATCTTCAAAGAAAAAAACAAGGAAGTCCCAGTTGCCTCCTGAAAAAGCACCTTTGGGACAACCATGACCTGAATTCGACCGAGAATCTCTACAGGCATGACCTATCACTTCTCCATTCCTGACCCATGTCCGCAGACTGGGCTGCCAGCAAAACAGCTTTCCACCACCAGCCCCTAATCTCTGGATCATCTCTAGGGCTGGGCATTCACCTCTCTCTGCCACTGCACATCCAATGCACACAACCACACTCTTGTGTGCCTTCCTGGGCAGGAGCCAGAGTTTATCACAGGGAGTTGAGTCAGGCAGGCCTCAGGTAACCTTCCGCCGGTCCCTTTGATCGCGGGCCTTCTGAAGGGCGAAAGGAAGGCGCCAAGCCTATCAAGGTTGATAAGGGAGACTCCACTTCATTTAATAAACACACACAAAAAAACTTTTTGCTTTCTCTGAAATGACTGGGCTCTTTGACAGGCCAGGCACACGCTGCACCGCTCTCGCAGAGGGCTGGGAACAGAACGATCTCAGCCAATAAATCCAGTCACAAAATGACATTTTGGAAATACCAAGTTGCCAAAGAACAATGAGCTTCCATTTTGATCAGTCCATGAAGTCGCCTGTGTCTGCCTTGACACAGGGTGGGGTTCGCACACTGCAAAAAGCCACGAGTATCCTAACTGGGAGGACAAAGTTCCACCCAGCTGGTTCACAACGAGGCAAGCTGCAAGTTACCGTTGGCAAAACCCAGCTGACGGGTTCATGCAACACACCAAGAGGGAGCCAACTTTGGTGTAGTGGTGAGGGTGCTGGCCAATCACCAGGAGACTGTGAGTTCTAGTCCCGCCCTAGATGAGAAAGTCAGCTGAATGACTTTGAGCCAATCACCAGGAGACTGTGAGTTCTAGTCTCGCCCTAGACAAGAAAGTCAGCTGGATGATTCTGAGCCAATCACCAGGAGACAATGAGTTCTAGTCCCACCTAAGGCATAAATGCTGGCTGAGTGACTAGGCCAATCACCAGGAGACTGTGAGTTCTAGTCCCACCTGAGATGAGAAAGTTGGCTGAGTGAGTTTGGGCCCATTACCGGGAGACTGGGTTACAAATTCCACTGACTCTGGGCCTTGTACAAAGACCTTCCTTGAGTCACCCTAAACTTTAACATACTTAACGCAGATGACATGGTGACATTTCATAGGCCTGACAGCCTGATATATAACTTTTACATATTGTAATTATGCAGGAGGAGAAGGATGAAGAGTTTATGGGTACTTGGCCAGCTCAAGGTTGACTCAGCTGTCCATCCTTCCGAAATCGGTAAAATGAGGACCCGGTTGTTGGGGGCAATATGCTGACTCTATAAACTGCTTAAAGAGGGCTGGAAAGCATCATGAAGCAGTATGTAAGTCTAAGTGCTATTGCTACTTTTCGTATCACCTACCCCAAAATGATGAGGGTTACACTACCCATAGTACAGCATGCATGAATTAGCAGAGAAAAATAAGCAAATTCAAAGCAAAGCAAACTTTAGACTTCTGTTTAAAAGCAGGATTGAGAAAGAACTGACTAACTGGACAGAATAGCCAAGCCAATGCATCTCTCTTAATCAGATAAATTAATTAGGGATAAGCAAAGAAACGTGACTTTAACACAAACTGACTTTAATTTGCACTTCCTAGAAGTATTCATCCATCCATAGTCACCTCTACCCTAAGTTTGCTGCACCCTTTATAAATAAAAAGTGCTTACCAAAATGCATACATTGGTAAAAATATTGATATAAGACTTCTAAAAAATGCTGATGTGGAAGCTGGCCAGAATAAACTTAAGGGTATAAAACGCAACCCTGAGAAAAAACAGATTTGACACATCCACTTCATCGCAATATGGATAGCTAAAAACAAACCTTCCTATATTGTATTTATTTGCTTGGCTGCTAGATTTATACTTTGGCTTTTTTTCTCCAAGAGCTCAAAGGAGACTGAACAACACTGCTTCCATTTTGATCCCCAACTACCCTGTAAGGTAGCCTGAACTGAAGCAAAATGGCTGGTCCAACTTTTAGGGGTAAGGATGGATTTGTTGGTTGAACTCTCCAGTCCTCACCCAACATCTTCACTCTGTACCACAGTGGCTCTAGAAGTGTTGGACTACAACTCCCAGAATTCCTATCTAGTGTAATCCTTCATTGGAGAATGTGATTGATGACACCCAGCCCGTGAACATGTTTCATTGGAGAATGTGATTCATGACACACCTGGGGGGAGGGGGGAAACAGGGTCACAGGTGACCGTAAATTACGTGTGGCAGAGTTGGCTTCATATGGGCCAATTGCCGACATGTTGCTCCTAATAAATCTTTTGGTTTCTTTTGAAGCTTGGCTCGAGGCTCATGATTTAATTAGGGCAATCGTGGGAATCCTGACATCTACTGGCTATGCTTCCTGGGACTCTAGAGCAGGGGTGTCAAACTCGACTTCATTGAAGGCCACATCAAGGTTGTGTTTGACCTTGGGGGGGCCGGGGGAGCATGGCCCGCTCAACATCACTCGTGTCAGAGGCACATATGGTAGCTTGAGCGTTCTGCCAGTGAAAATGGGCTCTCCAGCTCCGTTTTCAGCTGCGACAGCCTCCTGCAACCCTCTGCCAGCGATAATTGAGCTTGGGAGGGCTCCGTTTTCACTGGCAGAGGCACTGTGGGCTGGTCCTTCGCTGTTTCCAGGGTGGCCCCCTGGGCCAGATCTAAGCACCCTTCGGGGCCAATCCGGCCCCCGGGCCTTGAGCTTGACACCCCTGCTCTAGAGAGTCCTTAACTTAGAACCATATTGGAGCCCAGAAACGTCATCGTAAGACATTAAGAGTCAGAAGTTGAGACGCCTGCATGACAAAACACAATTTTATAATTGTTGTTATGGTGGTCACAAAGCAAACACCACATTAAGCCAATATGATGGTCATTAAGCAAACCAGTCTATTCCTACGGGTCATTCTGCAGGAAATGACCCCAAAAATTGTAATTTGTGTTACAATGACTGTGGAATGCTACAACCAGCTAGAAAGGGGAGCCAGTTGCCAAGAGCCCAAAATGGCTCATGTGACCATGGAGTGTGTGTGTGTGTGTGTGTGTGTGTGTGTGTGTCCATCAGAACTCCAGAATCGGATTGTTAAGTAGGTTTTGGGGGAGCCACCATACTAACAGTTGCTAAGCAACTATAGTTGTAAGGCAAGGATTGCCCGTACTGTTTGTGAAAACTGAATGTGAGCTTGTAGCTGCTAACCATTATTTCCCTAACATCATGTAATACGATTGTGGGGTGAGAGGGCACCCAAAGCAGACCGGTTTTCTTGCCAGTTATTATTCTCTTCCATGGACATAAAAAACCCCATTCAAAATCCTTTTTTTTTTTTTTCATGTCTTCCCCCAATCTGAAAGTCCAAATTCTACTCTCACAGTTCCTAATGTATAGAAATAACACCACTTATAGGTAGTCCTCGACTTACAACAGTTCATTTAGTGATTGTTCAAAGTTACAACGGTGCTGAAAAAAAGTGGCTTATGACCATTTTTCACATTTACGATCTGGCATCCCCATGATTATGCGATCAAAATTCAGATACTTGGCAATGGGTTCATACTTATGACCGTTGCTATATCCCAAGGTCATGTGGTCACCTTTTGACAAGCAAAATCAATGGGGAAGCCAGATTCACTTAACAACCGGGTTACTAAATTAACAACGGAAGGATTCACATAACAACCATGGCAAGAAACGTCGTAAAATGAAGGCAAAACTTGACTGTTTCCTAGTATGATTTGATTGCTTATTGTACCCTATGATTATCATTAAGTGTTGTACCTGATGATTCTTGATGAAAGTATCTTTTCTTTTATATATACTGAGTGTATTTGAACCAAGACAAATTCCTTGTGTGTCCAACCACACTTGGCCAATAAAGAACTCTATTCTAACAGACTCGTTATGACAGAAGCTTATCCATTTTTTCAAACTTGTCAATTTTTAAAATGTATAGATAGTTCAATGCCCAGAAGTCCACATATCTTAAAGTTGTCCAAATTGAAAAAAAATACAGATAGTCCTTGACTTACAACAGTTCAAGTTACGACACCACTTAAAAAAGTTACTTATGACCATTTTCACCACTTACAGCCACTTCAGCATTCCCAGGGTCATGTGATCCCCTTTTGCAACCTTCTGACCAGCAAAGTCAATGGGGAAGCCAGATTCACTTAACAACTGTGTGACCAACTTAACACTTGCAGTGATTCACTTAACAACTCTGGTAAAATGGAGCGAAACTCACTTAACAAATGCCTCACTTACCAATGGGAATTTTGGGCTCAACTGCGGTCGTAAGTCGAGGACCCCCTATACTGCTCTACACTTTGCAACTAGCAGCTACCAGCACTTTGAATTTTTTTTTTTTATACTTTTAGAACCTCAAATCAACCTTGTCTCGCATGAAATGGGAAAGCAAAGTCAGGCTTGGTTCATAAGCTTAAAGATGCACAGTGTTCCCACTATCTGAATTGCGGATAAATTCAGTCCTGAACTTATGATCCTCAAGAAAATTGGCTACCTTATCAGATGCCATTGAGATAAAGTGAGCTTTGCTGCATTACAAGCCAAACCCACAGCTTGGGGCCAAATTCTCTCGGGAGACAAATCAAGTGAGGTTAACAGCTTCTCTGGGATGCTGGCTGAATTTTCATTAAGGCAGATCATTTGCATCTGGTGTGGAAAAAAACCTTAGACTGAAATAAAGAACCTCACATGGTGGAAAATGTTCCTTTTAGCCTATCCTTATTAGTCTGTCCATTTTCTTCCATATCAAGATTTTATTTCGTTTTCCTATGCAAGAACATAAATCCCATTGGATTCTGTCAAGGTGCAGAAACAAAAAACACAATACCCTTCCTTCGTTCTTTCCTTCCTTCTCATCTTCCTTCCTTTCCTTCCTTCCTCCTCATCTTCCTTCCTCCCTTCCTCCTTCTCACCTTCCTTCCTTCCTGCCCTTCACCTTCCTTCCTCCCTTCCCCCTTCTCACCTTCTTTCCTTCCCCCTCATCTTCCTTCCTTCCTCCCTTTCTCATCTTCCTTCCTTTCCCCTCATCTTCCTCCCTTTGTCCTTCTCATTTTCCTTCCTTCCCCCTCAACTTCCTTCCTCCTTCTCATCTTTCTTCCTTCCCTTCCTTCCTCCTTCCCCTCCCCTGAAGTTACACTGAAAATAGTGACTTATCTCTGGTTTTCACACTTATCACTGTTTTAACATCCCCAAGGTCATGTGGTTAAAGTTCAGACGTTTGGCAACTGGCTCATATTTATGACAGTCTCCTTTTGTGACCTTCTGACAAGCAAAGTCAATCAGGAAGCCAGATTCACTCAACAACTATGTCAACAACTGCAGTGGTTCATTTAACAACTATGGCAAGAAAGGTCATAAAAATGGGGCAAAATTCACTGAACAAAATGTCTGTCTCACTTAGCAACAGAAATTTTTGGGCTGAGTTGTCGATTGTAAGTTGAGAATCACTTGTAGTCTGAAAATGTTACCAGAATTTTTGGAGGCAGATGTGAGTGCCAGGGGGAAAAAAAAAATCAAAAAATATCCAAAGAAATGAAAGGGGATGCTCCCTTTGGACGATACACAGAAACTGCCTGAAAAAAAAAATAGCTCTACATTTTTTTTCCCATTAAAATAAGATCCCATCTATTCCTTCAGCTTTGGGGCTGAACCAGACGTGTTGGTTCCTCAAGCTCCTTTTCGCAATATTATTCTGCCAAGACCAGTTTTGTCATCCTGTACTTACAGGTAGTCCTCGAATAACGATCACAATTGGGCCCAAAATTTCTGTTGCTAAGTGAAACATTTGTTAAGCAAATTTTGCCCAACTTCACAGCAAGGAGCCTCTGTGGCGCAGTGGTTAGAGTGCAGTACTGCAGGCTACTTCTGCTGACTGCAGCTGCCTACAATTTGGCAGTTCAAATCCCACCAGGCTCAAGGTTGACTCAGCCTTCTGTCCTTCCGAGGTGGGTAAAATGAGGACCCAGATTGTTGGGGGGCAGAATGCTGAATCTGTAAACTGCTTAGAGAGGGCTGTACAGCACTGTAAAGCGGTATGTAAGTCTAAGTGCTATTGCCATTTCTTGCCATAGTTGTTAAGTGAATCACTGTAGTGGTTAGGTTTTTTTAACACGGTTGTTAAGTGAATCAGGATTCCCCACTGATTTTGCTTGTCGGAAGGCTGCAAAAGGGGATTGCATGACCCTGGCACTCTGCAACCGTCATAAACATGAGTCAGTTGCCAAGCCCCTGAATTTTGAACACATGATCATGGGGAATGCTGCAAAGGTCGTAGGTGTGAAAAAAGGTTGTAAGTTACTTTTCGCAGTGTCGCCGTAATTTTGAATGGTCCCTAAATGAACTTTTGTAAGTCAAAGGACTACCTGTATTCTGTTGCTTCAGGTTTGGCTTTGGAGGAAGGAATGTGGGATAAACTAATCCATCAACTCAAAAATATTTCTCTGGTCTTTTAGAGTTGCCAGCAGAAAGGGAGTGGGGGAAATAGTGCATACCTTAAATGCTTCATAGATAATTTCTAGGCAACCGAAGCTTCTGGCACGCAAGATTATTACTGGAGAGCATGATTGATGATTCTTGACTATGGATGTGTCCCATTACAGAATATACATCCAGGGGGTGGGGGAAGATCAGGGTCAAGGGTGAAATGAATGATGTGTCTCAGAGTCGGCTGCACCCAGGTAAAGTCGACATGGTCACTCCTAATAAATCTTTTTTTTCTTAAACTCTGAGTGATGCGGCTAGAGACTCACAATTTAAATGGTGGTGGATGCTGAAGCCTTGACACCTATATTAATAAATGACCTATCAATCAATCAATCAATCAGTAAAAGCCAGCTACAATCAAAGCATTAAAAAGATACATGAAGAGACATTTTTCCTTCTTCTTGTTTATATCTTAGCTTTGTTTTCTAAATAAAATAAAAACTGGTTTTTTTAAAAAAAGCCAATTATAAAAACAGCTTAGCATTGCAACAGGTGAGGTGTCCCCATTTCTGCAGTTTGCAGTTAGAATAAAAAGGACACTCCAAGGTAAAATGGATATAGCTACAGCTTGCATTTGGTAAAAGGAGGAAACCATAAAAAAAAAAAAAATCAAGATTGGAGAGAGATATTTTCCTACTATTACCCCAGCCCCCTGCAAGAGCTGGGAAAAATAAAGAAGGAAACCTCCTAATTTTTCCCACGGGCTGCATCCCAAAACCCCTGCATTCATTATTCCGCCTCTTCTCTTCTCTTGCAAATCATCTCAAGGCAGGCAGCCGGCCAACCTTCCATCCTTGTCTTGACCCCAAGTCTCTTTACAATCTTTATTCATCTCCTAATCACTTCCTGTCTGGACTGTGATTTCTGCTTTTTCTAAAAAAAAAAAAATCCCAGAGTGTTAAAAACATCAGGGGGTCCTGTCAGCTGTATGACAGACTTCCTTCCTCCAAGGAAGAGAAGGGGGTGGGAGGAGAGGAGTTGCTCTGTGACTGCAAGCATCTTTGCCAAACTTTGCACTTGAAAAAAAAATGAATGCATTTTTCCTTCCCTTTTCAAGCTGCCATCTTTACCTCTGCAGCTGCTTTTGGGACACTGGGGGCCACGAATGAGGTTTCTTCCCAGTTTCATCTGGCTGTTACCCCCAAGGACCTCACTCCGGGGAGAATGAGATGGCTTATAAAAAGTTTTGCAAACAATAGATGGCTTGATATCCATCAGTGAAGTACAGGTAGTCCTTGACTTACAACATCAATATGAAATTCTGACAGTCCCCCCGTCATATGACCACAGTTCAGGTGCTGAGCAACACAGCTGCATCCACCTCTATCTATCTATCTATCTATCTATCTATCTATCTATCTATCTATCTATCTATCTATCTATCGTACAGGGGTGGAATTCTACCGGTTCAGACCGGTTCTATAGAACTGGTTGTTATGATTCTGCACAATTCAGAGGACCAGCAAACCGTGCCCCTGGCTGGTCCCGCCCCTGTCCGCCCACCCCTGCCCTCCCCGGCCAGTTCTTATCGCACATGCGCAACATCGTGTGCATGCCCAACATCACTGACTGCATTCTCCCCCGCCCAGTCACTCCTTAAGGTATTTCTTTTTTTCCCTCCCGATGATCAGCTGTGCCAAGATCCCCCTTGGTGTCTTACTGCTTCGCCTAGGAGGCTTCCCTGAGGCCCAGAGGACAAAAAGGGGCACATTGGGCCCTGAGCCCCTCCCCACACTGTTTTTTGCCTCTTGGACCTCAGGGAAGCCTCCTGTGACCAAAAACGCCTCCCCCCGGCGGCTTTCCTGAGGCCCAAGAGGCCAAAAAACGGAGTGCCGGTGTGGGTGTTGCTGCAAAAAGAGAAGCCACAGTCACATGGCCACTCCCACCTAGCCACACCCACAGAACCAGTAGTAAAAGTATTTGCATCCCATCCCTGCTATCGTATCTATCTACCATCTCTCTCTCTCTCTCTATGTATGTATGTATGTATGTATGTGTGTGTGTGTGTGTGTGTACACACACACACACACACACACACACACACACATATGGATCTTGGGTTATTCGGGTTTTCTCCCGTGTAAGATTGGAAGTATCTAGGCAACGTTTCGATGAAGTCTCATTCATCATCTTCAGGCTTGTGTCTTCGGCTCTGTGCTTGTCAGAGTGAGAAGCACAGAGCCGAAGTTCACTCGGAGAAGCACAGAGCCGAAGACACAAGCCTGAAGATGATGAATGAGACTTCATCGAAACATTGCCTAGATACTTCCAATCTTACGCGGGAGAAAACCCGAATAACCAAAGATCCACATACAAATACCCGTGAGAATCTCAGAAAAAATATATATATATATGGTATTCAGCTTTGTTCGGGTATTTTCCCATGTCATTATAGTTGTGCTTTTAAAGTTGTAGCTATGTTTCGGCAGAATCTCATCTGCCATTATCAGGCTTCTGTATTGTGTTCGTCTCCCAGTGAGAGGGGGGGGAGACGGAGGGAGGGGGGGAGAGAGAGAAAGAGAGAGAGAGAGAGTGTGTTATTTTGAGGTATCATGGGTGGTTTATAATTTTTCTGCCTTGCCCGCCCTTGAGATTTGACCAATCATACCAAACATTTATGTGGAATCCTAAGGACTAGGAACTTGTGAAAGAAGATAGCATCCTATCCAGTTCCAACTTTGCATTCTGCAGCACACACAGTTTTCCTGAGCTCCTCCTAAATTACTAGTACACATACCACTGAGTATTACAGGCGTAGGAGGTAGACAGACTTCCGACTGTTAAGGTATAATTTAGAAAACCAAATTCCCAGGTCACTGTTGCTGGAAATATTTAAGCAGCAGGCAAATGGCAGGAACGCAAAAGGAAACCAACACACCCATACACACACACACACATGAATTTGGTGATATGTCAAAGCGAACGAGCGTTATGTATGATTCATAGAGTCTTGTAGCATTTGCTTCAAAAGAATACATTAGGCAGGGCAAAACTGCACTGGGAGAAATTTACTTGGAAAAATGCAAGCAATAGGGAAAGTTGCACTTTTTTAAAAAAAGTTTATATTTAAAAAAGTAGTGTATATTTGAAAAATTTACACATGGCAGCAATTGTAGAACAGGGACTTTAAAAAAACAAACACTGAAAATTTAAAAGGACACAGGAGTTGTGTGCATTATGCATTCACATAAACCAAAGTCTTGATCAAGGATGCTATAATTAGCTTGTGGGTTATAGATTTGATTTTGTAATGCCTGCAAACTCTTTTACTTGGCTAATACAACCTAACAGAGGTAGTCCTTGGTTTACAAACACAATTGTGACCGGAACCTCTGTTACTAAGCGAGGCAGTTGTTAAGTGAGTTGTGGCACAGGTGGTAAAGGCACAGGTGTATGGAAGTAAAGGCACAGATGAACGGTGAGTGGCCCCTCCCATGGAGAATAAAGAGGAGCAAAAGGGGAGTGGTGTTTGCAAAAGACAATAAGTTCCCTTAATTAGCGTGAAGATTTGTTCATGACTCTCAGAGACCAAGTATTGCCAAGTATTTTCTTGTACAGCGTTGCGCTTGGAAGCTATCGGCCTGGCAACTCTCCAAGCCTGATAAGTTTTGTGATTGTAAAGTTAAAGGTTCCCCTTGCACATACGTGCTAGTCGTTTCTGGCTCTAGGGGGCAGTGCTTATCTCTGTTACAAAGCCGAAGAACCAGCGCTGTCCAAAGTCGTCTCCGTGGTCATGTGGCCGGCATGACTAAACGCCGAAGGCGCACAGAACACTGTTACCTTTCCACCAAAGGGGTCCCTATTTTTCTACTTGCATTTTCACATGCTTTCGAACTGCTCGGTTGGCAGAAGCTGGGACAAGTAATGGGAGCTCACTCCATTACGCGGCAATAGGGATTCGGACCGCCGAACTGCCAACCTTTCTGATCGATAAGCTCAGCGTCTTAGATAACTGAGCCCCTGTGGTTGTAATTCACCTTTGAAAGACTGTTTGCCAGGAATGACAGGAATTCACATTAGCCTAATAAAAAGGAGTTTTGTGAGGACAAGGAATCTGCTTCGTGATTTTGTGAAGCCTAGGTCAGAACAGCAGCTTTCAATAAAAACTATGGAAACAGGAAGCATTCCGAAATTCCAGAACTCTGGAAAAGAGGGAAAGGGAGTCTGCCGAAAGAAGGATGAAGCAAAACAAACCCGGATAGAAGAAGAGTGTTGTTCTGCCGGTGTCCTGGACACCAAACCTGGAACAATGCCCTGCGTGGCTTGTCACAACTTTAACATTAATAGAAGGACAATCTGTCTTGATCTTGAGCCAAATTTGCACAAAGGGAAATGCTGTGTTAAGTTTCAGTGCTCTATCTGGAGGGCTCTGAGTGCCCGATTCTATTTGTCTCTTGAAGTCCTATCTCTTAGGAATCTTATTAGACTTCCTTTGAAAGTTATACATTAAATAATAAGGCATATCATTAAATTGTTGCTGCCGTTTCCTGATTTTCCTGTAACTTTTTTTTTTTTCCTCCACTAGGCAAACTGTTTGGTTTGCTCTCTAGATCAGGGGTGTCAAATTCAAGGTCTGAGGGCTGGATCTGGCCTGCGGAGTATTTAGATCTGGCCTGCGGAACCACACTGGAAAAAGCAAAGGACTGGCCCACGGTGCCTCTGCCAGTGAAAACGGAGCTCAGGAGAGCCACTCCATTTTCACCAGCGGAGGATTGCAAGAAGCCGTTGCAGCCGAAAACGGAGCTCAGGAGCCCATTTTCTCTGGCAAAAGGGCTCAGGCCACCACAGGCACTCCCAACACGAGTGACGTTGAGCTGGCCACACCTACGCCTGGCCATGTTCACCCCGGCCCTTCCAAGGTCAAACAAAACCCCGATGCGGCCCTCCATGAAATCAAATTTGACACCGTTGCTCTAGATCAGGGGTAGTCAACCTTTTTATACCTACCGCCCACTTTTGTATCTCTGTTAGCAGTAAAATTTTCTAACCGCCCACCGGTTCCATAGCAATGGTGATTTATAAAGTAGGGCACAAAACCCCTACCGCCCACCATGAAAGCTGGAACGCCCACTTATTGGGCGGTAGGGACCAGGTTGACTGCCACTGCTCTAGATAAATCAAATACAGGCAATAAATTATTGATCCACAGAAAGAGGACCCCGAAATGGATTTCAAAATCTTTGTAATTGTAGTGTATCATTTCGAAGTATTTTTAATTGCTGTGTATCTAACCACCCTTGAAGTGAGACCTGTGTCTCACAGCAAAAGCATACGAACCCATTCAGGAATGCAAGTGTCACCTTAACGAGGGGAACATTTAGGTTTTTGAGATGTTTGATGTTCAATGCTGGGCCATTAGAATCCACTCTTGTATTTAAATCAAGAGCCATGTTGCATTAAGCAACCAGGAGCTAGTGAATGAAGGATCGACCAGCCGTCAATCAGAAAGCTGTACAGGCAGTCCTCGACTTACAACAGTTCATTTAGTGACCGTTCAAAGTCACGACCTTTGCAGCATCCCCAGGATCACGTGATCAAAATTCAGAGGCTTGACAACTGGTTCATATTTATCACCGTTGCTGTGTCCCAAGGTCATGGGATCCCCCTTTTGCCCCCTTCTGACAAGCCAAGTCAATGGAGAAGCCAGATTCACTGAACAACCGGGTTACCAACTTATCCATGGCAGTGATTCACTTAACAACTGTGGCAAGGAAGGTCGTAAAATGGAGCAAAACTCACTTAACCAATGTCTCTTTTTAAGCACAGAAATAGATTGTAGCCGTAAGTCAACGGACTACCTGTTTTCATTCCTATGGCAGGTCTGACTCACCTTAATGCTTTCTTACACCATCCAGGTTCAAATTATGAGATTAGCCTGCAAATGAGCCTTTCCCTTTGAAAGTGATCGGTATTTTGTAAGCTTCTCTTGAAACCTGCAGCCAAGGACAGTGACTTCAAAAGCTGAAACATCTTCTGATTATTAAATGACAACGATTATACTGAAAGTATAAACAACAGGTGGCAAATTTATCCCACAGGGTACTCTAAAAAGTATTGGAATTGTCCCTTTGGACCAGACCAGGCTCCTCTGGGCACCACAATCCTCTGTACTTTTTCATCTACAAACCCTGATTCTGGATTCTCAGCTTGTTTGGATGCACCCCCCTTGTCTCCTTTCAATAATAAATCCTGAACTGGCAACCAAACTGGCCATAACAGGCAATCACAATTAAGCTCAAAATGGGGATTCTGCAGTATCCTTCCCCTGCCACCCCCACAAAGCCATACTCACCAAGCCACGCTGACAGAATCGGTAGTAAAAAAATTTGAATCCCACCATTGGTGGCCAGAAAAGTTATAAAATGGGGCAAAATTCACTTAACCACCATCTGACTTAGCAACAGAAATTCCCTCCCCGCTCCTGGAGGAAGGATACTGCAAAATCCTTTTCCCTCCTCACTCCTGGGGGAAGGATACTGCAAAATCCCCACCCCACTAACCTGCTTTCCAGCTCCGTTCTCCTGTGCAGGGCAACAAAAGAAGACCCGGCTGATCAGCTGGGACTCGGGAGGCAGAGAATAGATGGGGGCGGGTTCAGTCAGAGGTGGTATTTGCTGGTTCTCCGAACTACTCAAAATTTCCGCTACCGGTTCTCAAGAACTGGCCAGAACCTGCCATCTCTGCTTGCCACCATTTTTAAGGGAATCCCTGCTGTTATAAAGTTAGTAACGTGATTAGTTAAAGTGAATCTGGCCTCCCTATGGATTTTGCTCATAAGGCACAAAAGGCCCGGGACACTGCAACCGTCATAAATATGAGTCAGTTTGCCAAGTATCTGATTTTTTATCACATGACCAAGGGGATGCTGCAAGCAGTCATAAGTGTGAAAAACCATTGTTAAGCCACGTTATCAAGTTCCTTTGTAACTTTGAACGGCCACAAAATGAATGTTTGTAAATCAAGGACGACCTGTATTTTTGAGCTTCTCCTTTTTCGCCATCCTCCAAATCATGTTTCTCCCTACTTAAGGAACAAGCTAGCATTTTGAGTGGCCAAGCAAGTTTTTTTCCAAGTTTGATTACATCCAGCTTCTTAGCAGCTGAGAGAGAGCAGGTGTCCTCCCAGAACGGGAGCAAACCTATAAAGGGAAAAGGCACTTACCAGGCATTAAAGGAGATTACCAGATGATCTCACCTGCCCTGTGCAGGCTTTCCCTTCTCAGCTACCTATGCCAATTTGCAACTTGTAAAATTAATCGCTGGCTGGCTGGTTCACCGGCTGGGAAAACCCCCAGCGTATTACGGATGCTTTAATTTGTAGAACTTGGGTGAGCCTCTGAAATTGAATCTCTGATACGAGCAGGTGGAAGCCAGTGAGTGCAAACATACACACTCACACATACATACACACAGCCCTTTTCAGGTTCCTCCATCCACAGAAGACCGAAAAGCCGAATAACAAGGGTTGGGTGGGGGAGGCAGGGGAGACAGAAGGAAGGGCCTATAGAAATGGCCCTTCCTTCTAATCTAAAAGATGCATTAATACACACAAACAATATATCATAGACACACAGAGAGAGAGACAGACAGACAGAGACACAGAGAGACAGAGACAGAGACAGAGACAGACAGACAGAGAGGCAGAAAGATACGGAGTGACAGAGAGAGAGAGAGAGAGAGAGAGAAAGAGGCAGAGACACAGAGAGATAGAGACACAGAGAGAGAAGAGAAGAGAGACAGAGAGGCAGAAAGAGACAGAGGGAGACAGGGAGACACGGAGAGAGAAGAGAGAGACAGAAAGAGACACACAGAGAGAGAGAGAGAGAGATACGGAGAGAGAAGAAAGAGACACAGAGAGAGAGAGACAGAGTGACAGAGAAAGACAGACATAGAAAGAGAGAAGAGACAGAGAAACAGATACACAGAGAGAGAAGAGACACAGAGACAGACAGAGAGAGAGAGAGAGAGAGAGAAAGAGACAGATACAGAGAGAGAGAAGAGAGAGACACAGAGACAGACAGAGAGAGAGAGAGAGAGAAAGAGACAGATACAGAGAGAGAGAAGAGAGAGACACAGAGAGAGACAGAGAGAGAGAGACAGAGAAAGAGAGAGATACAGAGAGAGAG
>NW_020769330.1:11514217-11536407 GCF_900518735.1 Pseudonaja textilis | reverse complement strand
AGAGACAGAGAAAGAGAGAGATACAGAGAGAGAGAAGAGAAGCAGAGAGGCAGAAAGAAACAGAGTGACAGAGACAGAGAGAGAGAGAGACACGGAGAGAGAAGAGAGAGACAGAGAGACAGAAAGAGACACAGAGAGAGAGTGACAGAGAAAGAAAGACATAAAGAGAGAAGAGAGACAGTGAGACACACAGACAGATACAGAGAGGAGAGACACACACACAAACACACACACACAGAGAGAGACAGAGAGAGACAGAGAGAGGGGGGTTCATATCTCCAATAATATTTATCAGAGAAATCCAATCTAAGCACAGATTTAAATGTTATGAACATAACTAAACCAGTTCCTCCATCGCCGATCTTCCCCTTGCCATAATAATTAACACATGGTGCATGTATATACAGGTAATACTCGACTTATAACAGTTCACTTAGTGGCTATTTGAATTATGTCTTTGAAAAAAGTGACTTGATCGTTTTCCACACTTACAACCATTCCAGCATCCCCATGTTCAGGTGATCAAAATTCAGATGTTTGGCAACTGGCTCATATTTATGACGGCTGCAATGTCCTGGGGTCATGGGATCACTTTTTGAGACCTCCTGACAAGCAAAGTCAGTGGGGGGAAGCCAGATTCACTTAACAACCGTGTTACTAACTTAACAGCTGCAGTGATTCATTTAACAACTGTGGCAAGAAGGGTCGCAAAATGGGCCAAAACTCACTTAACAATTGTCTTGCTTAGCAACAGAAATTTTGGGCTCAATTGTGGTCATAATTCAAGGGTTAATCAGCGGAAGGACTTGCCTACAGAAGTTGTGGATGCTTCACCACCACTGGAGGTTTTTAAGAAGAGGTCGGACAACCATTTGTCTGAAATGGTATAGGGCCCTGATGGCAAACCAATGGCATGTGTGCCATAGGTGGCACACAGAGCCATTTGTGCCGGCACGCAAGCTGCAGGCAAACTTACCTCACTGGGCACGCGCGTGCCTCACAGCTGATGTTCAGCTGGTTGGAGGCCTTTTTCAGACTCCCAAAGGCTTGAGGAAGGCTTCTGCAGGCTTTGCAGGCTGAAAACTAGCCCCGTTTTGTCACTTCCTGTTTTTACGAAAATACCGGAAGTGTATGAAATTGGGCTAGTTTTCGGCCTGCAAAGCTTGCAGAAGCCTTCCTCAAGCCCTTGGGAGGCTGAAAAAGGCCTCCAACCGGCCAAAAATCAGCTGTGAGGTGCAGGGGTGGGTGGGTGATTGCATGTGCATGCGCAGGGGATATGGGGGGGGGGGGGCACACTGCCTTCTGGGTGCTGGCACACAAGCGCGAGCATGCAAGCGCGCACACAATTTTTGGCACGGGAGCCCCAAACGGTCAGCCACCACTTGTACAGGGTTTCCTGCCTGAGCAAGGGGTTGGACTAGAAGACCTCCAAGGTCCCTTCCAACCCTGTAACTCTGTCTACCTGGAGCAGATTTCAGTTATGCCACTGCAAAGTATGTCCCACGATAATGCTGGGGGAAAGGGGAAGAAAGAAGAGAGAAGAAGAGAAGAGAAATCTATCCATAAGTATTTTGTTTTAAATTCTGCATCTGCTCCCATTTATCATTTCACCGTGTCAGATCTGATTCCAAACTCAGGCTGCCAGTTCACTAATGAGCAGTGTTAAAGACCTAGAACAAAAACACCTCAACACTTCAGAAGTTTTTGGGATCGCCTCTCACAAAGGCTTACACAGGTGCTCGCCCTGATCATTACCGCAAAAAGGGGATTAGGGCAGAGCTTTTGCCAAGCTCCTCAATGCAGATCCGTCATCAATAGCTGATCTAGACTTTTCTTCCCCAAGTTTTTTTAATGTTATTGTTTACTAGCTCTGTACTCGCGCTTCGCTACGAAATGATGTGATCCGGCTTAGTTTTGGGGCAGGAAAATAAGGCGGGGGGGAAATATACCTCTGCCTACCAATATCCATCCGTATTCATCTGGCTAGTGTCCTGTCAGTGTGTGAGAGAGTTGAGGGCTGTTTGGAAACTGAAACAGTAATTTCCTGTGTGAGCACGAAGGAGACTACAAGGAGCTGGGGGGTGGCTTACTCAACTGTTCTGTACTAAAGCTGCTTGGTGCTGTGAAACTGAAACTCCTCTCCTGTTTGTGTTTTGCATTTGGAACAGATTTCTTTTCAGGTGGGGAGGGGGAGTAGAACTCCTTAGTAGCATCAGAGCGTGTTAATAGTAATATACGAAATACTAATGCTCTGATGGTCATTTCGAACAATCCTTTCTTAGTGATCCCCTAGAAGCCAAGAGGAACATAAGTGCCAAATTTCAAGTTTGTAGGCTTTACGATGCATGAGTGGTATTTCACTTTTATATATAGAGAGAAGATACATATCAATTTGTGAATGGTGTGATAGCTGGGTATCATACATTTCAATACAAATAAGCATAATATTGTTATTCATACTTACATTTCACATTCATTATTTCATATTATTTACACATATCCTTACTACCACCCCTCCATTACTAAACCTTCCTCTTCTTCTCCACAGATCTTAAATCTACTAAAATATTTGTACTATTATTCCCCTCTTATTTCTGTCTCTAACTTTTTTCCCCTTACACTATAATATTCAAAGACGTCTCCTTTCTGTTTCCCATCTTTAACCTCTTCTATTATTTGTAATTCCCTTATTAAGCTCTTCACATCTACGACGATCAAGACTTAAGATTCACACAAGCCTGGGTGATTTTGGTACAGGAGAGACAAGAGTCCTTCTGACATGTTTTGGTCTCATTTATCTAGGACAGAAGCATCCCTTCTTCTTGCTTCCTGCACCTCTCCCAGAGCTTAATGGAAATCCCATTAACGAACTGTCTGATTTGTTTAGATCCATTTTCTTGGACTAGAAGGATTTTTGGTTCTCGTACACACAATTGTATTAATTGTTACTTTATACAGATAGAATACAATTTATGACCGGGCTTGAGCCCTGAATTATACTGCGAAGTTCCTTTTTAAAAAATTGGTTTCAATTATAAATTCAATTAAAAAATCCAATTAGAGCCAGTTTGATAAGGCACCAGGCTAGAAACCTAGGGAGACTGTGAGTTCTAGTCCTGCCTTACACATGAAAACCAGCTGGGTGACTTTGGTCCAATTATCAGGAGACTGAGAATTCTAGTCCCGCTTTAGGCATGAAAGCTAGAAGGCTGATTTTAGGCCAAACATCATTTGATGGTGAGTTCTAATCCTGCCTTAGCCATAAAAGCGGTCTTAAGTCAGCTTTGTAGTTCATCAGAAGGCAAGCTCCATATAGCAATAGCACTTAGACTTATATACTGCTTCACAGTGCTTTACAGAAGTTTTATAGAGTCAGCCTCTTGCCCCCAACAATTTGGGTTCTCATTTTACCCACCTCGGAAGGATGGAAGGCTGAGTCAACCTTAAACCTGGTGAGATTTGAACTGCCAAATAGCAGGCAGCCGGCAGTCAGCAGAAGTAGCCTGCAGTATTGCACTCTAATAACCACTGTGCCACCGTCGCTTGTATAAGCCACCTGTTTGCTATGAAGTGAACCACAGAAGTCAGCGAGATAGGAAGAAAAGCAAACAAGTGAATCCTGGAAGAGGGCTGGAAGTATCTTAAATTTTATTTTTATTTAGTGCGAAGACAACTTTGCCGAGGGCAAAGTTTCCAAAACAATCCATTCGCTCAGATGTTGCAATACTGTACCGGCTTATAACCAACAGCATCAACATATATTTCTCCTTGCCAAAATCTCATCTGGAGAATTTGGGATTTGCAGTCCAAAAAGAACATCAGACTGAGGAAGATTCGTTGAGCCCAAGAAGACATAATTAGGGTTTTGGCAAGTCCCAGAATACTTCCCCAGCCAATTAGGATGCGGAGCGCATAAGGATGGAGAAAACTGGAGTAGATGAACACAGTAAAAAAAGAGCTTCCTTCCTGTTAACTTCCCATTAGCAGAACCAGCTAATTATCAAGACTCTCACTAGTGTGGTTAGCCAGCAAAGAAGAGCCAAATAAGCTGCCAGTGAAACTTCCCAATTACAAGTAGTCCTCAACTTATGACCACAATTGAGCCCAAGATTTCTGTCGTTAAGCCTTGTGGTTAGCCGGCAGCAGGTGCAGATGGCTGAGGAGAGCGAGGACTCTGATGAGGGCCAGGACCATCCAGAGAGTGGACTGCTGCCTTCAGAGATTGTGGGGGCTGGCAGCAGTGAGAAGGAGGATCTCGAGGAGCCTGTGCCAAGTGCACGTGCACGAAGGACTACTCGGAGGAAAGAACAATTACAGCAGCACAGGCAACTCGGGAGTAAGGCTGCTAGGTAATGGCCCCTCCCTCAAGAGGATAAAAGCCAGGTTTGAAAAAGCGTTCTTTGCAGAAAGCAAAGAAGCTCTGAAGTTCAACTGGTGGACATCTTAGTTCGTGTTTGGAGAATCTTGTAAATTAGTTCTTATCTCTGGGTTTTTGGCAGCATTGACGAACAACTTGGCAAGGCTCTTTCTTGTCGGAGCTGATTAGTGGAAAGTAGCTTTTTGTCTGTAAAGGCACAGCATTTGTTATTAAACCTTAAAAGGTGGGGGGCTGTTGCCTTTGTCTGTGGTTGCTCTTTGGAAACCTGGTAAGTTAGTAACCTGGTTGTTAAGTGAATCTGGCTTTCCCCACTGCCTTTGCTCATCAGAAGGTCACAAAAGGGGGATCCCATGACCTTGGAACACAGCAATGGTCGTAAGTATGAACCAGTTGCCAAGCCTCTGAATTTTGATCACATGATCATGGGGATGCTGCCAAGGTCATAATTATGAAAAATGGGCAATAATTCACTTTTTTTCAGTGCCCTTGCAGCTTTGGATGGTCACTAAATGAACTGTTGTAAGTCAGGGACTTCCTGGACATTAGAAAAAGGAAACACTCATATTTAGATACATTTAGTTATCCATCCATCCTCTATCTATCTATCTATCTATCTATCTATCTATCTATCTATCTATCCATCCATCCATCAATCAACCTAGAACTAAGGAGAAATTTCATGAGGATGAGAGCAATCAACCAATGAAGGAGCTTGCCTTCAGATGTTGCGGGTGCTTGGTCCATAACTAGAGGCTTTCAAAATTTAGACTGGACAACCATATGGCTGGGATGGTACAGGGTAGTGTTAGCAAAGCTTTTCGACACCAAGTGCCGAAATGGGAGTATGCAGATGCGCGCGCACACACCAGAAACCAGAAAAGCAGCTCCCCAGCGTGCCAGCTAGTCTTCCGTTTTCTGGCACGCACGTGTGCACAAAAAACCAGCCAGCTGGTGTGCATGCGCATGCGGGAAACCGGAAGAACAATGGGCAATGGTTGGCGTGCCCGGAGAGATGGCTCTGCGTGCCACTTCCGGCATGCGTGCCATAGGTTCGCCATCAGGAGTATAGGGCCTCCTGCCTGAGCAGTGAGTTGGACTAGAAGAGCTCCAAGGTCCCTTCCAACTCTATTATTCTACAGTCTATTAATATGCCAACAACCAGATTCTAGCATTTTTGAAATACATGGGGGTTGGGGGGAGAATACTTCCTCCTCCGTCACCTTTCTCCATGACGTCTGCCTGGCCACTCAAACCTACCAAGTAGCAAATGCATTTGGGATACTAATTGGCAAATGGGCAAATAAAAAATATATATATCAGGGAATGAAGCCTGCCACAAGATTCAGAGAGTTACTGACTCATCCGTGGTTGATACGCCAATGAGCTTCCTATTGAACAGGTCAAGAGGCTCTTTACAAGCTCAGAACAGTGACCGAGAATTGCTTGCGGAAAATCTAAATAACAGAGACGTGGCCTATGAGTGTTGCAAACCAAACACTGCTTTCCATAACACCTGCGCCATTCTCATCATGCTATTTATTTACAGAGCCTAGGATTTATTTATTTTTTTAAAAAAAATCTTCAGCTAAATCAAATATGTCAGATCCACCTTTGCACTCAAAAAGCACGGGAACAGTGAGTCAGGCGCCTACTTAATGTGGTTCTTATTAAATTTCTACCCCATATTTCTTCTGTAGCAAGGTGTTAGCTTGCACCGTCCTTCTTTCTCCTCTTTTTTCCCACAGAGAAGTTGGGCAAGCACAGAAAAAGTGCAAACTGCTCCAAAGGACAAGAGGCCGGACCTCCATCTGCACCTTCCCAGTTCTAACCCAACATCTTAAGTGGGATGCTACAACTGACTTGGCCTTAAATGCATAAACCTTACAGAATCTATAGCTGTTGCTATTCCCCTCAAGTCCAGGTGTTATCTGGATGTCTTTAGCTATGATTTTCCTCACTCTTTAATTATGTTAGTAATGATCATGGATTATATGAGTTAAAATCTGAGGGCGTAAGGTTGGGCGCATCTGTATAATCTTCCCTATTGCACTGTTCTAGGATTTGGGCACTGGATCTTCACATTTCTGTTTGGGGTTTTCAACGGCAGTCCCAAAAGTGCTTTTCCAAAAGGAAATTGGACTTTCTTTGTTTTTCCTAGATGTTTTGTTTCTCATACAAGAAACTTCTCATTCTCATTCTTTCTTGGTCGCCATGATGTAAAAAAAGGACGTTGAGACTCTAGAAAGAGTGCAGAGAAGAGCAACAAAGGTGATTAGGGGACATATCAAGAATGGTTGCAAGAACTGGGTATGTCTGGTTTAATGAAAAGAAGGACTAGGTCAAGGGTCTTGACAAGTTTAAGACTTGTGGATTTCAACTCCCAGAATTCCTGAACTAACATGACTGGAGGAGGAATCCTGGGAGTTGAAGTCCACAAGTCTTAAAGCTGTCAAGTTTGAAGACCCCCTGGACTAGGGTGACATGGTAGCCATGTTCCAACATCTCAGGGGCTGCCAAAAAGAAGAGGGAGTCAAGCTATGCTCCAAAGCACCTGAGGGCAGGGCAAGAAGCAATGGATGGAAACTAATCAAGGAGAGAAGCAACTTAGAACTAAGGAGAAATTTCCTGACAGTTAGAATAATTAATCAGTGGAACAACTTGCCTCCAGAAGTTGTAAACGCTCCAAAACAGGAAGTTTTTAAGAGGAGTTTGGACAACCATTTGTCTGAAGTGGGATAGGTTTTCCTGCCTAAGCAAGGGGTTGGACTAGAAGACCTCCAAGGTCCCTTCCAACTCTGTTATTCTATTCTAAGAAGAAAAATTTCTTCTTGGAAAACCTAAGGAAATCCAGTTCATCATCCTCTTTTAAATGACCGCATAATCCCTTGCAGGATGGAGCCAGGGCAACTGAATGGAGCGGAGTGTTTACTGGCCAGATGCCCTTCCAGTCGCCAATGAAAGAAAGAAAGTACAGTTGCCTTTTTCAAGACAATCACGTCCTGGATGATTGAGAATCTCCACAGACTTTCAATTGCAGTGTTTCACCTTCTACATTTTGGAGAACAGTGAAAGAGGTCCATGAAGCTATGGTCTCGCTGATAGTTCTTAGAATAAATATGACAATCTAGATATGAGATGAATGTTAAAATGCATGGTTTAAATAAAGAATTAACAGAACTAGATCAGATATTAACAGGGACAGGTGAGAAATTAATATATGGCTATTTGTTAAAGATGAGAGAGGAACAAGTAAAAGAGACAATGATAGTATGGGCTAAAATGTTGGCTATTTGAGTGAGTTAGGTCAATGGAAGAAATTATGGGATAGAAATTAAAAATTAACAATGTCTACTGCATACAAAGAAAATCTTTATAAAATGTCTTATAGATGGCATTTTCCGCCCTCAAGGTTAGCAAAGATGTTTAAGGATAAATCTGCACAATGGGATTAGAAAGATATTAGAATGTGCAGAAATGGATAAGCTAACACTTACAATTACGAGAATAGATAAAATGACATCTAACACATTAAAGAAACATCAAAATGCAGGACTTAATCCTGCATTAGAAGACATACGTTCTCAATCTGAAACATACTCAAACATGAGTGTTCAAACATGATCAGCAAACAGGCATGCAAGCTGACTTCTAGAACGAATCAACTCTCCTGAAAACTAATCAATTAAATCTTGAAAAGTCACGTTTGGGCAAGAGCTGAACTTTTCCTTTGGGGTTAGACCTGCGTAAGATTTGCTTTGAGGAACTGAACTCAGTTTTGCAAGAGGCAATCTGCAAAAGATTTTCTTTTTTTTAAATGACAGAGATGTTAAACAACACTGGGTTTGTGTACTTCGGTTCCAGATTAAGCATTGCAAAAGATCCCTCATCAGAATCAGATATTTCTCAGCCGGGCCTATGAGATTCCCCAAATGTTTGGATTTCCCGAGTAATCTTGTGGTTAAAGCAGGGGTCTTCAAAGTTGACAGTTTTAAGACTTGTGGGCTTACAAATCCCAGAATTCCTCCTCCAATCATGTTAACTGAGGAATTCTGGAAGTCCACAAGTCTTAAACTTGCCAAGTTTGAAGACCCTTGAGTTAAAGTAAAGACAAAAAGCAGTGGTTGGAAACTCATCAAGGAGAGAAGCAACCTAGAATTGAGGAGAAATCTTTTTGGCAGTTGTGGATGCTCCAACACAGGAGGTTTTCAAGAAGAGATTGGACAACCATAGGGTTTTCTGCTTGAGCAGGGAGGTGGACTAGAAGACCTTCAAGGTCCCTTCCAACTCTGTTATTCTGTTAAAATAGTAGATTAGGAGTGGCAAACTCCGGTTCAGGGCCATCTTCAGGTTCAAGGCTTACTAAGTGATCTAACGCAGAGGTCTCCAACCTTGGCAACTTGAAGACTTGTGAACTTCAATGCTGAGGAATTCTGGGAGTTGAAGTCCACAAGTCTTGAAGTTGCCAAGATTGGAGACCCATGATCTAAAGGCAATTAATCTTTCTTGGCCCAGTCTACCACAAAGGACAGCTGGAATTTAAAATGGACTGCTACATATGCAATCCAAGCAAAAACAGGACAGAATCAATTAATCAATAAACAACTCCCCTCTTTCAAAACCAGGCAAAGACAAAGGTATTTGGTTGCACAACAGACATTTCAGGACAAATACGGCTACATAATATACGCAAATTCTTTAGCTCATAGAATTCCTCAGGGCCTAGCAAGAGTTGAGACTTCCTACTTCCAGCCTGCTCTGCTCTAAGGAAGTTGCTGTAATAAGCAAATCAGATGTTGTTTGTCTTCTAGTAGAAGGTCCAAATTTCCAGGAAAGATTTCAGGGGGAAATTCAACTGAAATGCCAATACTACCATAGAAATGGGGGCAACCATATCACTTCATGATAAAACACAGACGGTGAAGGAGGGAAGAGATGAGATTTGATCAATAGTCGCCCTGATTAAATCCAGGCTGGCTGCTTTTTGAATGGCTGATAAACTGATAGTCCAAGTTAATCATTTTTGGGGGGGGGGGGGGGGGGGGAATGTAAAGATATTAGGGGGGGTGCTGAATAATGAAATCCAAATATCCCATTGAAAAGATGCAAGATTATTATTGTAGAAGGGGCACACATTTTTCAGATCCATTTATGACTCGCGGACTTCAACTCCCAGAATTCCCGAGTCAGCATGGCTGGTTCAGGAATTCTGGGAGTTGAAGTCCACAAATCATAAAAGGACCATCCATCGGTCGCCACCCCTGATTTAATTAAACAAAAGGGAGTTTAATTTCATTCCTGTTGCCTTCCACAACTTCCTGTGTCTTTAAAACCCTCTGATAAGAGGTTCAAAAAGCTGCAGTATGCAAATCTCAATGGGGCCCCCTGCAAACCAAACTGATTCAATCAAGCTGATTATATTGTTTAAGACATGAGGAAAAACATTCACTCGTCTCCTTCCTGTGCTAAGTTGACTTAAACGCACAACACTCGGTATAGGAATAACCGACAAGGCCTCCTTGATTAAGCCTCCTTGTGAAGAACTATCTCCAACTGTGTGTCACACACAAGTGGGATCAATCCATGACTCTGGAAGCAGGAATTTCCTAACAGAGATAGTGGGTACCTCAAATGATCGTGGAAGCTTCCACAGGGACACCAAGATGCTTCCAAGCTCATCATGCATTTATAAGAAAGCCTAACTTTTTCAGATGCACAGGCTTGGATCCTACCTCTGAAGTTGCTTCAAAGCAGGGGTATTCAAACTTGACAGCTTTAAGACTTGTGGACTTCAACTCCCAGAATTCCTCCTCCGGTCATGTTAGCTCAGGAATTCTGGGAGTTGAAGTCCACAAGTCTTAAACTTGCCCAGTTTGAAGACCCTTGCTTCAAAGCTTGCAAGAAGGCCAATGATACCCCTCACTCTGAGGGGAATTGGAAAACTTGCCGCAGCCGACTCACTGTGGGACAACTTGTCCCGCACAACTTTGCTGCAAGATAATGTCACTGGGCAATTGAACAATTCAATGTAATTATTTAAAATAAATCATACTTTAATTTTTGCCATTCACATTTGAGGCTCTGGGATCGAATCAAAGCCATTGATCCGCTAAAGGTTGATAGTGCGGAGTAATTTTAAGTGGTATGAATGCTGGGAAAGTGCCTTGACTGTTATAGAAACATTCACACAACTTTGGAGAAACAGGTCAGAAGATTCCAGACAGTTTCTTAAGTCACTGCACGAGATAATCAGGTTTCTCTCCACTGTTTATTATTATGACCACCCTTGTCTTTTTCTGTAGCCCAAAGGGGCTTCTTAAAAAAAATTACAAATTCAATGGTATATAAAAAGCAGGAAATATTAGGTAGTCCTTGATTTATGACAATTTTAATTGTAAATCTGTGATTGTCATAAAGCAGATTACCATGTGACTAGACTGAATTTTGCAGCGGTTTTTAAGTGAACGCCGGGATCTTTAAATGAACCATGATTTGCCATTGGGTGGTTTTTGCTGGAAATAGAACATCAGTTTCTGGCAAAAACGTTGTGAATGGTGGTCACATGGGCTATGGAAAATGGCCATAAATGTGAGCCAAGTGCCCAAATTGTGATCACGTGACCATTGGACAAATCATTGCAGCCAACTCACCGTGGCACAATGGAATAATTTAATTCAATTATTTAAAATACATTTAAAAAATACTTCAAATTTTTGTCATTCACATTTCATGTTGCCCCTCCTTTTGCATCCTTTCTTTAATGATTCTATTCCACCATTTCTTTGATATTAGTGTAATTCTTCTCCTTCAGCAAATACCGTGTTTCTCATATAATAAGGCCGGGTCTTTTTTTTTTTTTTTTTGAGTCCCGAAAAAATGGCTAGGCTGTCTTTTCAGGGGTGACTTAATCCCCCCCGCTTGCATCTTTGGGCGGGCAGGTGGCGATGGCTTGGATGTCGACCTCGGCGTTGGTGGGGCACTTCATATTGGGGGTCAACGCAGGAAGCACCATGTCCGGATGTGCAACAAAAGTACTTCCTAACAGCAACCCCCCCCATTCCCCACCATTTTGCATGTTTTAATATAGGCCTTAATTTGGGGGGAGGGGCTTAATTTCATTTCATGACTATAAAACATGTTGGGACTTCCTATTGGGGGAGGCCGTATTGTTGGAGAAACAGGGTAGTCCCATGACAAATTGACCATGTATCCCACCAGTGAATTGGCCCTGGCAAGTTGGCTATGGCGTCTGGCCACGGTGAATTGTCATAGATCCCCTAACTCTAAGGACTGGAAGCAGCTGCGTCTTCTCTCCAGGATCATATGGGAAAAGAGGAGGACATAAACACGACCTTCGAAAAAGCCTCCGTTGCAATGATGCATTTACACTGACACTTCCTGTACTCACAAAACACCTTCAGGAGATTAAATGGGAATTAGGTTAACACCGTTGAATGTGAGTCATCTCTGTGACACAGCTGCTAAAAAGGGAAAATGTATTTTAGGCTGTGTGACACAAGGCAGCTTCACAAAATGGGAAGCATAAGCACTCTATTGTGCGTAGACCAGATTCACCTTGAAGGAAGATTGAGGCAGGGGGACAAGCTTAAGTCTCCTATCACATTGAGAGGGTCTCTCATACGCCTTCCAAGCCCCTGATGGGGGTTTCTCACACAGGTTTCATTCCATCTTCCCAGAAATCGGGGCATGCAGTAATGAAGTTATAGGCAGGCGTGTTCTGATTAAAGCAAGGATCTTCAAACTTGGCAAGTTTAAGACTTGTGGACTTCAACTCCCAGACTTCCTGAGCTAACATGACTGCAGGAGGAATTTTGGGAGTTGAAGACCCCTGGATTAAGGATTAGGAGAAGTGTCTCAAGGTTTTAGCAGTTTAATTCTGATTCTATTACACCCCCCATTGAACATGCCCATGAGAAAGCGAGACATCCACCTGCCTGGGATGCTTTAAACTGGATTCCTACACTATACAGGGACCTGGTTTGGATGGCCTCAATCACAGCTTCCAAATCTGTAATGGGTCTCGTTCCCAAATGAGTTTAGTTTATTAAAATATGCGGTCCTAGATCAGGGGTGTCAAACTCAATTTCATTGAGGGCATCAGTGTTGTATTTGACCTGAGGGGGTGTGGCCAGAGTAGGCGTGGCCAGCTCAACGTCACTCATGTTGGGGGCACCTGTGGCGGCCCGAGCACTCTGCCAAAGAAAACGGGCTCCCGAGCTCCGTTTTCAGCTGCAACGGGAAAACAGAGCTCTGTAAAGCCCTGTATGCTCTTCCCGAACTTCATTTAGCTGGCAGAGGCACCGTGGGCCGGTCCTTTGCTGTTCCTACAGCAGCCCTGCGGGCCAGATCTAACCAGCTCTTAGACTGGATTCGGGACCCGGGCTTTGCGTTTGACACCCCTGTCCTAGACCAAACACAAGAGAAAATTCAGAATTCTTTTCTTAGAATCATAGGGTTGCAAGGGATCTAGGAAATCTTCTGGATCAACCCCGTGTTCAAGACAGCAGTCTTGTACTATCCGAGCCAAATGGTTGTCCAGTCTATTTTTGAAAACTTCCAGTGATGGAGCACCCACAACTCCATGAGGCAAGCTATTCCACTAATTGTTCTTACTGTCAACTAATTTCTCCTTATTTCTAGGTTATCTCTCTCTTTGACAAGCTTCCACCTATTGTCGTGATGGCGAACCTAAGGGCGCTTGTCTGCTGGAAGTGACACGCAGAGCCATCTCCACTGGCACGCGAGCCCTCAACCCAGAGCAGGTCCACTGTGCAGGCATGCGGGCCGCCTCGCCTACCCACCAGCTGATCGTTGGTTAGCTGCCACGCATGTGCGGGGGCGTGCACAGGAGATGCGCACACATGCACAGAAACACATGGTGCACACACAGAGGGTTGTGTGCGCATGCGCTGGGGGCGTGGGGGCCCTCGTGTGCATTGCCTTATGGGTGCTGGCATGCATGCACGTGTGTGTACTATTGGCACGCGAGGACGGAAAGCTTAGCCATCACTGACCTATTGCTACTTGTCCTGCCCTCTGGGGCTTTGAAGAATAAGTCAGATCTCCTCTTCACTGGGATAGTCTCTCGAGTAACAGAAGTTATCACGTTCCCCCCACCCCCCCACAAACCTTATCTTCCATAGGCTAGACATACCCTAGCTCTCTCAACCGTTCTTCAGACAATTTAGCCTCCGGACCCATTATCGTGTTTGCTGTTCTTCTCCGCACGCTTTCCACAATCTCAGCATCATTTTTGTATTGTGATGTCCACAACTGGATGTGGTTTCACCAGCGCACTGTAAATCGGTACCATCACTTCTCGTTGCTTTGACGCTATTCCTCTGTTAATGTAGCCTAAGACTGCATTGCTACTATTCATCTACTGTGCAAGAGACATCGGGAGAAGCAATCGGGCCCCCAAAATATCTCATTGTCATAGCCATAGTACAACATTTAATTGCAACGTTAGGCACTTCAGATCTTATGAGGGTGTTATGAAAAGCTGGTAATTAGAGGGGAGATTATTGCTGCCCTCCAAAAGTGTTTTTAAAAATATATTTCAGAAACACGCGCATTCCCATCTCAAGTGTTGAAATCTTGAACTTCCCAAACAAGTTTAGAGGCTCAATTCCAAAGTGAATCACTTTCATTGGAGACTCCCGAGAGGAAGATAAAAGATCTCCAGGTCTACTCACAGCAAGAAGTGAGTGTTTCCTTGCTTAACTTAGGAAGATTAAATCTTTTGCTTGGGAAAAAAACAACCACCACCAGGAGCCCCGTTTGAGGCAAAAAAAGAACAGCCAATGTTTTTCTGAAGCCCCACACATTTCAATCAAAGCTTCCAAGCCACCCACATTTTGCGCTGAAAAGCTTTCCCCAACCAGTGGTAGTATGATACCGGTTCGCCTGAACCGGTAGTAAAAATAAAGCCTCCAATCAGCTGAGAGGAGGAGGATAAAAGACGGAAAAGCGCATGGGAGGGTGCCGGGGTTTCTCCTAGCTTTTCGTTTCTTCATCCTCTCAGCTGATTGGCTTGTTAGGGGTGCGTGCATACGCACGCACACGCGATCGGGACCCACCGAACCGGTAGTAAGGTAGCATACCACTACTGTCCACAACCCCCTCTCAAAAACTCCAGATGTCACCAGAAGCAGCTGTTCATCCATAGACCCAAAATACCCTTTTGCGAAGTGGCAATCAAGTGGCGTCAGGGGAAAAAAAAAAAAAATGGAACAAAATCATTATCTAGGTTACATGACAAATCTTGCTTACTCTTTGCGAAAGCAGCTGGGAAGAGAGAAAATATAATGTTATGTAAGAGCAAAGCCCTCACTCTTAGCACTACAAGAACAATCCAAGTCCCGGGACAAGGCTACATTTCCCAAACAATTTGCAGAGGCCAGGAGAAAAATGTGACGCAGCAAAAGCGGCCCTCATCGCTCGTCAGTTCTTGGCGAGAAAAGAGCTCAGAATTTGGAGTGGATTCAGAAGAATGAGGCACTCTTTACAGTAAGTAGTTAGTAATCCTAGAAGCTGCACAGCCCTCTTTCTGTCCCACTTAAAACATGACACATCCGCACTTGGTGAAATGTTGCGCTGGAGCGATGTTTATATATTGTTTTTACATAAGTGCTTTCCCACACAGCATAATGCTTTTTAAAGTTTCCGGGTTGCTTACTTGCTCACCCCGGCCTGGGTTGTTCTAATGGCCAGGTTGTTCCCAAGATCAGATCTTTGAAGTGTGGGAGAAGATGAACCCCAGGACTCACAGGGGGAAGATGGGAAAACAACCAAGCAGCTTTTTGGGGGGGGGTGGCTTGCTTTTGATGAGAACCCACAAATTCTCTGGAAAACAGGCAGAGAAAACCAAAAAACGCAAATGCAATCCTCCCACTGAAGAAGTTACAGCCTTTCCAGGCCACATAGTAAGCTGGAATTTGCTTAACTCGTCGCTAGCCAAAAAAAAAAGGATTGGCTTGAAATCTTAAAAGGGAGGGAATCTGGCACCTAAGCTTTTAAAAAATTGGGTTTGGGGAAGACGTCCAATGGCAACAAGGAACGTAGGTGCTTACATACAGCACAATGCATTGGGTTGTACATAGCAAGAAGGATTGAGCCGGCAAGGCGGAAGGACGGCAAATACTGGGGAATCACCCAGGCAAGGAAGAAGGTTTCTCCATCCATCTGGGCATAAAGCAATAAGAGTTTAAAAGTCACACCCTGGCTTTTGGAGACATGCTCACACATGCAAAAGCATTCGTTTGCAGCTCAAGAAAGGTAACTTGAACAGAGCGAGAGAACAGGGAGAAAGCACGAAGAGAGACTACCAATTCACAGCTGGAAGGAAGAGGCCGAGATCAATTGCAGAAGACAACTGCCACAGGGCACAATTTAGGGGACAACCTGGCACAGCCTTCCCTCTCTCCCTCCCTCTCCCAAATCCAAACTATTGAGAAACTAGAGCAGAGATCAGAACAGCTGACGCAGGCTGGTCAGTGTGTTTATTAGCAACGGTGCCACGATGGGGCTGGGACAGCCTTATGCAAATTTGGCTACCCACCCCAAGGAGCAGGTGGAAAACACGCAACAGCCTTGGACGGTCATGGAAGGTGGAGAGGTTAAACACCTGACAAGCCAGCCATCTGTCAGTTTTCCCTACTCTGGGAGGCAGGCCTGTCAGTTTTCCCTGCTTTGGGAGGATGGCAGTGCCCTATTAGTCAGCCTGTTTGATATCCAGCCGGCTTAATTGCATTTTCCTTTGAACTCCTTATCCTAGCCGTCCTGCTCCAAAAACAACTGGCATCGATCTGACGCCTAGCAGGCCCAGCGTGATCCTTGCCAAAATTATGAGGGATAAACCAGGTTAACCTCACCCTCACCCAGGCTCTTCCTTGGCTCTGGGAAGCAACACAGCCCTGGCAGCGCAGTGGTTAAAATGCAGTACTGCAGGCAAACTCTGCCCACAGCCTGGAGTTGAATCCTTGATGGTTACGGGACTCGACGTCCCTCAAAGATCCTCGTGGTCATGGTCCATCCTTCCAAGGTCGGTAAAATGCGGACCCAGATGGTTGGAGGCAATAGGCTGTAAACCGCTTAAAGCAGGGGTGTCAAACTCAGGACCACAGGGTGCTTTTTGATCTGGCCTGTGAGACCGCCCTGGAAACAGTGAAGGATTGGCCCATAGGGCCTATGCCAGTGAGAACAGAGCTCGGGAGGGCCACGCGCAGCCGTCCGAGGCCTGGTTTTCAGCCATGATGGCCTTCTGCCAGTGAAAATGAAGCTTGGGAAGGGACATACGCGCGCCCCCTGAGCTCTGTTTTCACTGGCAGAGGGCTGCAGGAGGTTGTCACGGCCGAAAAGGGGGCCCAGGAGCCCATTTTCGCTGGCAGAGCTCTCAGGCCACCACAGGTGCCCCCCAACATGAGTGGTGTCATGCTGGCCATGCCCACTCCAGCCCCCTGAGGTCAAACACAAGCCTAATGTGGCCCTCAATGAAATCGAGTTTGACACCCCTGGCTTATGCAAGCACTATGAAGCGGTATGTAAGTCTAAATACTATTGCTATTTTCCCTAACTTCTGTTTTCCTGATATACTAGATTATAACATTCCTCTCTACTCCTTTGAAACCTACCGGAATAGCTAGCAGGCAATGGGAATTGTATTCCAACCCATCTGAAACACTACTGGGTGAGGATGAACAAGCAGAAGTAATTCTGGTTTTTAATAAGCTCCAAATATGCAGCTTTTGCATTTAAGGGGTCCTTGATAGATAAAGCCAATAGACACATCTTCTCGTTTAAGACAATGTAATGGGCCACAGGATTTCAACTTACCTGAAAATTAGCAGTAGACAGTTTTGAGATATGCAAGCCACACACTTTTTATAATAATTTTTAACAGATGCCTACTGCAATGTTTTGCTCTGTTCTTTGCTCCTGGCATAAGGCCAGAAAAATGAATTCAGTGTTATTGGCAACCCCCCAAAAATACAAATAAACAACAAGTACCAAGTCATCGCTTCCTTAGGTTTTCCCAGCCATGACACCCTGTCTTCAATAAGGAAACATCTTAATGGCACACTGCACATTGGCCAGGAAAGGAAGTAATCAGAAAGGTACAGAGACTGACAACACAATTCTGTCGTTATGGGATATCCTTTTCGGAGGCCACCTGTACCGCTCAGTACATAAGGAAACTTAGATATCACTTCCGTTTAGAGACTAAAAACAGGGTATGCAAATGATTGAGATGTAAGTGAAGCAAAATGTACTCTCAAAAGGCTCTCCAGCAATAAGCTTTGGAAATTCGTACAAATATTCTAGGTCTGTGTTGTTCCTCAACCTTGGCTATTTTAAGGTGTGGACGTCAACTTCAGTTCATGTCCACTCATCTTAAAAAAGTAGATTAAGTTGAGAAAGACTGCTTTAGGTTAAATGCCTATGGAGATTCTCAATCATCCAGGTCATAACTGTCCCAAAAGTTGTTTTTCAAACAGGCAGCTGGACTTGTTTTACCTTGAAAATATTTCACTTATCATCCAAGAAGCTTCTTGACTTCTGCTTTAGGTTGCTAAGTAGCTCTATCCCAATTTTGCTCAAGATTGGCCTGAAAAGTTCAGCTGGATGGGGATGTAAATCCTTAGGAATTTAGTTAAGTTGCAGCCCAACCCATCAAGAAGGGTAAGTTAGTTGAGGACTGCAAGGTTTCTTACAACAACCATCTGAAGACTATTGTTATGGTGGCTATCGCTCCATTTGTCCACCAGCCACTGCAATCCTCTCTTTTGTTAAGAGTTGTCATCCCATGCAGCGAAGGAACAGCACAAAGAATCAAAGCGACTATGTTCTCACTGGTTCTTCAGAGTCCAACTGTCAGATGTTTGAAAGAGACACATTAAAACTATGCTGGGCCTGACATGGCGTGATGTTAGCAAAGAGAAATGTGGCATACAGGCCACCCAACCTCCAATCCTATCCCACCTTGAGAACTCAAAAAAACAGGGCGATATAGACTCTTGCTCTGTCTGGATTTTGTTTTCGCCGCATTCTTCATTTTGCTAGAAGGTAAGATGCCTTTCCCAATGTTCCTTGACTGCCTTTTTTGGAACTGTGTTTTTGCTTGTTTGACTTGGCCGCCAATGAACATGTCTTCAGAAAAGCAAGACAGAGAAAAGGGATTCCAAGAGTTGGGAGATTTTAATGGAACAGTGTTTATTTCCTAAGGACTGAGCCTAGCGTTCCCCTACAAAGTTAGATCAGAACCTACAAAAGCCCAGGTAGAGACTTAGAAGACTTAGAATAACTTTAAATGTACACTAAACCAGCCTACATTAAAATGAGATTTTGTTGCATACAGCTCTCAAAGTGTCACCACCTCTAATATCCACTACATAACTAGGACAATAAATGAACGAACGAATGAATAAATAATGCATATATCCACATATATCATTATATGACACAGATAGCAATGAGAGCCATCAATTCTTTGGAATTTCTGATAAGACAAAGCAGATCCTTGATAATTTCCAACCACAAGGAGTCACCCAAGTTTAGACCAGGAGAAAGTTTGGGACTTCATCAAAATGCCAGAGATGATTTTAGAGAGAGACAATCCATCCATTTGACCGAACTTCCCAGCTACAGCTCTGAGTCACTTAAATCAACCACCTCTCTATCAAAGAAAAATTCCATGGAACTGCAAAGCTATTTTAAAAAGCCATGAATAATAACAATCTGCTTCATCACCACACCCACTTGCCTTATGATTCATTCATTGAAAACTCCTCTTGCCTCTTTTATACAAAAGACCGATTTAAAACCACCGCACACCTTCCAGGTCCTAGCAAAACTAAGACCGTCAACCTCTTCTTTGTGGCCTGCTGTCATTTGGGACAGTGGTGGGATTCAAATTTTTTTACTACCGGTTCTGTGGGGGTGGCTTGGTGGGCGTGGTGTGGTGGGCGTGGCAGGGAAAGTATACTATAAATCCCTATTCCCTCCCTACTCCTGGGGGAAGGTTACTGCAAACTCCCCATTCCCTCCTCACCCCACTAACCTGCTTTCCAGCTCAGTTCTCCTGTGCAGGGCAACAAGAGAAGACCCAGCCAATCAGCTGGGACTCGAGAGGCAGCAAATAGATGGGGGCGGGGCCAGTCAGAGGTGCGATTTGCTGGTTCTCCGAACTACTCAAAATTTCCACTACCGGTTCTCCAGAACTGGTCAGAACCTGCTGAATACCACTTCTGATCTGGGACCATTGCTGCCAAAAGCTGGGAACAGTTTCTGGCTATTTTGAAGTGTGAAAGAAGATATAGCATATGCCCTAAAATATAATTTATTCATAGAGGAAGGAAGGAAGCCTGCAGAAAATCCCATCAATTTTCAAAGAGAATGGAAACCCTATTGCCTTGTTTGATCATTTTACATCAGAATCCGGCCCAGAAGTGTTCTACACCACTCACAAAAGTCCAGGGACATTTGTCATTCCAAGGTTCCTCATCTCTGACATGTTTTTAATTTCCAGTATTTTAACTCACAGGAAGACAAGCTAGAAAACACCTGATTAAAAAAGGAAGGAAAATCAATTGCCCTAACTCCAGTTCCTTCCAAATAGGGAACATTACTCTGGTCCAATCAAAATTGCAATGAGTTCAGAACAGAGATTTGAAACAAGCTGTTCAAGAAACCTAGACAGGGGTCTCCAAACTCACCAACTTTGAGACTTGTGGACTTCAACTCCCAGAATTCCTCAGCCAGCCATCCAACAACACCTGAGATCAAGGTAAGAAACTTTCTACCAGGTTTTCCCCGAAAATAAGACCCTGTCTTTTTTTTTCCCTCACCAAAAAAAAGCACCAGGTCTTATTTTGGGGGGACGTTGTCCACTGACTAACCTCACTTGCGCATGTTGCCCCCGGCCTCCTTTTCGCTGTCAGAGGCCTTCAAGAATTTCTTCTTCTGTGGCTGGCAAGACTTTCCTGAAGGCCTCTGCAGCCGACAACAGAGCTCCAGATCGATTCGGAGCTTTGTTATCAGCTACAGAGGCCTTCAGGAAAGCCTTGCCAGCCTTGCTGGCTGCAGAAGAAATGGGTGCCGGAGTATACAAGGCCTGGCTACAACTGTCCAAAGATAAGTAGTAGGGCAGCTCCACTCCCCCATCCTCACCCTAGCTTATTTTTTTACCCATGCACTCTGGAGTGAGCGGGATATTAATTAGGGCTTATTTTGGGGGTAGGGCTTTTATTGGGAGCACATGTAAAAATCAAGCTAGGACTTACTTCCAGGGTAGGTCATATTTTTGGGGAAACAGGGTATATTATTTTTATTTTCAAGATTAATGATTTCAGCTGCCTGAAAAGGCCCTTGATATAACTCTTCAGCAAAGTGAAGCCAGTGTCCAGAGTGTTCCAATAACCATTTCTTTTGCTGATACATCTTTATCACAATCCAAATATATAAAGTTACGCAGTATCGCAATATTAGGCCCGGATAAGAAATCAAATCCAGGGGACACGGAGAAACATGAAAAATACTTCTCAAAACCTTTCAAAGACACTTTCCAAAGGAAATGAGTAATCCATTTGTTATTAGGTGATAAATCACAGTGGACAGGAAAAGCCATTGTCCATTATTTATTTTTAATCATAAAACAGTCATGTAGCTGGCACAGATTTCTAAAAGCGGCCGATAAGCTGAGGGGTTCAAGGGGAATGAAGACGCCAGGGCAGGAGAATAAAAGGCAATTTTCATTGAGCTACCTTTGGATCAAGTCAGATGGACTTCAAAAGGAAGTAGGGAGGTACAATCAAGGCAATGTTGTAAAACATACACCCTTGCTTCACGACAGTAAATGTTTTATCAATTCAGCACAATTCCAAACATTACAGCGTGCAATGAAAGCACCCAGGCTGCTCAAAGGACACCGCGAGTTATATAACAGCTCAATTACCAAATTCAGCGTCAGCAGCTTCCTAAACATGACATCACACGCCCCCAAACACATACACAGAGAGTGTCTGTGAAAAAGAAATGCCCACAAGAAGTTCTGTTTTGGTCTCAAGCCTTCTTTTGCACCAAGAACAGGGAAGAATTTTCAACTTAGACCTTGAACTTAGAATAAATTCATTGTCACTTTGAATGTACGCTAATCGGCATCCATTAAAATGAAATTGTGTTGCCTACAGCTCTCTAAGGGTCTCCACCTCTAATATAAACAAACATGACAAGATAAATAAATACATACATACATACATACAAAATTATGCATATATTTTATGACACGGAGAAACAACTGTCTACTATGAAGAACAAATCAACAAATGCCTCACAAATCACCAACTGGAGAAAGACAACCTGATTTTGGATCTGCAGCGATACACAAATCCAGAATAAAGAAAGAAGATTATCCCCATCTTCCAATCTCTGCTTTTAAACATACAAGATCCCACGCACATTTCGCTCCTTCCCACCACTTACTGCCTGCCTGTCTAGGGGTAGTCCTCGATGTACGACTGCAATTTGAACCCACAATTTCCCTCGCAGAGCAAGGCAGCTGTTAAAAGTGAGTTTTGTCCCATTTCATGACATTTCTTGGCCATCGTTGTTGAATGAATCATTGCAGTTGTTAACAAGTTAGTCGCATGGTTGGTGGCTCCGGGAATCTCTCATTGACTTTGCTTGTCGGAAGGTCGCAAAAGGGAATCACTTGACCCCGGGAAGCTGCAACCGTCACAAATGCGAGTCTGTTTGCCAAGTGTCCTAATTTTGATCACATGACCCGGGAGATGCTGCA
>NW_020769330.1:11473654-11509217 GCF_900518735.1 Pseudonaja textilis | reverse complement strand
GGGGGGGGGAGGGAGAGAGAGAGAGAGAGAGAGAGAGAGAGAGAGAGAGAGAGAGAGAGAAGGGGGCATAAAAACTGATAGCTGCTGAGGGGAGAGACAGAAAAATATTCAGCTGAAGGAGGATTTTTTTTGGCTTGAAATCTACAATTACGGACGATCCTCACGCCCCCGCAGTCCCCGCCTGGCATTGCACCGCATCGCCTTTTCCAACAACGCACAATTTTGCAATTCAGCACCACAACCTTGCTTTCACTTAAATGAGGTCATGAGACTGTGGTCATGCCACTGGCTCAACCCAGACTGGCAACGTTCTGACCATGCAGGGGGAAAAGAGACAGGACGCCTGATATACATGTATTTAACCTAATGAATATTAAATTTCCTGGACAGAAGGTTTGCTTTTTCGAAGATTAAGCCTCTGGCTTTCAAGCAACACTGACCAAGTGTTTTGAAGGGCACCCCCTCTTTTGTGGAACAAGTCCAAGATGCCAGTTTAATTTATCATGTGGCATTAAGCAATGAAGCGGAGAAGCCAAAATACCTCACATCTTCTAAAAACACAGGCGCCTCTCCATTAAAGCACTATTCAGCTACTGGGAAAAGCGACTTCCAAGTGTTGGAAGGTCAGACAGAAGAAGGGACCAAGAGTCCACCCACCTCCCCTTTTTCCAAAACCAAAGTTACCCTAATTAATCTTGGGGCTCCGCAACTCAAGGCTGCTTGCATCTCTCTCTTCATTGTAAGAGCCAGCTAGAATAGCCTTCTTTTTCATTTGGGGAGGGAAGGGGAAGTGTTTTTACTCCCTTCGAGTTTTTTGTTGGCACTACGACTCCTAAAATTCTCCCAAATCGTGCCAGGTGGTCTTCCTTGAGACTGCAATCCCATCACATATCAAGAGCCCCGAGTCAGGAAAAGTCTGCCTCAATAGTAGTAGCTGTGAGTGGGATCTTGGGAGTCCCTGGTGGAAAGACGTTTAAATATGAGCCAGCTGTATGCTGCAGCTGCCCAAAAAGTCAACACAGTCCTAGGCTGTAAGAACAGAGGGATAGAATCAAGATCGGGTTAATTGTTATTACCACTTTATAATGCCTTGGGAAGGCCACACTTGGAATACTGCATCCAGTTTTGGTCGCCACAATATAAAAAAAGGTGTTGAGACTCTGGAAAGAGTGCAGAGAAGAGCAACAAAGATGATTCGGAGACTTGGAGATTGAAACATATGAGGGATGCTTTCAGGAACTAGGATTGTCTAGTTTAATAAAAAAAAAGATTAAGCCAGGGTTGCGATTCAACCGGTGTAACAACCGGTTCGGTGAGCGTGCGTGCAGAGTGTTTGCCACTGACCTTCTCCAGAAATCTCCATGTGTTAAACAGCTGACGCGTGGCAATCCACTGTGCCGCGCGAATCAGCTCAGCTTGAAAACCAGGATATAAAGCACAGACTAGAGCCAGGGTGGGTGGATGGACCCAACAGCTGATCGTTGGAAAGAACCCCGCTCACAACTGATCCTTGGAGCTACCGGTTCACCCAAACCAGTCCAAACTGGTAGAATACCACCCCTGGATTAAGCTTAACAGGCTTCCAATATTTGAGGGGCTGCCACAAAGAAGAGGGAGTCAAGCTATTCTCCAAAGCACCAGAAAGCAGGACAGGAAGCAATGGATGGAAACTAATCAAGGAGAGAAGCAACCCACAACTAAGAAGAAAATTTCCTGACACTGAGAACAATGCATCAGTGGCGCGGCTTGCTTCCAGAAACTGTAGGTGTTCCATTACTGGAGATTTTAAAGAAGAAATTGGATATAATTTGTCTGAAATGGCATAGGGTCTCCTGCTTGAGCAGGGGTTTTCCTAGGAAAAGAGAAGTTGATAGCCTAAACTGTGGAACACTGTCCATGACGTGCTGTGAAGAATAGAATCTCTGCAAAAAAAAAGGAAAACCAGAATGAATTCCCCAGAAAATGCTGAGAATACTGACTATTTATGCATCCATCTTATGTTGCTCAGGGATGTAGACTGCTTGGCTCAGTTTAGTGGACCAACCAGAAGTAACACAATGTTTGCCCTTAGCTAGAACATACGTGTTGTAGATGGATCCCTTCCCGTCCCTTCTTCTCCTCCTCTAGAAATTCTTGCCAGAAACACTTGAAAGCCTCCTCAGAAATTCTTTTGCCTCACAGAAAGGCAGCCTCGACAAATCGAACAAGTTTTTTCTTTTTAAAACATACTCTGCATATGGAGACCTTTAATAGCAGCGTTGATGATAACTACATGCCCGATTTATGAAGAAAACCTGACAGGATAAATTTGAGCTTCCTTGTCCGAGTCATTCCCCATGTGGAACAAATTGTTTTGACAATTTAATTCTTAATCATAGTTCTTAATCATAGATCAGAGTTGTAGGAAGTGGTGAGAGTGAGTCAGGCTGAGTCAATTAAAGTAAAGCAAAGCTCTGGATACTTTTATAGTTCACCAGCTCTGCCCTAGGAACAAAATCCTAAGCAGCTGTACAGTTACAATAACTGCACACAAACGGAAGCGTTGATCACTGGCATTCCAGCCAAATTCCATTTATACGTAACCTTCTAAGGCATTTTCAGCAACTGAACAGAAGTCAGAGAGGCTCATTTCTATTCAAAACCAGCACTTTCCAAAAAAAAAATATATGAAAGAACAAAAGTTAAACAGTATTGATTTGCAAAACCCACAGTGTTTCAGAAAGGGTTGGGAAAAATGCCTCGAATTCCTCTGTGGTTAAAAAGAGAACAAAAAATGAAGGATTATTAATTTCGTCCTGTAATTACCACTAGTGTTTCCCCTGATCCCAATACTTTTAAAGAAGACTTTGAATCCCAAATTGCTCTGGATCCCTTACCACAGGAAAAAATTGTATCTCTTCTAGATTTTATTAAAATGGTACCACCATTTCCATGCAATAGAAGTTCTACATGGCACAGATTCAGGCAAGGGGCTGTGTTAGGGATTTCTCATTCTCCCCTTCCCACCCACCCAGCACATTTTCACGTGAGAAAATATTCCAAATTGATCTTGTAAATCCCAGGCCCCAGAAGAATTGCTGAGCAAGCAATCCTACTCAGCCAACTTCAGATTCATGTTATCTTTAAACTCCTACGATCTCCCTCTCTTCTTTCTTTCTTTCTATCCAAGTGGATGGGAAAAAAAAAAGGTTAAAAAAAAAAGTTCCTCATCTTGGGAAAAACTCTTCCATTTTTGGGGAAAAAGCTTAAGATTTCACCTAGCATGGACAGAGGGGAAACCAGGTTTAAGAGAGATCAGGGGTTCAAAATCTGAGCCCAAGAACTTCACTTTTACTTGAGGCCAAAACTACTTGGTCTTGTATCAAGGATTGGCTCTTTTGTGTGGGGAAGCTTCACAACGCCAGTACGCTGTATAAAGGAAGATAGGAAAGTACTTTTCTATGCTACGTGTAACTATTCCATGGAATTCATGGGGTGATGAATGTCATCACCACCAAGTTGAGGGATGCCCCAAAATTTCACATTTTGATTTCACCTTTTCAAGAAGGTCAATATTTCATTAGTAATCATGATGAACAACAACAAACCTGTGCTTTGAGGCACTATGCTACTGAATGCTACTTGCTAGCTAAACAGAAATTATGACTTTAGTTCTCATTCAACCAGATAGTCTTTCTTCCTTCCTTGAGAGACTATCGGGGTGACAAGTTAACAGACTTCTGGTATATCTATGGTGCTGCCACAAAGAAGAGGGAGTCAGACTCTCCTCCAAAGAACCTGAAGGCGGGACAAGAAACAATGGATGGAAACTAATCAAGGAGAAATGTACCTTAGAACTAAGGAGAAATTTTCTGATAGTGAGAACAATTAACCGGCGGAATGGCTTTCCTCCAAAAGTTGTGGATGTTACATTACTGGAGATTTTTAAAAAGAGACTGGACAGCCATTTGTCTCAAATGGTATTGGGTCTCCTGCTTCAGCAGGGGTTGGACTAGAAGACCTCCAAGGTCCCTTCCAACCGTTACATTTCTTTTTTTTTTTAAATAAATTTTTATTTTATTTTTTAATAACAAGCATAAACATACATAACAAAATAAATATAAACATAACACAAAAAACATAAAAATATCCTTCTTCATGAATTTACATACAGTGCATCGATTGGTTTACCACTTTTTTTTGTGCATCCATTTCCTAGTCACTAGTATAATTATATTACATAATAGCTCATATTATCAATCAATAATTGTATAACCTAATAACATCACTTAAAAAAAATCATTTATAATTTTGTTAATTCATATTTTAACAAGATAACTATAATTTGCTTAATTTATTTTGCAATAAATCATAAGATCATACCAAATCTACCTTGATAATGTTTTATAAAGATAATATCAAGAAGAAGAAAAAAAATTTTATGCTAAATCGAATATTCTATCATTATGTTTTATTATCTAACCATTGATAAAAAAGATCCCAAACTTCATAAAATTGTTTATCTTCTTGTTCTCTGATTTCAAATGTCAATTTACTCATTTCAGCACAATCCAATATTTTCTTAATAATTTCTTCTTCTGATGGAGTTTTCTCACTCTTCCAGTTCTTAGCAAATACAATCCTAGCCGCTGTTAATATATTTACAATCAAATACTTCAAATTTTTATTATATATATCAGGTAAGATTCCCAATAAAAAAATCTCTGGTTTCAAGTCTATATGTGTCTTTATCATTTTTTCCAACCATATGCGGATTTTAGTCCAATATTTTCTAGCGTCCTCACAAGTCCACCACATATGGTAGTATGAGCCAGGTATCTGATGACATTTCCAACATTTTTCAGATTTGTTCTTAAACATTCTTGCGATTCTTGTCGGGGGGAAATGCCACCTGTAAAACATCTTATACAAGTTTTCTTTATAAGCTGTTGACATTGTCATTTTATAATTTTGAGACCACAATTTTTCCCATTTCTCCAAATCAATCCCATATCCAAAATTCTTCCCCCAAACAATCATCGTTTCTTTAACTTGTTCCTCCTCTAATAAAATTTCCAACAAATAAGTGTATAATTTTTTAATCATTTTTTCATCAGTACCTGTCAAGATCCTGTCTAAATCAGTCAATTTATCATAAAATCCCTCCGCTTTAGAATCTATAAGATACCTTGACCAACCGTTACATTTCTGTTATCCTCCCAAATTCCCAACCAGTTAAGGAAGCTCAACTTTTGGGACTTATAGGGGGTGGTTATTTCTCCATAAATGCACAATGTTATAAATTCACCACAATCCGCGCATCTGCCTTGACGTCTTTGAATAAAAGGAAAGGACAAGCCTTGCCTTATGTCATGTTGCTTATGGTTTGTGTGCCTTTTTGGTCACTTCTACTGCAAGTCATCAAATGGTCAAACCTTTTCATCCAACTTCTCCTTGAATCACATACACCCCCAAATCTAACACAATGCCTATTTGTTTGCAGTTGAATGCAATGCGCGAGCCCAGCTGTTGATCATGGCTATATGCATTCTAGGCTAAGACAGTTTAATCAGTAAACCACGATTCAAAAAGAGTGGCTTAGAATGATCTGTCCATCTAGACAATAGGCACTGGCAGCTCATAAATCTAGCCGCTTTCCAGAGACTAAGGAAAGCTGAGCGACTATTCTTAAGGATAGTTTTGTGTGCTACACTCCATCAAAGAAATTCCACATCTGAGAAAGCAAACAAAAGGTTAAGCCTACAAGCAAAGGTTAAAATTTTCCTGCAAGGAACAGAGAACAGTTGATTAAGGATCTGTATCAGCACCCAAAGGCCAGAATATGCTAAAAAGTTGGCATCCTCCTCTCCTCTAACCCATCATCCTCTGATTAAGGGAACAATGGGGAGTCGGACTGATGCAAACAATGTTGTGTCATTGCACTCACCTCTTTTACATGCATCTGGTAACGCTACACAAACATACACGTGCGCTTTTAGGAGTCAAATGAAATCAGGAAAGTCGCACTAGTTCTGATCTGTTGAATTACTTCCATCCCAAATCCAGTGAGATTTCTGACAAGAAGGTAAAAGCTTTTAAAAGTGTCCTTTGTTATTTGAGGTGCGTTGGTTTTTTTCAGGTGCCATGGGTCACCTTTAGTAGATGTGATAATAACTGGGGTATTTGCATCTTACAGGTCTCATCCATGGGATGGGATTCAAATTTTTTAGCAATCGGGTCTGTGGGCGTGGCTAGGTGGGCGTGGCTAGGTGGGCGTGGCCATATGACTGGGTGGGCATGGCTGCTATTTTTTCTTTTTTTTCCAGCATCCCCTCCAGCAGTCTGTTTTTGGGTCTCCTGGGCCTCAGGGAAGCCTCCTGGGGAGAGGGGGGCATTTTTGCTCCCAGAAGGCTTCCCCGAGGCCCAGGAAGGCATAAAACGGAGCACGGGGGACGCGCAGCATCCCCTTCCGCGCACCCCTTTTTGCCTCCTGGGCCTCACGGAAGCCTCCTGGGCGAAGCAGTAAGACAGCGAGGGGGATCCCGGCATAGCTGATCGTCAGAACAGCTGATTGTTGGGAGGAAGAAAAAAACAAACAAATATCTTAAGGAGTGACTGGGCGGGGGAGAATGCAGTCAGCGATGTCACACATGCGCAAGAAGGACTGACTGAGGGGGGGAAAGGAGGACGGAGAGGGGTGTGGCCAGCCAAGGGCACGATTTGCCAGTTCTCCGAACTGTGCAGAATCGTAACAACCAGACGAACTGGTGGAATCCCACCCCTGTCCACGATGCCGGAACTGGTCCGAACTGGTCGAATCCCACCCCTGTCCACGATGCTCCACATAACGGAACAATTCCAAAGAAAACCACTGACTTTTGCGGACGGAATAAACCTGGAATTAATATAAAACCATCAATATTGTGCACGGTGCAGACCAGGGAACCGAGTGCTACTACACCAAAGCTCTTCACTCAAGGACAGGGGTTGAAATCTGCCCTTAGGCGATGATATGAATTCCGGAGGCTGCCCCATGGTTTCCAACTAGAGTAATGCAAAGAAGATAAAGCAATGTAAATTTCCAATCATTAAACATGATTTTCGAACCTAGCTCCAAGGCATTCGAAGCCTCGCATTCTTCTCCCTCACTTATAAAACTGGGGCTTTGATGAAAAGGTGGAAGCATGGTTTAAATTCTTCGCAGTATGTACACAGAGGAGGAAATGGGACCAAAAGATCCCAACGATTGTCTCTTTAATGTTCAAGTTCCCAGCAAAATGTGTCCACAAATTATAAAACGTCTAAAATATGCGATGAGATTAGATTGCAAGGGTCACGACCTTCAGGGAAGCCGAAATAAGCTGCAGGCATCTACAGAGGGATTACACTGTGTTTGTTGCACAATGCCAGACTGTGGAAAGCGCACGACATAAAAGGGTGCCATTAAAACGCTGAAGCAAAAAAAAAAAAAAAAGAAAAATTCTCTCATGGAATGTGGCAACTGGGCTGGCCTACGTGTTAATATTCAAAATAGTAAAAAGGGTTTTTAAGTTTATATTTATGTTTAAATAGAAGAGGGAGAGGGAAACGTGTACGTTTCCCACTTTCCTTAAATCCTTTCTAGTTGATTTTATTGTTTTATTTAGAGTCGCTCTCTTCAATTTTTTTTCAGTTTGGCTGTTAAATTCTTTCTCACATTACACTGACTCATTATTGTTAATACTTTCTATTCCAAGTATTCTTTTTAGCTAAAATTCTTTGCGTATACCTTTTTTAAAAAGTCTTAGAGAGTCTGGGCCTATAGATCCATGGTTATATGCACCTCTGCTTTGTGCTTGTTAATGACTGTAATAAAGATAATGATGTTTTTTTTCACTTTTCATTATGTGGGTTTCAAAAGAAACAGACCTATTCATTTCAGCTGGTATAATAGTCCAATGAATTAAGTCCAAGACTAAAAAAAAAAGGAGGGGGGGATTTCCTTCTGTGTCATCTAAACTAAATCAAATATTAATTCATACTGTTATGATGTTTAAATGAATATATGAATATATTGGCTTTTAACGAGGATCCAGTTCAACCCTTTGCAATACTATAACACTGCAGCACAGCCAAAAGCTGATATCATAATACGTATTTCCTATAATTTGATTACATCAAAACCTGCTCTTTTTAAAGCTTTTTTTACTGGAGTCTGCAACTCAAAAATCGCAGAGAGAAGACTGCATGGGGGAAAGTTACCCAAATATTCATCTATTGAACAAAACGGATTTCATGAGCGTTCTGTTTAATGCACAAAATGCATAACAAGAAAAGTCACAAATGGACGTGGAAAGAGGCCAAAATGAATTGAATACTGGGCAAAATTAGAAACTGAATGAAGCTATAAGGATCGATTTGTCTAAATTTAGAAGCGTGTTTATCTCTCAATCATGAATAAATGAATTATTTAAAAATGCAGATCCCAAAATAGGTCCTTTTTACGTTTAAATCAAGTATGCGACCCTAAATAATTTAAAACACTGGTTAATTCAGAAATAATTACTGGAACTGTCTCACTGAGTCTTTCCACAATAGTTACTTCAAATACATAAATATGTGTACAGGTAACCACAGATGAGGTTGACAACACAGTAATGGAGTAACAGATTTGGAAGGGATCTTGTAGGTCATCCAATCCAACCCCCTGCTTAAGTAGGAGACCCAGCCTATATTATTTCTGGAAGTGGCTATAGCCACTTTCATCTTGAAAGCCTCCAGTGATGAAACACCCACAACTTCTGAAGGCAACTTCTATTCCATCGGTTGAAAATCACTGCCAGAAAATTTCTCCTTATTGTTAGGTTGAATCTCTCCTTGATCGGTTTCCATCTATCGGTCAATTGTGGTTAACAACAGCACATTGATTTGAAACCTGAAATATTTTTGCTGGGGATTTTACCAGAAACTTCTAGTAAAGAAAATGTATATTTGATTATTCATGTCTTAACTGCAGCTAGAAAGGGTGTTGGTACTTACCGGACACGCTCGTTCTCTTTGAGCTCTTTGAGCATCCAGTAGAGGGAGGTGCTTCAGTCTCTGCATGTCTAGGCTGGGCTTAATTTGTGGAACGCTCCTCCTCCTCCACGGGACTCCTCCCCAGCATTCCCCAGTTTTGGCGAAGACGAGAGAAATAAACACCCTCATCCTCAATGCCCTAACAAATTCGTTGGCCGAAACAGGACCCCACCAGATGGAAAAAGGGTGGGGCTGGATGCTCTTCACAGCTCAAAGAAAATGGGCATGTCAGGTAAGTACCAACGCCCTTTCGCCCATGAGCTGTTCAGAGCATCCAATAGTGTGACATACCAAAGCTTGGCCTGTCCTACGAGAGGGACTCTGTCTGGCCTGGAAACCCCTCCTGGTCCCTGTGGATCCATTGCAGAACTCTTCTGCCAAAGGAGGCCTCAGCGGATGCAAACACATCTATTTTATAATGCCTAATGAATGGCGATGGAAAGGCCCAGGTTGCAGCTCGACAAATTTCAGTTATTGGTGCCTGTGTGGCCCACGTTGCTGATGTTGCGGCGCTCCTTGTTGAATGAGCTGTTATGCCCTTGGGCACCTGCAGTGATTGAGTCTGATACATTTTCGCTATCGTGGCCCGTAGCCAATGGCCTATTGTAGAAGATGAGACCTTGCATCCCTGAGTGTTGGGATGAAATGACACAAATAAGGCTTCCATTTTTCTGAAAGTTGCTGTGCAGTTAATATATATTCGCAATGCTCGCCTCACATCAACCCTATGCCATTATAGTTCCAAACCTTGGGATGGTCTGGGACAAAAATTAGGAAGTATCAGCTCTTGTGCCCTATGAAAAAGCGAGTTAATTTTGAGAATAAACGTAGGATCAGGACGAAGGACCACCCGGTCAGAATGGAAAACACAAAGATCTTGTCTGATAGACAAAACTGCCAGTTCTGAAATACGATGAGCAGAAGTGATTGCTACAAGGAAAACTACTTTATATGCCAGAAATTGGAGACTTGACGATTTCAAGGGTTCAAAAGGGCCCTTAGTGAGTGTGATGAGGACCCTGTTAAGGTCCCAGGTGGGATAACGGTGTACCGCTGGAGGGCGTAAATTTGTGGCTCCTTGAAGGAAACTCCATATGCATGGATGATGGGAAAGAGATAGTAGACCTTCACAAGTGAGAACTGACGCCAAGGCCGCCACCTGTCTTTTCAACGTATAAGGTGATAATCTTGTCAAGTCCCTCTTGCAAGAACTCTAGGATTTGAGCCACAGATGGAGAGATGGGATCAATTCGAGACTTGGTACACCATTTGCAGAAACTGGACCATGTGGCATTGTAAATGCAAGTTGTTGAGGGGCATCTGGCAGCTTAGATGGTGGTGATAACTCTGTTGGAAAACTTTTCGCTCTTCAGACGACTCCGCTCAAGCCAACAATACACGGATGGCTTCGAATCTAATAAGAAAATGAGGTGTAATAATTCCTTAGGTTATCAGAAGGAAAAACCTCTGGTCGGGAAGGAAAACTACCTCACACAGCTCGAGTTACAAATAGGGCAGTCACGCAGTTTTGTTTTGTTTTTTTAAAGTAAAGGCAAAAACAATGGCCATTATTTTTGGTGCGCGCACGCTTCCCAGCAACAAACTCCTGCCGCGTGGGGAAACACCTCCGACGGCTTCTCCTTGTGGCTAAAAGGAACAGCAGGGGGAAGGGGTGGAAAGAATTCTTACTGCTTTCCACACCAAGACGGCGTTCTGAGGGGAAAACTCAACGATACGACTCGGATGAGAGCGAAAACGCCCACACCACTTTTGCCGATATAGAGAAAGGCATGGGGGAATCACAATGGCAGGGGGCAGGTCAGGCGGGGGGGGGGGGGGGGCTCGGAACAATTCCGAAGCCGCCCGCCGCTTCAGGCACGAAACAGCGATGCCCGAAAATGCAAATTATCTCCGACGACCAGAAGGAGAGAGCTAATGTCAGGAGATCGTAAAGTGATTTGGAGGCTAAAAGCCAAGGAAGAACAAAAGGCACTGCCTATCCACAACAAGGCTGAGCAAAAACTGGGGAACGCTGGGGAGGAGTCCTGTGGAGGAGGAGGAGCGTTCCACAAATTAAGCCCAACCTAGACATGCAGAGACTGAAGCACCTCCCACTACTACTGGATATTCTGAACAGCTCATGGGAGAATTTTCATGTGTTATTTGTAGCTAGAATTGTATTTGCACAAAACTGGAAAAGCGAAGATATTCCTACGGATGAGAACATGATTAGGAAAATATTAGAATGTGCAGAAATGAATAGGTTAACAATTGCAATTAAAGAGAAGGAACAAAACGAATATTATATGGGAATTATTCTACTGATGGCTAGAGAATAAATATGAAGAAACAAAAGTAGATTAGTGAAATATAAGAAATATATGAATAGAATTAAATAAGTTAAGATGAGGATTGTTACAGGATTAGATATATTATGTATATCAGCATTAAGTTAAGAATAGACAAATAATGAATATGGATGTAATTTTTAATTGTTATTGCACAAAAAATTTGTACCCAGGTGACACACTGTTTAATGGAAGATGGATTCTTTGTACTAAATTTTTTTTTAAAAAAAATCCCTTTCTCGCCCCCAACCCAAAATTTAAGCCAAATCCCCTGCAGAAGACAAAGCTTCTCAGCCGTTTGAGAGCCGTGCAAACAGTAGTGAAGTCTGATTTGTTTTTGTCTGCTGGGCTACGCACTTCTTAAAAAACAGGGGAAGCTAAATATTTATGGAAGGGTGACTGTTTGTTTAATTTCTCCACGGCAGCCCGCAGGGAAGAAAGCCGAAGTGACAAGCTGAAGTGACAAGCATCCTCAGCAACCCGGCAGGCAATGGGGGAGGATGTTTCCACCAAGGTTATTCTTCTCACATTCATCTTCTCTGCTTTACTTGCACTGAGGAAGTCATCCATTTCCCGAGGAGACTCCACACGCTTTCCTCAAACGGAACTCCTTTTCTCAAACGGAACTCACCGGAAAGGGATGTGGAAGAAAAACACACATTTATATCTGAGATTGCCCGAGCCCACCAGACTGGATGTTTCTCTCCATCATTACTACTACAATCCTCAAAGGCTACATGAAATCACCTCCTGAAGTAGACCAGAGGTCTGTAAACCTTGGTCCATGGACCGGTGACCAAAAACCAGGCCGCGTAAACAAGCGAAGCCCCATCCACAAGATGCAGGCCGCACCCAAAACCACGCCCCCCCTTCAGTCCCTGGAAAAATCTCTCTCCATGGAACCGGTCCCTGATGCCCCAAATGTTGGGGGCCACTGAAGTAAGAGGGTAGCAGGAGAGGAAGAAAGTCTTATCTTGCTCTACAGGTAGTCCTCGACTTACGACCAGACAGCATCCAAAATGTCTGTTGCTAAGCGAGACGGTTGTCAAGTGAATTTTGCCCCACCACCATAGTTAAGCGAATCAGTGCAGTTGTTAAGTTAGTAAGGCGGTTCTTAGATGAATCTGGCCTCCCTACTGACTTCGCTGGTCAAAAGGTTGCAAAATGTGACCCCGGGACACTGCAATAGTCATAAATGTGACTCAGTTACCGAGTGTCTGGATTCTGTTCATGAAGATGTTATATTGCAACGGCTGTGTGAAAAATGGACATAAGTCGCTTTTTTCAGTGCCATTGTAACTTTGGAAGGTCACTCTAAAGGAACTGTTGTATGTTGAGGACTACCTGAATTCCTTTTCTCCCTCTGGAGCCAACCAAAATGCCAGTCACCCGGGCCAGCACAATTGCTCTTCTATGGGGAACACCAATGTGTCAACGAACGCATGGGCCGTGGTGGTGCAAGTGCTCCTCTCGACATTCCCGTAGAGTCCTCAAGTTAAGACTATAGTGAAATTCTCCCCACTGCAATCTTAAGTTCTAACAGTTGTAAATTATGACCCAAATTTACACATTTTTTTAGTATCTGTTATGCTGAGCATCCGAAGTGGCCACAGAGGGTGGGGCCCCAACCATCCAAAATTTGGATCATACTCCTTAAGTCCCTTTTTTTCAGGTCCACTGTAACCTCAAATTGCCACTAAGTCACCAGTCATAAGGCAAGGACTACAAGCCTCAGGTCAACTCTATTTAAGAAGGCTGTTTTAAGTCGCAGCTTATCAAACTTTAGTTAGAATTAGAGCTAGAAGGGACCTTGGAGGTCTTCTAGTCCAACCCCCCATTCAAGCAGGACACCCTATACCATTCCAGACAAATGGCAGTCCAGTCTCTTCTTAAAAACCCTAGTGACGAAGCACCCACAACTTCTGAAGGCAAGCCGTCCCACTGGTTAATTGTCCTCACTCTTCGGAAGTTTCTCCTTAATTCATATTAATGAATTAATATTAGCCAACATTATTAATAATTAATAATCATTTTAAAAAGTTTGCCCTGATGCTCCAGATCATTTAGAGGAGAGCAGAGGATGGGAAAACCCAACATGGAAGGCTAAAGGACATTCTATTTTGTGTATATGTGTGTCTCATTTGGTTTGGAAAAATCTCCTTTAAAGACCACATCGATCCAGTGAAGGAGAAAATCTTTCACTCCTGTTGGAAGATTTCCGTCCCCCCACACGCAACCAAGGCCGTCATGCTTTTAACATGGATCTTCCCGCTACTGATGGGGAAAAGCACAGCAGAAGAATTTCAACAGTCATTTAAATACTTCTGCTTCAGCAGCCCTGACTTTGCAGGTGTTGTAGGGACCTTTGCGTTACCAGCTCTTCGCAAAATGTGTTAACACTTGGCATGCACTCTGGTTATGATGAACCACCCTGACTTTGAAATAAGAAACAGAAGACAAACGTAGGCTTTTGATCGACTGGCAAAATCTGTTCCTGCTCATTATGCAAGCAAACTAGAAGATACAGGAAGACCTCAACTTACGACGGTAACGGTGTCTGCCCAATGGGGTGGTAACTCACGACGGTTGTAAAGCAGGTCACGCATGCAACTGGCCTGATTTGGATTACCTTTCGGAGGCAGTCGTTAAGTGAATGCCATGGTCATTAAGCAAACCTTTTGTTCACCTATAGACCACTTTTGCCGAAAACAGGAAGTGAATGCCAACTTTTAGCAAAATCCGTCATAAAATGGGATTGTGCGACATTGCGAACGGCCAAAAATGCAGGCCGGCTGCCAAGTGCCCAACATGCAGTCACGTGACACAGGTGTGTGTGTGTGTGTGTGTGTGTGTGTGTCCATCATGATTTTAGAACCTGCTTGTAAGTACATTCAGGGAGATCTGTAACTGTGAATGATTGTTAGTAGCAATAGCACTTAAGCAGGAGTCCTCAAACTTGGCAACTTTAAGATTTGTGGACTTCAACTCCCAGAATTCTCCAGACAACTGTCTGGAGAATTCTGGGAGTTGAAGTCCACAAGTCTTAAAGTTGCCAAGTTTGGAGACCTCTGCATTTAAGTCTTATATACCACAGTGCATTTCACAGTGCTTTTACAGCCCTCTCTAAGCAGTTTGCAGAGTCAGCCTCTTGCCCCCCAACAATCTGGGTCCTCATTTTCCCGACCTCAAAAAGATGGAAGACTGAGCCAACCTTGAGCCGGTCAGGATCAAACTGCTGACAGTTACCAAGCTCAGCCTGCAATACTCCATTCTAACCACTGCGCCACCACAGCTCTTCAAAACTCAGTCACCAATGGAGAACTACCTGTCTGGTGATTTTTTTTTCAAGTTTTATGCGAAGGAAGGAAAAAGGAGAGAAATAAGAGAGATGACCCCCTTCCTCGCTCTTGGGGGCCCTCTATTATAGCTCTCTATGGTTCCTAAGAGCAGAGGATAGATTAAAGCTTTAGTACGGACAATGTTCAAAGCAGGAGTGCTTTGATATGAAAGGAAGGGTTGCTTTTTCCTAATGAATTTATCTTTATAATGGAACGATGTCCTATTGTACTATTCTGAGAATATGGCCACAAAAGCAAAGTTGATTTTTTTTTTCAGTCTAATCTTCCTTTGATGATGATGGTGGTGGTGGTGTTTATGTGTCTCTACAGAATCCTCCTAAACTAGGGATTGTCTTCTTTGGGGTAAGGACAGAAACAGGTTTGGGCGCTAAGTGCATATAGTGCTGCACAATAGAAAGGATTTTTTCTCCCAGTACCTGGCTGATACCTCCCAAGAATTTCCCAGGCGCTTCTAGAAATCCACACAACGTATAATGTGATGACTCTGTTTTAGCACCGCAAACTCAAAACCACATTACGGAGGCTTCCCCTGTCACAACCTTGCAATTCAATGAACCATGCAGAGGTCTAAGTTGACGGGGCAGAATCACATTTGACCCAGATTTCTTTCGCTTCTCCGTGTTTTGTTTTGTCTTTTATGTCCCTGCCGTATGAATTTATTCTGCTTACAAAACGAAAGGGTTCACACACATATAAATTGCTGTGTATATTAGAATACAGGTAATATAGTTTTTGTTCAAAAACAGAGTCACGCCGGTACTCTTTATTTCTTTTCTCTCCCCTGCTCCCTGCCTCTATCCAAACAAAGCCCAACGACACCACGAAAAGAGAATGAAAGGGAAAAATAAACCACATGGGATGCTGGAAATAATAACAGGAGCTTTCATCAGTGAAAACAAGATTGCCCGTGATGACCGATCTTCTGCATGGAGAAAGCCATCATTACAGAGATGTGGTTTTTCTTTTTACCTTTTTTTTTTTTCAAACTATAATCTGACTTAAAACACGAAGGGACGAAGCCATTGCTTTCAAAACACTTGACTTCTCCCGCATCTCCATGGATAAAGCAAGTGGTGGTTAGTTTTTATTCTTGTGGTTGTCCTTTTTCAGAAACCTCTCGTTGGAAATGACCCTCCCTCTTCCTGGAGATCACTGACTGGCATAAGATGCCAAAACCTTGGCCCAAAATTCAGAAGCAGGAGCCTCTTTTCTGGTCCGCTCTGATGTACATGCCAGCTAGCAAGTCCTGCCAAAAACAACATCTTAACCAGGAATTATCCTCCCAAGCCAACAAACCCATTCAACCTCAGGGAGCCCCAAAGGACTCTTCCTGTTTTAACTCAGAATAACAGGGATGGGACCCTTGGAGGTCTTCTAGTCCAGCGGTCACCAATCGGTGGTCCTCAAAGAAACGTCGCCCCCAAAGCACCTCCCCAGAGCAATTAATCCAGGCTGCGCAGGAACACAAGGCTGTGCCGCCTACATAGCCCGCGAGAACACAAGGCTTGTGTCGCTTGCATTGTGAACTACACCAGGTAGTGAGGAGAAGGGGAAAGGGGGGGATTTGCCCCACGCGCCTCACCTGGCCATTGGGCTGCCTCTTTCTGCTTCCTTCTTCTTCTGCTTTTGCCTGCACGTAAGGAAAGCAGCAAAACTCTTTCTCTTCCTTAAACTCTGCCAGAAATGAGTCTTGGGGACCCAGCAAGGCATCCTGCTCCAAGAGGCTGCACTGGCAAAGATTCATTTCTGGTGGAGTTTGGGGGAGAGAAAGAAAGACTTCTGCTGCTCTCCTTACATGAAGCCAAAAGTCTCTCTCTCTCTCATTCTGTCTCCCTGAGAACGGCGCTGGAAATGGTATCCTGCGATCCCAAATAAAGAACGGTCGTTTGGTAGGAAAACGGGGTGAGGAATTTTCCTGCAGTTTTTTGGGAATTTTCCCAGGGTCTCTGCAGCCCCCGAGATATTGGAAGACTGCTATCATGTCTCCCCTGGTCCTTCTCTACACTAGACTAGTCATGCCCAGTTCCTGCAACCGTTCTTCGTATGTTTTAGCCTCCAGTCCCCTAATCAACCTGGCTGCTCTAATTTGTACTCTTGCCTTAAAAACAGTTCACATAGTGATTGCTCGAAGCTACAACAACAGTGAAAAAAGTGACTTGTGAACGTTTTTCACACTGTTGCAACATCCCCATGGTAACGTGATCAAAATTCAGACGTTTGGCAACGGATTCATATTTACGACGGTTTGCAGTTGTCCCCTTTTGTGACCTTGTGGCAAGCAAAATCAATGGGGAAGCCAGATTCACTTAACAACCGTAACTTAACTTAGCAACTGCAGTGATTCACTTAACAACCGTGGCAAGAAAGGTTATACAATGGGACAAAACTCACTTAACAGCTACATCGCTTAGCAACATACATTTTGGGTGGTCGTAAGTCGAGGACTAACTGTAGAAAAAAGAGAGTTAAGCAATCAGCCCTGGCTCTCTTCACAGCTGAGTAAAGGACAACTCAGGATGAGTTGGCAGAGACAGAATTACCTCAACGGTTAAGAATTCAGAGGCTTTCTCACCCAGAGGGCAAATTCCATCCTTTGTGGGTCCATGTTAAAAGTGAAAATTCCACAACAGAGGAAATGATAAAGTTACAATGATAAAGCAAATGCCAACAGCTGTACAGTAGCTTCCTAATCAAAATGGCATTTCCTTACAATATTTGTAATAAAGGAGTTGGCAGCACAGGAAATGATATATTTTCCTCAACTCCTGCTTTTTTTAATCAGCATTCTTTAATCCAGTATCTTTCTGATTTAAGCAAGAAGGTAAGCATATGCAGATCTTCTCACATTGGATTTATTTCCGCACAATGTGAAAAGGCCAAAAAAAAAAAAAGAGAGAGAGAGAGTTCTAACAAGGAAGGGATGATACATGGAAATACTGACTTAAAACACAGAATAATAGACTGCAGAGCGAGAGAGATGCCAGAAATGAGGAAGGTCATTTTTTTTCTCCTTTGATGGACAGTCTAGAAACATGAAATATAAACAAACAAGTATACAAAACAAAGGATTTGTAACTAAGCGTTTGCTGCTGAAATCCGCATAGAATCTAATCTGACCTGTTGCTTCAGTGAACAACATCTGACACTGTTAAAAAAAGGCCAATTTCATATTGAGCTAATTTCATATTAAGGCATGGCTTATCAGGATTTGGGCATTGGACATGCAATTGGAACTTGGAGAACAGAATATGGAAGATTCACGTTGAATGGTTGACCAGTGGGTGAATAAGCCATCCAGTGTCCTGTCCTGTCCTGTCCAGGGGTTGGCTTCAAATTTTTTAGCAAGGGGCTCTCTGCCCTAATGACTGGCTGGGTGGTCATGTGACCAACTCGATGCCATTTCTTTGTCCTAATTACCTTAAAAAAAAGATATATACCAAAAAGTTGTTTATTATTTCCTGCATTTAATACTTAAATAAAAGACTGGGTGAAACCAGGCTTAATAGCAAGTGACTGTGAGAGGGGTCTTGGGAGGTCTTAGTGGAGTTTTCTGGTGAGTTACGTGATTTTTATTATTTGGGAATTAATCCCCTCGGAGGCTAGTGGCTATGTTACCTGGTTTTCTCAATGGCTCTCCCTTGCAAGTGCTGAGCGGATTGTTTATCTAGCTTGCAACACTTTTACGAGGTGTGAGGTGCTCTTGGCTGAATGCCCAGAAGTTCAATTAAGCCTATTAGAGCTTTCCCTTGCTGCTTGTCTTTCTGAGGTTATTGGGGGCTCTCTGAGACCCGCAGAGTCTTAGCTAGAAGCTCTCTCAAGCCCCTGCAAGCCCCTAGCAGCCCACCCCTGGCTCCTGCCCTATCCTAGCCTATTCCATTATATTCAGTCTATTCTATTGTTCTGTTCCATAAGTAATCCTCAACTTACAACCAACGGTGGGATTCCCGATTTTTTCCCACCGGTTCTATGAGAGCGCCAGAGGTGGTATTTGCCGGTTCTGCGAACTAGTCAAAAATTCTGCTACTGGTAGGACACAACTGGTCCGAACTGGCTGAATACCACCTCTGCTTACAACCATTCATTCAGTGACAGTTCGAAGTTACAGCAACACAGAAAAAAAGTGACTCATGTCCATTTTCACCCTTACAACTGTCGTGGCATCCCCACTGTCGTGTGATCAAAATTTGGACGCCTGGCAACTGGCTCAAAATGATGACAGTTGACACCTCCTGGGGGTCACGCGATCCCCCTTTGCACCTCCTGACGAGCAATATCAATAGAGAAAGCAGATTTGCTTAACAACCGTGTTCCTAACAATGGCAGCAGCAAGGAATGTGGTAAAATGGGACCAAACTCACTTAACACCTGGCTTGTTTCGCAATGGAAGTTTTGGGGCCTCCACTGCGGTCGTACATTGAGGATGATCTGTATTTTATTCCTATATATGTATTATATATGGAGAGAGAGAGAGAGAGAGAGAGAGAGAGAGACGGACAGACAGACATTTCATAAAAAATTTGAATACAGTGTATTGTCAGGGCATATCATTTACAGAAAAGCAAAGAAAGAACAAACAGGAATATTAACATTATACTACTAATAATAGTGTAACAGAATAGTTTTGACTGGATTTCTCTTTATATTAGCTTATTTGTAATCTGTTGGTTATATTGGCATATTTATAATTATAAACCATCTTTATATTTAATTCATGTATAGCAATAATCTTTCTTCAACTAATTTCTACCTCTTAACTCTAACCAGTCATAAAGTCTATTCCATGGTTAAGTAGTAGTCTGTGTCTTTGTTGTCCTTTCTTTTTAATGTCAATCTATCCATCTGTGCACAGCCTAATATTTTCTAAATTACATCCCCATCCAATGGAGCGTTCTCATTTTTCCAATATTGTGAAAATACAATCCTTGCTGCTGTCAATACATGCAAAACTAGATATATAGTCCCTTTATCATAGCCTGGCAATATACCCAACAAAAATATTTCTGGTTTCTGCATTCTATTCCTACTCCGCTCCAAATGAATACGAGTGATCAATTCCTGTGTTGGTCACTGCAGGGTTAAAAAACAAGATTCTGCTTTTTCCAACAGCCAGGGACTGTCGTTATTCCCAATCTCGTTTGATGCCAGGTTTTTCTCTTACTCATCCATGCATTTGTGTGAATGATTGAGCCTAACATATGCCCAGGCTTCTTCTACGATGATCGTAACACTATAATCAATCAGGCATTTTGAGAAGGGTAACTATAATGAGAACTGAGAAAGCGATTGGCTTTCCTATCGTTCACAACAAGGCAGGCCCTGCCAGCTTATAAAGACCTCCTGCACAGGAGCGGCAAGAAATAGCGAACACAAAATGTACCCTCTTGAGCAGTGAATACACACTCCATGCACGTAGCTGCACAGGCAATCATGCACACCTATCAACAGAAGGAAACAAGTGGTTATTACAAGCATGCACGCCCGTTTTAACAGGAGATCTCAAGGTCCCTAAAGGAGAACTTATACAGTGTGATGATCCAGGGTGGGATACAAAATAAACACAGTCACAAAAAACAGGTGAAGCGCCTTTTGTTCTTTCACTTTGCTTCCAAGCTCCAAATATCCTTGACTGGAGATAAAAAAACTCCCACACAAGCCGTTACAAGGAGGAAATGCTGTTGAAATAATAAAGAGTAAAAAAACCAACAAAAACCAAGCACGGTAAGGGCTGGAAGATGTCCACAACTATTAGAACACACACTGGGAAGGAGGCCAAACTCAGAGAGCCACAATAAACTAGAGATGTTTCCATGCTTTGTTTCCAGCACTCGCCTCACGCATGTCCGTCCTCTTATTCAGTTGTCACAGCTGCAGCCCATGAAGAAGATCAATGCCTTCTCCTCCCCCATAGACCACGTCTCTCCCTGATCCTCTCCTCCCTGCATGCTCTAGGATGGATAGGGGATGGGGCCTGGGTCCTCCTCGGACTGCTCAGCCGGCCTCTGCCCTTCCCCAGCCTCCTCCACAACCTCCACAGCCACACTTCCACTCTCTGTCAGCTATTCCTCCTCTTCCTCCGAATCAGTCTCCACCAAGGGCATGAACTAAGCTGCTATGGGTTATTCCTCGATTTGTGACCGTTCAAGGTTACGATGACACTGAAAAGAAGTGATTCGTGACCATTTTTCAAAGTTATGACCTTTCCAGCATGCCCACGGTCATGCGATCAAAATTTGGATGCTTGGCGACTCATACTTACAACGGGGGCAGTGTCCCAGGATCGCTTTGTTCCCCTTTTGTGACCTTCTGACAAGCAAAATCACTGGGGGGGCGGGGAGCCAGATTCCCTCTTCCTAACTTAACAACTGCAGTGATTCACTTAACAACGGGGGCGAGAAAGGTTGTAAAGTGGGGATAAAATTCACTGAATGAACATCTCACTGAACAACAGAAAAATTTGGGGCTCAACTGTGGTTGTAAGCCAAGGACTGCCCGTACAAGGAATCCTTGGGTTATGACCACAATTCAGCCCAAAATTTCTGTTGCTAAGTGAGGCATTTGTTCAGTGAATTTTGTCCCATTTTACCACCTTTCTTGCCATAGTTGTTAAGTGAATCACTGCAGCTTTAAGATAGTAACAGACGGTTGTAAAATGAATCTGGCTTCTCCAATGACTTTGCTGATCAGAAGGTCACAAAAGGGGATCACGTAATCCTGGGATACTGCAACCGTCATAAATATGAGCCAGTTGCAAAGCGCCTGAAGTTTGATCACCTGATCGTCGGGATGTTGCAAATGTCTTAAATATGAAAAACAGCCATAAAACACCTTTTTTCAATGCTTTTTTGCCACTGATTTTGAATGGTCACTAAACGAACTGTTGCAAGTTAAGGACTACCTGTACCATGCTTATCTTCTATCAAGGGTGCAAGAAGCATTTCTGCCATCAAATCCTGGAAACGACGTGGCATTCAGCAAATTCTTGCTTTTCAAATTGTATATGTGACCATGAATTTAAATCTTGGATGAATTACAGGGAAACCCTTAAGAACAGGGGAGACATGATAACTATCTTGCAGTATTTGAGGGGCTGTCCCAGAGAAGTTGACTTATCCTCCAAAGAACCAGAAGGCAGGACAAAAAACAACAGGTGGAAGCTTGTTAAAGAGAGAATATCTGAGGGGCCACAGAGAGGAGGGGGTCAAGCTATTTTCCAAAGCACCCCAAGTCCAGACAAGGAATAATGGATGGAAACTGAACTAGGAGAGATTCTACCTGGAAATAAGGAGAAACTTTCTGACAGTGAGAACAATCAGCCCATGGAACAGAAGTTGCCTTTGGAAGTTGTGGGAGCGCCACCACTTGAGACTTTCAAGAAGAGATTAGACTGCCATGTCAGAAATTGTGAGGAAGGAGAAGAGGAGGTGGAGGAGGATATGGTTCTAAATTACACCAGAGGAGGCCTTCTCCATCTTATGACTTTCTCCCTTAGCACAGGTTAGAACATCAGAAGCATTACGTGTATACATCATTCAAGAAAACACGTTTAGGGAAAAGAGGAAGAACAGCCCACCAACTTCATGAAACACAACATGCACACCTACCTCAGCAAGACACTCGACCGTTGTTGGGGAAGACTGGGAGCCATCTCAGATTCGAATTATTTGCGCCCTTTGTTGCTTTCCAGAATGAAACCGGACCATCATCAAAAAGCTCCATGCCGAATTCCAATCACAGTGGGGAAATAATCCATCTCTCATGAACGTCAAGAATCAAGGAATCCAAGGAGGAGGGCGGTGTTTTTTTGAGGGTGTGGGGGAGAAGAACTGGCAAAAAAAACGTGCCGCTCCCCTCTTTTCCTCGTCCTCTTCCATGCTGTCTGCAAGGCGACACTCTCTGGAATCTCTGCTCCGCTTGCTAAATCCCACAGCGGCCTTGGAGATCCTTGAAGGAAACGAACAAGATGCTGAAAATGCTACAGCTATGGAATTTGCCAGGGATGAGATGGAGACCTTGAGGAAGAAGAAAAAGAAACAAATAAATAGAGATTGTTACATCAAGCAAACAACCAAGAGGAGGGGCGGAAGGAAGGACAGAGCTACACATGTTCCTCAACGTATAAATGTTTGTTTTAATGACCGTTCAAAGTTACAAAAGCACTGAAAAAGGCGACTTCTTTCATAGCTATGACTTTTTGCAGCAACCCCATGGTCGTGCGATGAAAAATCAGAGGCTTAGCAACCGACTCGTGTTTACGATGGTTGCAGTACCCTTTTGGGGTCACATGGTCCCCGTTTGTGACCATGTGAAAGGCGAAGTCAACGGGGAAGCTGCGTTGGCTTCACAGTTGTGTTACTAACAGGCAGCAGTTCGTTCACTTAACAATGGTGGCAAGACAAATAGTAGAACGGGGCAAAGCTCGCTTAAGAAATGTCTCACCCGACAATAGAAATTTTGGGCATAATGGTGGCCATCTGTCGAATACTACTTCTTGGGCATCCCTATAAGGCAGGAGTCTTTAAACTTGACAGCTTTAAGACTTGTAGACTTCAACTCCCAGAATTCTTCCTCCAGTCACGTTAGCTAAGGAATTCTGGGAGTTGAAGTCCGCAAGTCTTAAACTTGCCAAGTTTGAAGACCCTTGCTGTAAGGAGAGCAGTATAGGAATCCCAGCTGTGGGTTAAATGGGTAGAGGGGAGGTCGTGATACCTGACTGTATTCTGAAGCCCATTAGCCTAAAGACATTGCTTCCAGCCACAGGTGAGGCCTGGAATGGGGGCTTTTGTTAACCTTGCAAAGCACTAGAGATAAGACAATCCAATCCCGTATTATCTGTCAACCCAGTCCCAAAATATAAAGCAGAGACCTAAATTCTCTCTTCAAATCCTTTCAAGGTTACATTTTTTGAATAGGGTGTGATTAAAATTCCCTTCTCCTCTCTAAAACAAAAATCACCTTTGTTCCTTTTATTTCTTTATTTCAGTTCAGGAAAGCTTTTCATTCTTCAAAAGATACAGAAAATAATTTTTCAATGGAATTAACTTCCTCATACAGCTCCTGCGTATGAAACATCCAGTCAGCATTCTCTAAAATTTTATCCACTTCCTCAATTCCTCAACCTTTGGAAAACACCAAGTTACCATACCTACATTTTAAGGAGGGGGGGGGATCTATTTTATCCCAATGCCTACACGCACCTGTGGTATTTGAGAAATTGGGAAATGATTGCAGGGTTTATACATAAATAGGTAAAAAGATTTTTTTTTAAAGAAATCTGCTGTTAGTGCAGAGGTCTACTGAACCCTGCCTGTGCCTCAACTTTCCTTAAATGGTTCACTAACTTTCCAAGAGGCATTTGCTGACTTGAGCTTGAATTAAAATAAATAAAATGGTTGGCTTGCTTTGAGGAGGGCAAATGTAGAGAAACGCGTTCCACTTTGTTCCCCCAAACTGCAATGCCAAAAGCAATGCAAAATATCAGATACAATGGAATCTGATGCAATGGAAAATAACAGATGGAAACTTATCAAAGAGAGATACAACCTTGAACTAAGAAATTTCCTGACAGTGAGAACAATGAATTGACCATAAAATGGAGAAAAACTCAATTAACAACTGTCTTGCTTAGCAACAGAAACTTGGAGCATAACTGTGGTTGTAAGTCAAGGACTACCTGTACTAACTAGTCCAGTATTTTTCAAATTTAACAATGCATGGCCTATAATTTCCCAGAATTCCCCAGTCAGCACTGGCTGGGGAATTCTGGGTCTGGAAGTCCATGCATCTTAAAAGTTTTCCAAAGTTTGAGAAAGAGTGCACTAGACTGCCACAAGATATAGTGTTTAATGTTATTCCTAACTTAGATGAAGAGTTGAAAAGATGATCAAACAACACAGATAACCCTGAGCCAGAAGCGAGTGATGTTTTAAAAGAGAAATAAAGGATAAAAATAATAATAATAATCTAGGCAGCCTATATAGGAGAAGGATCCGGGTACCAATGTTTCCTACAAATGGAACATGAGCCAAGATCGTGATGTAGCTGCCAAAAGGGTAAATGCTATCTTGGAACGCATGAACAAGAGCAGAAAGTCCAGAAAATGGGAAGTAATTGTTCCATTTTGCTCTTGTGAGGCCCTACTTAAAAACAGTATCCATTTCTGGACACTGCAGTGGAGAAGAACATAAAGAAACTGGAATCAAAAGTACAGAGAGGATGAGGAATGGCGAAAGGATGCACTATCCATCCACAGTGTTCTCCATTATGTGTCTCAACCGAAGGGAGTATCCAGAGGCTGCTGGCATTGGATAGCTATAATAAATTCAATGAAACTTCATTGTGTTTATTATCATGTTTGGTATAGTGCAGGGGTGTCAAACTCATGCCCCCCCCCCCAGTTTCTAGCCTGATGCCTGTTTCTAGCAGGGGGTTGGACTACAAGATCTCAAAGGTCCCTTCCAGCTCTATTCCGATCTATGGAAAGCAGAGAATCCCAGAACTAAAGGTTAAATTGGAGAGATGAAAAGAAATCTTTTTGCGGTTTTTTCCCTAAGAGAACTAAGTGTCTGCATCCAGGAAGTCCATAGGAAATCAAGCTTAGCTAAGAGATTTACTGTAGTTGCTTAATTACATTACAGAAGGAAAGGAATTACTGCATAAGAACAAACTCAATTTGCAAACTCTGAGTCAAATGGCTTTAAAAACCATTTGACTGCTCAAGGCTTTAGCACTAAATTGTCCCAATCAAGCTGCCCCTCACTTCCTCCTCCCTTGGCTTGATTAACTCAAAAGAAGCATCACCTGCCTTCAAGTTAGAATAAGCTGAATGCTCCTTTTCAAGTATCTCTCACCCCCCCCCTTTCTTTTTCTCCCAAGCCTCTTCCACCCCTTTCAACCCAACAAGCTTCAATCTGCAAAGTGCTTAAGAAAAACATCCTTTGGTGGTATGCAATGCAAATCAAACCTTGTTAACAAGTAAATTAAGAGCTACCAGGATCTTTTTATCTCCAGGGATCCATAAATGCAAATTGGATAAAACAAGGCTGTGCAAGGTTTTAACTCTTTCTCTTCTTTGGAACTGCCATATGTTTTGTGGGTTTGATCTAATCTATGGCTGCCTGATTAGGAAACCAGGCCAAAGGTGATCTTTTGAGTTAGCTTGTTAAAAATGCTATTCCTCTAGTGTGAAGTTTGGGAGGAAACTATTATTGTTTAGGGCAATGATGGTTCCTTTTTTTACTACCTGAATAAGGGCAAAAGATATCCAATTTAAGCCTTCCAATCCGCTGGATATTTTACTAAATGAAAAGATGTTCTAAGCAGGATTTTATTCTTCCTCTCAGTTGCTAGGAGTCAATTTTACTTCATGTTTAAAAATTCTAACACATCACCTAATACAGTATCAGAACTTTTTTTTAATCCTACAACTGCTTAATTTCTAATGTTTTCCTGAAAAGTACAACTTAGCTAACAATTGTATTTTTTAAAAAAATTACTCTTCTAATTCATCCTATGAATTGTGGGAATAGTTTTGGATGAAATTCTGAAACCACTGCAGCACCACATTCAATCTAATTTGAATATCTGGAGCTGTGTTTCTCAACCTAGGCCCTTGTAAGAGTTATGGACATCAACTCCCAGAATTCCTCAGCCGGCTACATTGTTAGTAGGCACAATGCTGGCTACAGCCAGGGTTCCTCAGCCAATCAGTAGCTAGAATGATGGCTGAGGAATTCTGGGAGTTGAAGTCCTCATTTCTTAAAAAGGCCAAGATTGGTCTCAAAAGTCTTGTTCCCACATTCAGTCTGACCCAAGAAGACTTCGAGCTATCATTTATTTATCATAAAGGAGAGTCCCCCAACCTTTTGAGCACTGGGCGACTGGCTCTGTGGAGAGAGGTTTTTCCACAGACCGGAGGGAGGCATGATTTTGCATGTTGCCTGTATCTTGTGGATGGCACAGCACAGTTTCTGTCATGCCGTGGCCCAGTGCCAGTCCACAGACCAGTGGTTGGGGACTCTGGCATAGAGCAGGGGTCTCCAAGCTTAGCAACTTTAAGATTTGTGGACTTCAACTCAGCTGGCTGAGGAATTCTGGAAGTTGAAGTCCACAAGTCTTAAAGTTGCTAAGGTTGGAGACCCCTGGCGTAGAGCATATCGTAACATGGACTAACAATATAAATTAACATTTCAACTAGATTAGTAGAACCCAATAAAATATACATGTTTTAAAAAATTAATGTTCAAATATCCAGACTATTCTATAGACTTTCAAACTATCAAGCTCAACAGCTTTTACACCACAGTCTGGATCCCAACCTTCCTTTATCAAAGATTAAAAGATCTGAAGATCCTGAAAGTCAGTGACCTTTACAATAATCAAAACAACAGTATTGTTCTAATTTGGGTTTTGGAATACTTCCTACCTTGGCTGTTTGTGCTTTTCAATAGGTCCTTTGATTTTGATCATACCACTTCTTCTGTTTTCCAGAGAGTCCCATAATTTTAAGGGCCTCCACTGAACTGGGTATTGGTTTTTATATGCATTATTCATAGACACAGACACACACACACACACACAAACACAAACACAAAGTTTATTTTTTTATTCTTTCAACATAATAAGCCCTAGATGTCAGTTAGCAGACACAAGAAAAAATAAATAAATGCTTGCTCATGCAAGCAAACCTCAGTCAAGATTACCGAAGTTCAATTTAATAGAGATGAGAAATCCTGGACAGAGTTATGACTAAACAATGAACCACAAGCTCCCTTTCACTTTTAGGATTTTCGCTTTCGAAGGGGTCATTTGAGTTCTTTCACTACAGTGTCTTGCTTTGTTTGAACAGGGCAATTTTGCTCATCCAAGGGCTGGATCTGTCTTAAGACCTTTCCTTACTCTGTCATAATGCAAACACCACTTTCTAAAATGTCTTAAGCTTTGTGGAGATAATCCTGGGTTCTTAACTAAATAACACACTAAACCGCAACTGAATTTGCCTTAACAAAAACATACAGATTTCTTGCACAGGGAAAGGTAGCTTTTCTACTCGGGCTGGTGTAGTGGTGAAGGCATCAGGCTAGATAGAAACTGGGGGACTGTGAGTTCTAGTTTTGCCTCAAGGATGGACCCTGCTGGGTGACCTTGGGCCTGTCACTATCTCTCCACCCTAGAAAGGAGGCCATGGCAAACCATTTGTGAAATCTTGACTTGAAAACTGCAGGGACTTGTCCAGCCAGAAGTCAAAAACTGACAAGGAAGGGAGGGAGGGAGGGAGGGAGGGAGGGAGGAAGGAAGGAAGGAAGGAAGGAAGGAAGGAAGGAAGGAAGGAAGGAAGGAAGCAAGCAAGCAAGCAAGCAAGCAAGCAAGCAAGCAAGCATCATCTCCATCTCATGTCCCTGCAGTCTCCCCGTGGCAAAAAAAAAGTCATGAAATGGGGTAAAATTCATTTAACAACTGCCTTGCTTAGCAATGGAAATTTGGGGCTCGATTGTAGTCATAAATCAAGGACTACCTCTATACTACAGTGTGATTCAGGTTCTTCCCAGCTAGCTAGGTAAATCCAATTATTTTAAAGTATCCTGGGAAAGGGCTTGTGGCCAAAATAAGATCCTGCCTCTTCCTCCTTTGCAAGCAACTTTCAGCAATGCTGAACCGAGTGCACTCCTTCTAATTGCAAACTTTTGTGCAACTTTGCACCCAAATTCTTTTCGGCTTTTCTCAGCAGTCCAAACGAGAAAGTCTGACGCAGCTTATTCAAGCCCCAAGTCTTCCCTGCCCCGTGTGGTTCGGATAAAGAGTCAGCGCAAGGACAAATTGCAGCTGCAAGTAACATTTCCAGTTGCCCAAATTAGTCAGGTAAATTCCAAACACACCTGGAGCGGGAAGCCAAGCTCCCAAGGTAATTCACAGGCCTGAGAAAGTCACAGAGAGATAAGGATATTTGCAAGGAAAGCAATCTGCCCCACTGCGCCTCTTTCATTCAGGATATTATCACTAACCACAGGTGCTTCTGATCTACTCCAGCATCAGAGAGAATGACATGATTATCTCAGACTTCTCCTCACAAAGATAAGGGATTAGTTTAATGGAAGAAGATAAAGGATTAGTTTAATGGTCCCTGCTGGGGTCCCTTCCAGACATGACTCCGAGAAGCTGAGGACAAAACAAGGAACCGGCTGATTCATCATTACAACAGGAATCACACCAGTAGGAGAACATGGAGTAGAGATACGTTTTTCCCTGAGTCAAGATGCCAACTGGTTGGTGGATCTTCAAAAGAGATTGACTGAGCCACCACAAAAGCTACTAACTTTTGAGGTCTAAGGGTGGCTCAGTAGATAATATGCTGAGCTTCTCGATCAGAAAGTGGCCGTTCAGTGGTTCGAATCCCTAGCGCCACGTAATGGAGTGAGCTCCCGTTGCTTGTCCCAGCTTCTGCCAGCCTAGCAGTTCGAAAGCACGTAAAGAATGCAAGTAGAAAAATAGGTAACACTTTGGTGGGAAGGTAATAGCGTTTCGTGTGCCTTCGGCCTTTAGTCATGCCGGCCACATGACCACGGAGACGTCTTTGGACAGCACTGGCTCTTCGGCTTTGTAATGGAGATGAGCACCGTCCCCTAGAGCCAGAAACGACTAACATGTATGTGCAAGGGGAACCTTTCCCTTTGAGGCCTAGCAACTTTCAGTTCCAGCTTTAGCATCTGCCCCAAATGCCTAGAAAATTGGAGCTTAAATGTCAGAAGATGAAAATATTCCATAATTTTTACTTTGGGGCATCAACAGGGAAGAACAAAATATGTATGCTTGAGATGCCACAAAGGATAGGCAACACAAAGCTAAATTAAAACACAGATTAGGTTTGTAATGGTCAATTATCTGATTTTGTATAGTATTACAGGTAGTCCTTGGCTTACAACCACCAAAATTTCTGTTGCTAAGTGAAAGTGAATTTTGCCCCATTCATGAGCTTTCTTGCCACGGTCATTAAGTGACTCACTACAGTTAAGTTAGTAACATGGTGGTGAAGTGAAACTGGTTTCTCCGCTGACTCTCCTCATCAGAAGGTTTCAAAAAGTGACCTATGGGTGTTGTGGTTAGCCAGCAGCAGGTGCAGATGGCTAAGGAGAGCGAGGACTCAGATGAGGGGCCAGGACCATTGGGGAGTGGACTGCTGCTTTCAGAGATTGTGGGGGCTGGCAGCAGCGATAAGGAGGTTCCCGAGAAGCCTGTGCCAAGTGCGCATGCATGCAGGATTGCTTGTAGAAAAGAGCAGCTGCAACAGCATTGGTGACTCGGGAGTAAGGCTGCAAGGTAATGGCCCCTCCTTCAAGAAGATAAAAGCCAGCTGTGAAACGAACATACTTTGCAGAAGGCAAAGACGTTTTGGAAACTCCAGCCTCGTGGACATTCCAGTATCCTGAGTTTGTATTTGAAGACTCTTATTTTGCAAATTATTTCTTGTCTATTATTTTTTGGCAAGTCTTGAAACAGTTTGGCAAGGCTTGTGTTTATCACAGCTAATTATTTTGTAAAAGCATTACAAGGTTTCTGTTCCTTTTGGATTGTTTGATTTGTTGGAAAAGGGTGTGGGTCAGAACAAATAGGACACAGCAATCATCATAAAAATGAGTCAATTGCCAGGGGTCTCAATTTTGGTCATGTGACCATGGGGGATACTACAATGGTCACATGACAATAAGTATGGGGGGGAAACGGTCCTAAGTCATTTTTTTTAGTCCTATATTACTTTTCTTCTTACAAAGATGAGGATTATATTGATACAACTAACAGCACAATTGCAAGAAACAAGGCATGAAAGACGGATAATGGCATTAGCCAAAAAAAATGTCATTATAGTCTAAAATTAGCACACAGCACGCAGAATGGAGTTGCAAACATGAGAATGTAAAAACAATTTGCAGCCTAAACAGTTTGTAAACAATGATGTCATTCCTGGCCACCCTCTTTAAAGATCCAACTGTTTAAGGAAATGCAGGCATGTTATGCAAAGAAGGAAAGGAAATTTTTTTGCAGATACATTGTCTTCCTATACCCAACAGCTCTGGAATTACAGTCAGTCCTTGACTGACGACCTCAGTGGAGCCTAAATTTCCTGTTGCTCCATGAGACATTAAGTGAATTTTTGCCTCGTTTTACTACCTTTTCTTGCCGAGGTTGTTAAATGAATCTCTGCAGGTTAAGTTAATAACATGGCTGTAAAGTGAATGTGGCTTCCCCACTTACTTTGATGGGTGTCAAGATGATGGTGTCAAGGACACTGCAACTGTCACAAATGAGTCATTTGCCAAGTGTCTTTTTGATCATGTGACGGCAGTGGTCTAAGTATGAAAAAAACAGCCATAAGTCTTTTTTTCTCCAGTGCAATTGTAACTTTTTAGTTTAGTGTTTTAGTCACTAACAAATTTATTTATATACACCTTATGACTATCATTTAGTGTTGTACCTTATGATTCTTGATGGATATATCTTTTCTTTTTATGTACACTGAGAGCACATGCACCAAGACAAATTCCTTATGTGTCTAATCACACTTGGCCAATTAAAGCATTCATTCATTCATTCATTCATTCATTCAAAGTGTTGTAAGTCGAGGACTACCTGTAATAACCCTATGAGGTGGGCTAGACTGATGGATAGTGACTGCTCTTAAGCCAGCCCTGTTTTATGACTGAATAATTACAGTGTGGGTTAAGATCTGATATTAACCACTTTAGCAGTAGCACTTAAGACTTATGTACCGCTTTACAGTGCATTTATAACCCTCTCTCAGCGGTTTACAGAGTCAGCCTCTTGCCCCCAAGAATCTGGGTCCTCAATTTACCAACCTCGGAAAGATGGAAAGCTTGAGCCGGTCAGGATCGAACTGCTGGCAGTCGGCAAAATCCACCTGCAATAACTACATTTTAACCACTAAGCCACCATGGCTCTTTACATCAAGATAACCACTCTAAAGGGACTTCTCAAGCTTCCTCAGTCAAACCAATAATTCTCTAACCCAGAAGCTACCTACTATAGGTAGTCCTCGACTTACGACTACAGTGGAGCCTTATTTGTTATGTTGTTAAGTTAGACATTTGTTAAGTGAGTTTTGCTCAATTTTACAACCTTTCTTGCCTCCGCTGTTAAGTGAATCACTGCAGTTGATAAGTTAGTAACCCGGTTGCTAAATGATTCTGGCTTCTCCATTGACATAACCTGGGGTCACTGCAACTGTCGTAAATATGACAGTTGCAAGCATCTGGATTTTGATCGCACAATCATGGAGATGCTGGAAAAGTTGTAACTGTGGAAACCAATCGTAAGTCACATTTTTCAATCGTAAGTCGAGGACTACCTGTATGAAGTGGGAAACTTGGTGCCCTGCATATCATTTGGACTACAATCCTGGATTTACTGGGGGAAGCTGAGAGCCAAATCCACCTGGACTGGCAAGCTTCTCTTCTAACCTTTCCACGGAAATGTCTAATCTTGTCTTCCTTCTATTATCATTTAAATGCCTGGGGAGAGATCTACCAATATTGAAATATTCTGAGAATGCCATACATGAGGTAACCAAGGACAAAATTTGCAGAACCGAGATAATGCGAACATTCTTTTCTCACTTGAGCCCCAAACACCTGATCAAGACAGTCTTTCACAACTTTAGTCCTGCATGAACAGACTGTGGTTTAGTCTGGGGCAGAGGAAGCAACGGGCTTGATCTGGGAAGATTAGAAATTCTTGGGGGTTTCGACTTTGAGGCTTCTCTGCTCTACCCAGGAGGCGTAATTCCTTCAATTTGGCAGCTGAATCAGTAGAAATGTGTGTTCGTGGAGGACTCATCAGCCATGCAAGACATAACAGAAAGGGGGGCATAGATAAGATCGGCTGTTAGTCCCAAATACCCTTGCCTGACTATGAATTTTCTCCAGCGCAGCAAAATCTCCATGGTATTCCAACCAAGTTTGATCACTTTAAGATTTTACAACTGCACAAGCATGTTTCTGCTCAGTGCCTCCAAAAGGGAATAGCTACAGGCCCACGTTCCACTATTTAATATTTGACTAAGTGCAATGCACAATTCTGGTGATAAGTCTAGGTCCGTGATGGCGAATCAATGGCACGCATGCCAGAAGTGGCATGCAGAGCCATCTCTCTGGGCACGCCAGCCATCGCCCGTTGCTCTTCTGGGTTCTAGTGCACACATACGCCCTGACCAGCTGGTCTTCATGTGTGCGGGAGCACTCCCCGGTGCACATGTGTGGGCCAGGAAGGCGAGCTTCTGGTTTCTGGTATACGCATGCATACTGGACAGCTAGTCTTCATGCGTGCCAGAAACCGGAAACTCAGCTTCCCGGTGCATGCATGCTCTTCCAGCTTCCAGGGCTCCCTCCGTGCGCCCGTTTCAGTACTCGGTGCCGAAAAGGTTCGCCAACACTGGCCTAGGTAGTCATCACTTACCACAATTGGAACCAGAACTGTCATTGCTAAACAAGGCAGTTTTTAAGTGTGCTGTGCATGATTTTATACCCTTTTTCGCCATGGTTGCTAAGTGAATCGCAAATCCAGTTTCCCCCACTGACTTTGCTTGTCAAAAGCTGGCTGGAATAGGTTGCAAATGGCATTCACATGACCCCAGGACACTGAGACCGTCATAAATACATGGCAGTTGCCAAGCACCCTAACTCTGGTCGCATGACTGTGGAGATGCTACAATGGTCCTAAGTGACTTTTTTCAGTGTAACTATAACTTTAAACAGTTGCTAAATCGTTGTAAGTCAAGGACTACTTATTGTATAGACTGTTCAGCCTATAAGCCAGCAATGGGTTTAGGAAAGGCTTATTATAAGTTTTCTCGGGACTTTTGCTAGTCATAGCAACCTTCTCTCATTTAAAATACTTCAAATGTTCTGGGTTCAAGTGTCCTAGGATCACAACTGCCACCATCCAATTTTATCTTTCCCTCACCTATGAGTGATGGGTGTGGAAACCCGTATCGTATCTATACTCCCAGCTCTGAAGGGAACTATTGAGTCAGTAAGGCTGGCTTAAAGCACTTCAAAACATCAATTTATGCTCACAAAATATACCATGTTGATTCCACATCCCTTACACTTTCACAAAGCCCTTTCTCCACCCTGGTTTTTTTTTCTAATTCTTTACAACTTGGAGGATTAGTGAGAGCACTATTGGCCTTTCTACCTGAGCTTGGAAGCCAAATAACACCAGGCCTCGGTCGTATTTTGAATGGGAAATAAATAGGAAACGCCACAACTATACAGTACAGCTAATCCTCAACTTACAACCACAATGGAGCCCAAAGTTTCTGTGGCTAAGCAAGACAGTGGTTCAGCGAGTTCTGCCCCGTTTTAATGACCAGCTGTTAAGTGAATCCCTAACCAGTGTTAAGTTAGTAAGGTGGCTCAGGGGAGATGATTTCCTCGCTGACATTGCTCATCAGAAGAAGGTCGCAAAAGGCACTGCGCCTGTCACAAATATGAACCAGCTGCCAAGCATCCAAAATTTTGACCTCGTGGATCCTGCAACCGTCGTTAAGTGTGAAATACGGACGTCCTTTTCAGTGTTAACTTTGAACGGTTACTGAACGAATGTTGTAAGTCAAGGGCTGCCTGTACGGCTACTGCGGGATGATGTCACCGTTTTCTCTCCTGTGGATTCCCCTCTCTTTAAAACAACAAAAAACTGTGTGGATTTTGGCACACACAAGATGTATCCAGCAGGATGCAGCCTACAAGCTTCCTCCAGGCCCAGGGAAGCTGCTGGTGCCAAGCTTTGGCATTTTCACCAAGCCCCCCAAACTCTGCCAGCAAAACCTTCCCTCGGGCACCCGCCCCCCCAATGCACCCCCTATCTCACCCTTCCCAGCTCTCCCATAGCCGCGCAGCTGCCCAATATCCGAGGCCCATCACGCACTTGGTGGGAACCTAGTAACTGACCTTCAAGCATTCAAGCTGCCAGCAGAAAGCAGCTGGTTCCTCCATCCCCAGCCTGCCTCTTCCCTCAATGAGCTCATTCTTGCTATTAATAGCACCAGGAAGGGGTTTTTTTTCACCCCCCCCCTCCTGTTCTTTCATGGGAAATGAGAGGAAAGGCGGCAGCAGGCCAGGCCCTCCCCAAGCAATTTTTACAGGAAATGTCAGCTGGAGCTTCCCAGTCCAGCTGGGATCATTAGGAAAGGGGAGGGGGAAGAGGAGAGGCCGACGCTGGCTCTTATCCTTCGGCTCTTATCCTTCGGTGGGACGCCTTTTGTTGGCAGCCTTCTCGGTCTCACTGTCTGCTAGTAAATGGGGAATTGCCTTCAGTTTTTGTGCCCCAGCTAGGAATTCTCTGCTTTCATTGGGAAAGAAGTCAGAAAGCAAAGGTAAGGATGCCTACAGGTGCATCCCTTACTAGCACATCCAATAGGGAAAACAGGGAGAGAAGTCCATAGAGAAGGGGTGTCAAACTAGATTTCATTGAGGGCTGCATCAGGGTTGTGTTTGACCTCGGGGGGGGGGCGGGGGGGCTCAACGTCACTCGTGTTGGGGGCGCCTGTAGTGGCCCGAGCGTCCTGGGTTGAAACAGCAGGAGAAGGGGACTTCTAGTCTCTCCTTAGGCATGACAGCTGGCTGGATGACTTTTAGCCAATCAGCAGGAGATTATGAGTTCCCGCCTTAAGCATGAAAGCCGTCTGGGCAACTTCTAGCCAATCAGCAGGAGATTGTGAGTTCTAGTCCCGCCTTAGGCATGAAAGCCGGCTGGACAACTTCTAGCCAATCAGCAGGAGATTGTGAGTTCTAGTCCCGCCTTAGGCATGAAAGC
>NW_020769330.1:11450257-11472589 GCF_900518735.1 Pseudonaja textilis | reverse complement strand
GGATAGGATAGGATAGGATAGGATAGGATAGGATAGGATAGGATAGGATAGGATAGGATTCTTTATTGGCCAAGTGTGATTGGACACACAAGGAATTTGTCTTGGTGCAAATGCCCTCAGTATACATAAAAGAAAAGTTACATTCATCAAGAGTCAAGAATCATCAGGTACAACACTTCATAATAGTCATAGGGTACAATAAGCAATCAAATTATACTGGGAAACAGTCAATATAAATTGTAAGGATACAAGCAACCAAGTTACAGTTATACAGTCACAAGTGGGAGGGAATGGGTGGTAAGGAGTGATGAGAATTAAGTAAATATTATTAAGTGAATCATTAAGCAAACCTGGCTTCCTCTATTGGCTTTACTTGTTGGAAGCCAGCTGGGAAGATTACACATAATGACCACATGACCCCAGGAAATAAACACATGCCAGTTGCCAAGCGTCAAAATTTTGATCACGTGACTACGGGGATGCCACGTGCCAGGGCTCCCGCAGTTACCCCCTTTTTAAATCATGAGTCTTGAGCCGAACTTCCAAAACTTAAAGAAGATTTATTAGGAGTAAACATGCCAGCACTGCCTGGGTGTAGCCGACTCTGAGACACATCATTCATTGTCACCCTTGACCCTGGTTTTGCCCCACCCCCTGGGTGTATCATAATTCATATTCTCCAATGGGACACATCCATAGCCAAGAGTCATCAATCATGCTCTCCAGTTAGAATTTTGCGTGACAGAAACTTCGGTCACCTGGAAACTATCTATGAAAACATTTATGGAATGCAAGCTGCCCACTGCTTCCCCCTCCCTTTCGGTTGGCAACTCTAAAAAGACCATAGAAATATTTTATCAGTTGACACCACGTTGGTAAGTATGAAAAATGGTCATAAGTGTCTTTTTTTTCCACATAGTTAACTTTGAATGGCCACTAAATGAATGGTTGTAAGTCGAGGACTATAGAAATTTTAGGGTAGGGTAGGGTAGGCAGAAATTTGAGAGTTGAAAATCCACAAGTCATAAAATTACCAAGGTTGGAGGCCCCTGTTTTAGGCCTCCACCAAACATCGTCCCCAAATGAACTGTCAAATGCAATCAAAGGGGAAGTAATTATATTAACTGGAATTAACCACAATAGCTGCATAATGCCGCAACAGACATATTTGTGTTAAGGAGGTGTGCCAGTTTTGGACCCTTGTAATCTGGCCCACAGAAAATTCTCAGTTTCAGATCTCAAGCAATATACGTCCTTCTCTTGGCAACAGTCCAGAAGTGATGAGTAAAAACAATTGTACTACTTAATTTCCTATTTCAGGAAGAATTTCCTTATTCATTCAAGCAACTTCCTATTTCATTCCCTTTTCCGCAGAATCATCTCCAGAACTGTATGTCCCAAGACCACATATGGGGCCTCCTGGCTATGGAGATTTTTTTTATTTGTTTATTTATTGAATTTGTTTGCCACCTATCTCGCTGCAAAGAGACTCTTTCATACAAGCTCCATAAAGAGATCTTTCTTTCATACGGCCAGGAGGCATAACACACGTCAAATATTCATGTCAGATATATACAGAAATCCATGTGTGCCCAAAATCTATAGATATAATAAAGGGCACTAACTATCAGAATTTCAAATCCAGGTCTTAAGTTTCCTTTTTCAGATTGGTTGTAACTTTGAACAATCACTAAGTGACCAGTTGTAACTCAAGAATTTTCTAGATGCTCCACCAGGGTAATTTTTTTTTTTTTTTTTACTCATAACGGGATAACCAGAATGACAGGATGGTTCAAAATTATTTGGGGTGGTGGTTGGGAGAAACAATTCAGAGACTGCAGTAATAGATATTCGGTAATTTCAAAATCAGATCAGGGTTTCCCAACACACACAACCCCAGTCTGCAGCCCACTATTTGGAACTGAGCCCGAGCCGTGTGAAAGATGGGCCGGGCATGCAGCTCTACTCAGGCAAGAGACTGGCCGGCCCACTGCGCAGCTCCCCTTGCACAAGTGGAATAGTGCATGCACGCGCACACTAGCCGGCCATTCATGCAGCTCAGTTTCCCTCTCCCCAGGCAGGCCAGCAAGCACGAAGGTTTGAGGATCATCATCCTAGATCAGGGGTGACAAACTTAAGGCCCAGGGGCCGGATCCAGCCCGTGGGATGCTTAGTTCTGGCCCGCGAGGCTGCCCAGGAACAGCAAAGGACCAGCCCGCGGTGCCTCTGCCAGAGAAAATGGAGCCCGGGAAGGCCAGTTTGCCCTCCCGAGCTCTTTTTTCACTGCAGGAGGCCGTCACAGCTGAAAATGGAGCTTGGGAGCCCGTTTTCGCCGGCAGAACACTTGGGCCCCCACAGGCGCCCCCAACACGAGTAATGCCCACCCTGGCCACACCCACTCCGGCCTCCCTGAGGTCGAACACAATCCTGATGCAGCCCTCAGTGAAATTTGAGTTTGACACCCCTATCTTAGGTATACTGCTTATGAAGTCTCCTAGTATTCTTAGATCAATACCTGTACAGGTAGCCCTCGACGTACAACAGTTCATTTAGTGACAACAGCACTGGAAACAGTGACTTATGACCGTTGTTCATGCTTACAACCATCGCAGCATCTCCATGAGATGTGACGAAAATTCAGACATTGACAACTGCCTTATATTTAGTATGATCTCTTTGACCTTCTGACAAGCAAAGTCAATGGGGAAGCCAGATTCATTAAATAACTCAGTTACTAACTTAACAACGGCAACTGATTCACTTAACGATTGCGGCAAGAAAAGTCGTAAAATGGAGCAAAATTCACCTAACAAATGTTTCACTTAGCAACAGAAATGTTGGGCTCCATTGGGCTCATAAATCGAGGATTACCTGTATACTATAATTGTCATCGCTCACCAAAACAAATATTGATATTTTCCGGAACTTCATCCAACCCTCACAATTATTTGCACAAACATTGTTGTTCCAAGTATAAGCATCATCGGCTCCAGTTTGACACCTGGCTATCGCTGCGCAACTACAGAGCAATACATTTCCTTGATGACATTATGGAAATAATAGGTCATGGCCTTTTATGATTTGTTTACTTTTTTTATTTAGACTTTCCAGTCAAGCAATAAAAATGCTGCGATTCACATTGTGTGTTTCCAAATGTTGCTCATAGGTTTAAATTAAAGGAGGAAGGAGGAGGAGGAAATACTTTTAGCTTATTGAGTACTGTAAGGAAAATCTGAAATGATTTTGAATACATTATTGACTATTTGAATACACTATGTATTAATCCCATACACCAGTGATTAATTTTCAAAAGAAGAGGCCGGCTGATTAATTTGCTTAACTGATTCTCTCTAATTACTTAATTATCCAATTAATTGACCAAGTAGTAAAATGCTTCAAAACCTCAATGCAAATTCATGTATATGTCATTCATCATCTCACACTGATAGTTTGTTAATTTGGCAGCTTATTATGCATTATGGAGACTAATACCAGCTGTATTCCATCTGAAACCTATTTTTAACCAAAAGAGCTGAAATAAAATGAATCTCACTGAATCTTCTGCTCAGCTGCAACTAGCTACACCATAATCCCTTTAAAGATTTAGCAACTTGCTTAGCAGAAAGGTCCATTTTCCAAAATGAAACCTGAAAAATATAAACAGCAGTCTTCTTCTCGAACTTCTCAGAAACTTTATTTGCAGGAATGATGCAAAGATCACAATGGCAATTTTTCTTAAACTAGCTAGCTTGCTTTCCTTAAACCCAGTTTGTTTCATCAGAATCGTAAACCGCGCTTTTCAGGTTTGTTAGCATTGAAACCAACCATTACTCTGAAACCGCCTTTCTAGATCCAAATTACTAAACCAATTTTTTAAATAGGAAATTAAATCTGCCAGTTTTGTGCCCACACACACACACACACAAGCCATCGATTTGAACAGGAGGAAGTACACAGGACAACTTCCCGACAGGAAATCCTCAACTTACAACCATTCATTTAGTGAACATTCAAAGTTACAACAGGGTTGAAAAAAGTGACTTATGACCCAGTTTTCACACTTAAGACAGTTGCAACATCCCAATGGCAGGTTGGATAAAAATCTATGTTTAAAAAAAAAATAAATTGGATATTTTAAATATAAATTGGATTTCTTTAAATTTAAATCGGACTTTTTTATTTTTTATCAAATTCATTTTAATGAAATGCTTCTGGAGTAAAAATCTATCTAAAGACAGTTTCCTATTTAAGAGACATTAATAATTTGGTTTATTCAGCATGAAATGGAGCTTAGTTATGTAGCTGGAGGCTATATATTCTGCAATACTGGGACTGTCGGTGAGTCAACAGCAGGTCAGAGGTGCTGCTGCTGTGGGACAAAAATGATAGTTGCTCTTTAAAAATTATGATTTAAATCAGAGGTCTCCAAGCTTGGCAACTTTCAGACTTGTGGACTTCAACTCCCACAATTCTCCAGCTAGCATAGCTGGCTAGATAATTCTGGGAGTTGAAGTCCACAAGTCTTAAAGTTGCCAAGTTTGGGGACCCCTGATTTAAATCGAGTTGATTAAAATAAAACCTTTTTTACTAATCCACCCTGCCCCATGGTCATGTGATCAAACTTTGAACACCTAGCAACTGGCACGTATTTACAATGGCTGGTCCCAGCAATCTGGAATTGTCAATTTCAACCTTCCTAGGGAACTTCTAAGGGACGCGGTCGCTCAGTGGCTAAGACGCTGAACTTGTCGATCCAAAAGTTCAGAGGTTCGAATCCCTAGCACCGTGTAACAGAGTGAGCTCCCATTACTTGTCCCAGCTTCTGCCAACCTAACAGTTCAAAAGCATGTAAAAATGCAAGTAGAAAAATAGGGACCCCTTTGGTGGGAAGGGAACAGCATTCCGTGCACTTTCAGCGTTTAGTCAGGCCGGCCACATGACCATGGAGACATCTTTGGACAGCGCTGGCTCTTTCGCTTTGTAACAGAGATGAGCACCGCCCCCTAGAGCCGGAAATGACTAGCACGTATGTGCGAGGGGAACCTTTACCTTCACCTTACTGAACCTCTAACAAGCCAAGTCAATGACTTGCTTAACAACTTTGGGGAAAAAAAGATTCTAAAATGGGACATGACTCACTTAATAACTGTCCTGCTACTTGTATAGTTAATTGCTTGAACATGCCATACTACACCATGGTTTACCTAGCCGTATAAGCCAATGACATGGAGGACCACCACTGCCATCTGGTCTTCTGGGTTTATCTCTCTGGATCTTCCGATTTCCAACCCAAGCATCTCCAACTATAATCCAGCACTTGTACCTAGTAAAATATGTATTGAGCTGCGATGGCGCAGTAGAGTACAGTACTGCAGGCTACTTCTGCTGACTGCTGGCTGTCCTGCAATTTGGCAGTTCGAATCTCACCAGGCTCACAGTTGACTCAGCCTTCCATCCTTCCAAGGTGAGTAAAATGAAGACTCATATTGTTGGGGGCAATATGCTGACTCTATAAACCGCTTAGAGAGGGCTGTAAAACCACTGTGAAGCAGTATATAAGTCTAAGTGCTGCTGCTAATGGGAATAAGTAATATTTTTCTACACTCATTCTATGAAAACATTGCTTACTGTACAATCAATGCTAAACACACATCTAGATTAAAACAAATTCAGGATTTCTGGGGATACATGGTCAACCCACATCTTTGCAAAGGACTGCAGAATGGATCACTATGACCATGCTGACCTATAGAAAAACACAGAGCGCTTGGGTGCCCTGACATGAGTGACGTCAAGTTAGCCATGCCAACCCTGCCCCCACCCTGAGGTCAAACACAACCCTGATGCGGCCCTCAATGAAATTGAGTTCGACACCCCTGTCTTAACCACTACACCAGACCGGCTCTCTGATTTGTATGGTCCCTTAAACAAACCACCATGTGAGGGTAGGATAGGTAGAAAGAACATACCTTCAATAGCCAAAGCAAAACCATTCCAAAACAATGCAGCAAATCTTCCTAAGTGTGAAAGATTTGTTCCACACCCAGGGAAAAAAAAAATTACATTTCCTTTCATGTACCACCCTCAGTAGGAACCAGCGTAGTATCTAATCATAGTTCACACTGTGACTCCAGTGAGAAAACAAATACCTAGCCTAGACATCAAAGGACGCCACTTCAATAAAAAAAAAAAAAAACAGAATTAGGAGTCTTAATTTACCGCTTTTGCCAAATAATGATCAAGATTCAGATCAGGGTGGAACAAAAGGGTTTTGCCACTGAATCACTGTTTGCATGACTTCAATGTTTTTTGCCAATCGCTTGTAGGAAATTCTTCTCCCAAGCAGAGTGTGCTATTTTAAGCCACTTGATTAAAAAGCAAAACAAATAAGATAGACAAGGCATATTTTACTGGAAACCCCATTGTGAGATTTTTCCACATGAACAAAGATTAAAAATAGACAAAAATTGACTTTACAATGGGAGAGTTAATTATCAACAAGACAATTATCTCCCAAGACACTGGCCTGCTTCTTGTCTTCTGGTTTTAACAGAAGTGCAAGACTTCCATCTGAATAAATGCAAAATAAGGAGCTGAAGGAGGTAAAGTGCTTTTGGAAACCAAAAACTACATTGAGAAAAAGCCCCTCAAAAGAAATGTTGTAACTTTCTGGGGATACTGCATTTGGAACCTGTTGTTTTATGCAATTTTTGTGTTGATGCTTTTTCTGAAAGTTGCATGCAAAATAACAAAGGGATCGTAGATGGCCGATCTCAGATATAGAATAAGCCCAGTGCTGCTGCGCAGAATCCAGCCATTCGCATTATGATCCACAGGTTACTAGGAAGGAAAAAGCTCCATACTTTGTTGGAACCCACCTTCCACCCTGAAGAATGTGATTATAGGGAGGGGGGGAAAATCCAGGCTATGTTCTAGAAATATTCTGGAGAGGAAAACATTAGGGAATTTGGGACTAGACTGCTCTTAACAAAAACACAACACATACATACGCATTACAGCAAAAGAAATATGATGAATCGATTCCAAAAAAAAAAACAGAATGCAGAATGTACAGGTTGACGGGACAAAGAGGCTGTCTGACTAATAGGAGGAGTAAAAATATGAATCAGGTGAGAAAGGGAAGAAGTGAAGGAACTCATGTTTTTAACTTTGCTGGGTAGCCTCCTCAGAAATCATGTTAGATCCAGCGGTGGGGGGGCTGCTACGAGTTCGTCCGCGTTCTGGCCTGTTCGGGGAACCGCCAAATCCCACCCCTGGCTGGCCCTTCCCCTCCCGCCCCCCGCCCCTCCCAGGAGTCTCCACACGGCCCATTTTGGATACGAGGTAAGTGCAGAGCCCATGTAGAGGCTCAAGGAGGATGAAAAACGGGCCTCCTGGAACTTCCAGAAGGCCGAAAATGGGCCTTGGAGGCCGGCGGCGGCCATTTTCACCCCCCAGAAGTTTGAGGAAAGCCTCTGGACGCCGGGGAGAGGCCACTTTTGCCCTCCCAGAGGCTCGAGGAAAGCCTCCAGAGCCCGGAGAAGACAACCCCCCCCCCACACCATGATGCAAGAGGCTGACTAGGCCACGCCCACTCAGGCCACGCCCACCCAGAAACCAGGCAGAGAACCTATTGCTGAAATTTTTGAAGCCCACCTTTGGTTAGATCCAATGGACCGTTCTGTTGTAGGAGTATACCTGAGTATAACCAACTTTGATTACCTCAGCTCTTTTCATCAGAAAGCAAGGTGGTTTTTTTTTTTCCCTTCACACCTGCTTTATGGTTACGGTCTACTTGAGACCAGGATGGTCACTAGCAACATTCCTACAACACAGAGAACTCAGTTATGGAATTAACCACACAGCATTAACCTTTTTATGTCGTCCTCTTTGTTTGTTAACCCTGAGCATTCTTTTTTCCTCTTCTTGTTTTTAAAGAGGAAACTGCAACATAGACCTTTTTAAGTTTTAAAGAAACTTGGCTAGAAAGGCAGGCTATGAACCTCATGAATGAATAAATAGATTCGAAGCAGGCTTAGGATATACCCAGAATGAACTCAAAAATATTTAGTCAAACAATGGCGGAACAGATACTTAGGTCTATACTCTAAGCCACTGATGGCTAACCTTTTTCTCGCCGCGTGCCAAAAGCACGCATGAGCATGCATGCCTTCACCCATAATGCAATGTGTGTGCGCCCCCCCTGCACATGCACAAGTCTCCCCCATGCATCCCCCCGCATGCTCCACCCCGAGTATGTGCATGTCTCCCCAGTGCATGCACAGCAGATACCCAAAAATCAGCTGGCTGGCGGGGGGGGCGTGTGCATGCGCGGTGAGTCTGTTCCGGGCGACCTCTCATGTGCCGGCAGCAATGGCTCTGTGTGCCACTTCCAGCACGCGTGTCATACGTTCACCATCACGGCTCTAAGCCAATGAGAAGTATCAGCAAAATTCGCTAATTTTGCAACCAATTTTATAGAAAAAAAGTGTGATTATTTCCCAAAGCCCCAATAATGATGCAAAAGCACAGAGGGACACTTATATTTTATGTAATAGTTGTCTAAGCCAGAAGTTTCCAAATTTTCTAGGTTCATTCTACCAGACCGTAAACAATGCACCATGGTGTGTGGGGTGCCACAGCAAACTAACAATCCAGTTTATCAAGTCCAGTGTCCCTCTGAAGTTCATTGCAAGATGGAATCCGGAAACCATAAGGCTAATCCAGTGATTCTCAACCCTTTCTTCACCATGGACCTTCTTTAAATATCCTTTGTGGCCACGGATCCCCCAGATTTAACTCGAGATTTAAATCCTAACATTTCTTCAAGCCTTCGCGGGCTCCTTGTGCCAAGATCTCTCTCACACATACCCGGGCTCTGTAGATAACAGGTTGAAAACCACTGGCCTAATCTCTAAAATCAAGGCTGAATGCAGCCATTGTATGGGGTTTGGCCAGCTTTGGCTCAGCATGTCATGTAAAACAAACATCTTGCTTTATAACTGGAACTTTATGGGCTAGACCAAGGGTAGCCAACCTTTTTATACCTACTGCCCATTTTTGTATCTCTGTTAGTAGTAAATTTTTCTCTAACCGCCCACCGGTTCGGCAGTAATGGTGATTTATAAAGTAGGAGACAAAACCCCTACCGCCCACCATGAAAGCTGGAACGCCCACTAGTGGGCAGTAGGGACCAGGTTGACTACCACTGGGCTAGACCAAGGGTCTTCAAACTTTAAAGTTTAAGACTTGTGGACTTCAACTCCCAGAATTCCTGAGCTAACATGACTGGAGGAGGAATTCTGGGAGTTGAAGTCCATGAGTCTTAAAGCTGTTAAGTTTGAAGACTCCTGGGCTAGACTCTAGTGCAGGGGTGTCAAACTCGATTTCATTGGGGGCTGCATCAGGGCTGACCCCGCGAAGGGCATGGTCAGCGTGGGCATGACCAGCTCGACGTCACTCATCGAGGCTCTTTTTTCAGCTGTGATGGCCTCCTGCAACCCCCTCTGCAGATGAAAACAGAGCCTAGGGCAGGCTGTGTGCAGCCTGCCCAAGGATCCATTTTCAGCTGTGACCAAGCTTTTTATCAAGAGCCAAAACTGATCTGAGAATTAAATCCACCCCACTGCGTATACGGGTAAGTCCTCGACTTATGACAAATCACTTAATCCCCACCCACAATGACGGTGCTGCATGGACGCCTAAGAAATAACACACGGCATCGAAACTATCAGTACAACAGACACTCCTGTAATGCCATCCTTCTTCAAGTAACTATAACATGAAGTAAAGCGAACATCCATCAAATTTAGCTTCTTAAGAGAGCTTCCGGAATCTGCTAGGATGGGGTAAAAAGAATTAGGGATACTAACAGGATAACAGCCTACATTCATCCTGATCAGGAGGAGAGGCAATTAATCTTTTCACTTGTCAGAAGGCTGCCACTGCCACAACAACCTCGGAAGACGATGTCCATCTGTTCCGCGTCTGCTTACCCTTCCTGTTAGCTGTGCAGGGTGCTCACCTGAGCTGTCTGATCAGATGTTAAGCTTCTTAAGAGGTTGGCTCCTAAGCCAGCGGCCACTTCTTCCAGAGTCTTGTTCGGTGGCGTCTGGCACCGTTAACAATCATTAGAGCAGTGATATCCAACCTCTATGGTTTAGTAGCCCGGCCTGGGGAGAAGGGGGAGGGAGAGGGGAATTGGGTGGCATGAGCAGCAGGATGGCGTGCAAGTGTGTGCCCTTGCTCCAGTGGCAGGCTGGCACGCAGGTGCACAGATGACTTCCACGACCAGTGGGCCAGGCACACGTGCAAGTGCCCGTCAGCCTGTGGCTTGCACAAGTGGAGCCGCGTGTACATGGGAACGCTCCAGCCACCCGCTTCCACAGCCCAGTTCCAAATAGGCCACAGTCCAGTAGTGGGCTCTGGCCCTGGGAGTTGGGGACTCCTACAGTAGAGTAGGACACCACCAAGAATACAAATGGAAGAGTGGAGTGGAGTGGAATGGAGTTGAGTGGAATGGAATAGGTCAAAGTTGGAAGGAACCTTGGAGGTCTTCTAGTCCAACCCTCTGCTCAAGGAGACCCTATACCAGTGGGCTCCTGTGCCAAAAGTTGTGCACGTGCTTGCACACTAGTGCTTGTGTGCCAGCACCCAGAAGGCAATGCGCCCCCCGTGACTCTACGCATGCATGCACAATCCCCAACCACCCACCCCCATCACCCCTTACCTGCGCTGCGCCTCACAGCTGATTTTCAGCTGGTTTGAGGCCTTTTTCGGCCTCCCAAAAGCTTGAGGAAGGCTTCTGCAGGATTTGCAGGCTGAAAACTAGCCCCATTTCGTCACTTCTGGTATTTTCAAACCTACTGAAAATCAGCTGTGAGGCACACACATGCACAGTGAGGTAAGTTTGCCTGCAGCTCACGTGCCGGCACAAATGGCTCTGCATGCCACCTGTGGCACGTGTGCCATAGGTTCGCCATCATGGCCCTATACCATTTCAGAGTAGAATCAAAAGACCCAAAAAAATGATAAGGAAATGAATATTCCAACCATCATTTCCATTGCTAAAATAAAACTAATGCAAAACCATCAGTTACCACAATTATACATATAATCCCTGTTTTACAATCATTCATTTAGTGACCATTTCAACTTACAGCATTGAAAAAAGTGACTTGTGAGAGGTTTTTCACACTTACAATCCTTGCCCCCCCCCCCCCCCCCCAGGATCAGGTGATCAAACTTCAGTGGCTTGGCAACTGATCTGGACTCATGACGGTTGGTCATGAAAGCCAGATTCACTTAACAACTGTGTCACTCACTTAACAACTGCAGCGATTCCCTTAAGAATGGTGGCAAGAAAGGTAACAAAATGGGACAAAGTTCATTTAACAAATTTCTCACTTAGCAACATAAACGTTGAGCTCAATTTTGGTTGTAAGTCGAGGACTACCTGTATCTACGTGCCTTGTTGAAACAGATGATATCTCACATATGCCTTTCATTTTTAAAATATCTCAGCCATCAGTTCCTGAGAGAACAGCCCCAGAATATTTTTCAGTTTGGCCTGGTCCTAATTTTACTGACATGAACAGGAAGATCAGGATCCTGACATTTAAAAATATAGGCATATTTGCAATTGTGATCATTTTTTGTATGGCAGAGATTATACAAGCTCTGGAAAGATTACTCTAAGGAATATCCCATTATCTCACTTTCCCTCCCCGTCTCCAAGGAGAATGTAGGTTCTCATAGTTTCCTCGTGGCCAAAGCTCTTTGAAACTGTCAAGAAGTTCATTCTTCCAGGAGGCTGTGTGTTGGCTAAAGCAAAGGCAGAAAAAAAATTAAAATCATCCTCATTGAATAAAATAACGCGGTAGTGCAATTTCTCCAGCCTTCAACTGAAATGACCTCCTCCCCAAGATTCATGGTTTGAGGTTGCAAGGGGACCCTATTTCATGCCAGACATTTCTGGAGGCGAACCGCTGCCAATGGAACGGGGCTTGGAAATGCTTCAATTCCTCCACATGTAAACACATTTGGCGCATAATCACAGTTTCTTGGAAAAATGCTATTGGGCTGAAGCAAGCCAACATATTTGCTTGCTATCCATCTCAACACGGTACGGCCAGGAAGAGAGCTCCCTAGGGTGTCCTCAGCATTAGATGCCTCTTACAATCCTCCACTGATCCTTGAAAGTGCCAATATTGCTATTTTTTTTCTCCAACAAATACCTGTACCAACCTATCTGCCTTCGAAGATTGGTGGATCTTCCACTCAAGTCTATTTAAAGGATCTCTCACCTCAGATGCCTTTAGGGACAAGTCTCGCGTTTCAAAACCCGGGGATGACCACGTTGGAAGGCAATACATGTTAGCGGATCTGGTCTGGGGAAAAAGCCAAGATTTTCCAACTGCAGATCTGATTTGTTATTGACACACATGAATGAAATGACAACCAAATGGCAAGACTCGGCTTAAAACCCCAGCTCCAGTTTTGTCATGTTTTTATTTGCTTCTTTCTTGTTTCACCTGCAAAATTAATTCACCCAACGATATCTTGCTTTTCTCCCCAACCTAAGAACATAAGCAGCGCCCTGCTGGATCACACCTTTGGTTCATCTAAGGGCCAGTTTGGTGTACTGCAGTGATGGTATTCTACCGGTTCAGCCCAGTTCTGCTGACCCAGTAACAGCGATGAGCAGTGAAGACAGAACCGGTTCTCTCCACTGCTCTGCTGTTGGGCCCACCCGCCCACCTGGGCTTCCATACTCACCTTTATCCCCTGCTTTTGAAGTGCAGCTGCTTTGCGCAGCACAGCAGAGTGTTGCGCGGCAGCTGCTGAAGCGACCGGGAGAGTGCAGGCTTCCAGGAGGTGAGTTGGAACACCTCTGCATCTGTGGGAACACCTCTGTGCCTGCGCAAAGTGTACATTTGGTGCGCACGCACACAAAGTGTGTGCATGCACACAAAGCGTGCCCACCAAACCAGTGGTAAAACTTTTTTGAATCCCATCACTGGTCTACTGGCTAAGGAATCAGGCTACAAATTTGGAGACTTTGAGTTCTACTCCCACCTTAGGCATGAAAGTCAACTGGGTGACTTGGGCCAATCACCAGAAGACTGAATTCTAGTCCCACCTTACGCATGAAAGCCGGTTAAGTGATTAAATCACCAGGAGACTGTAAGTTCTAGCCCCACGTTAGGCATGAAAGCCGGTTAAGTGATTGAGTCACCAGGAGTCTGGGAGTTCTAGTTCCATTCTAGGCATGGAAAGCCAGTTAAGTGACTGAATCACCAGGAGACTCTAAGTTCTAGTCCCACCTTAGGCATGAAAGTCAACTAGGTGACTTGGGCCAATCACCAAGAGACTGTGAATTCTAGTCCCACCTTAGGCATGAAAGCCTTAGGTTAAGTGACTGAATCACCAGGAGACTGTGAGTTCTTGTCCCACTCTAGGCATGAAGGTCAGTTAAGTGACTGTGGATCAATCACAGGAGACTGAATTCTAGTCCCACCTCAGGACTGAAAGCCAACTAGATGACTTTGGACTGGTCACTCTCTCTCAACGCAGCCCACCTCTCATATTTTCTGTTGTTGTGGGGAAAATAGGAGGATGAAAGGTTATTACATATTTCACCGCTTTGAGTTATTTATAAGCAATCATAAAGGCAGGATAAAAATCAAATGAATAAAAGAATAAAATAATCCAGTAGTTCATCATCCCAGCAAACAAACAACTGTATCAAGGAAACCCATGAGCTTCCCATCAGCTGGCCTCCAAAGCAGTCCCACTGCCATCAGGGCAAACAGCGATTGGCCCCCGTGGTTTCTATGAAGTAGTGCCATCCATTTTAGAAACCAGCCAAGTTGATAACCAGCCCATCTTGGGGTACTGAACTCCAAGCTGAAGCCCCCAAGGTGCAAAACAAAACAAGTTTCTCTTTTGGAAGGAGCAGGGTGATTCAATTTCGTTGGGTGACCTCTGGTTTTCGTATTTTGGCAAGAGAAAAACAGCTTCTCCTTGTTCACTTTATTTACACCAGACGTAATTTTGTACACCTCAGTGTCTCCTCTTACTCATGTTTCCTCTTACTTTATTCACACCATGCACAATTTTGTATACCTCAATGTCTCCTCTGACTCACTGCTTTTCTAGACCAAAAAACCTCAAATGTTGCCACCTTACCTGAAAGGGAAGGAGATCCAGTCTCTTTAATATCCTAGTTGGCCTCCTCTGAACTTTCCCTGGCTCCACAATATATTTTTGTAGGTATGACCACCAGGCCTCTTACACCATATATCCAGCTGAAGCTGCACCATCCATTTATACAGACAGCCTCAACTGACAGAGCCCAAAATTTGTTGCTAAGAAAGACGGTTGTTAAGCGAGTTTGGTCCCATTTTATGTCCTTTCTTGACACAAGTGAATCTGGCTTTCCCATCGACTATGCTTCTCAGAAGGTCACAAAAAGTGATCACCACATGTCCCGGGAACGATGCAACCATCACAAATATGAGTGAGTTGCCAAGCCTCTGAATTTTGATCACGTAAACCATGGGGACCCTACAATGTTCGTAACTGTGAAAAACACAAAATTAAGTCACTTTTTTCAGTGCCGTTATAATTTCGAACGATCACTAAATGAACTGTTGTCAGTTGAGGACTACCTCTATTAGGGCATTAATAGGTGGTAGACCAGATTATGCCTACACTTTCCCTATCTTTGGAAAGGCAGAGGAAAATCCCAGATCTATTCATGGGTGGCCTTCAAAAATTTTAGCAACTGGTTCTTTGCCTGGTTGCTGGGTGGGTGCGGCCTAGTCAGCCTCCTGCACCATGGCGGTGGAGGCTGTTTTCGCCCCCCCCCCCCGGGCTCCGGAGGCTTTCCTTGAGCCTCCTGGAAGGCAAAAACAGCCTCCCCAGGCTTCAAGGGGACCTCCGTAGGTCAGAAGCAGGCCCATTTCTGGCCTTCCAGAGCCTCCAGGAGGCCCATTTTTCGCCCTCCTGAGCCTTCGTGCGGGCCCTGCACTTACCTGGCACCCAAAACAGGCTGCGTGGGGACTTCTGGGAGGGGCAGGGCCAGCCAAGGATGGGATTTACCGGTTCACTGAACCGGCCATAAAATTAGCTACTGGGTTGCCCGAACCAGGGCAAACCAGTAGCAACCCACCTCTCTGAATCTATTGCAAGGTTCCTGAGCGTTTCAAACTACAATTTCCATCATCCTCACCATTCGGCATGAAAATTATAGCCTGAGAAGGGTAGGAGTTGCACTTCCACTTTGGGAGAAGGCTGGTATGTTTTTTTATCACCGTGGGACACTAAAACCGAGTGTTTTTATGTTGCACAGAATAACTTGACATTATTCCAGGAACTTGTTCCAAGAGGCACTGTGGTTTTGTGAATGCAGCCTCCGTTCATTCAATTTCACTAATCAAATATGAGGCCCATCCATGAATGAAGAGAAAATGTTGGCAGATGTCTCCTCAGACACCCTGTCAGAACAACTGTCAGGGGAAAAACAAAAGCTACAAAAAGACAATCGGTAGGAAATTAACAGACAAATGTATGCTTCTTTGTGAAACAAACAGGAAAGAGTTTTCCTTCAATGTTCCCTTATGAAATAGGATTTTCCGCAACCAAAGCCAAATATTTAAAAAACTGCATGTCACCCTGACACAATTACATTTTTAAAGTACATCTCCCTTCAGGCATTAATCAAACATGCTGCCAAATGCAAGATCACACCCCCATTAATATTTTAAATAGAAGGGAAATTAAGTACACTTTATTTTTAAAAAATGCTTTCTCCCCAATAAGAAGCCCCGTTTGTTCCTTGTTATTCTGCTCAACAAACTCTTATTTCAAACTCCAGCTTCTGCTCAGAATTTGTTTGGTTGTGTTGTATGCCACCCACTTCTTGAAGAATCTAGGCCTGTGTCTCCCAACCTTGGCAACCTTTGAGAGTTGAAGTCCACATCTCTCAAAGGTTGCCAAGGTTGAGAAACACCTACAGTATTTAGACAGCTACCAATCAAAGCTAAAATTTCTTTGCTCTTCTTCTTACAGCCAAGTTGAACATGAAACAGGTCTCAGTGTACCTGTAGTCATAACAAAATACCATTTATTACAACCCATGCCTGTCAGCTAACATCGATACCATCTGTAGTTTCTGTACTAGGAGGCCGTACTTAGACCTCAACTTATGCCATTAAGTCATGAGGATGGTCAAGCCAGTCACCCACACGACTGACCGGATTTCACAATCTTTTCTTGTGGTGGTCATTAAATGAACCCATTGTTCTTTATGGGTATTTTTGCTAAAAAGCGAAAGTAAATGCCACTTTTTAGAAAAAATGTTGTAAATCAATCCTGTCATTGGGGGCTGCTGTAAACAACCACCAAACACACAAAATATGTTCATGTGGTATAAATATCTTTTGGGGGGGTGGTTGCATAACATAAGCTGCCCAGAGTAATCCCAAGATAACACAGGTGGCCAATAAACTTATTTATAAAATAAATACTGTAAATGAAATAAAAAGTGTTTCCCCCCATGCCATCACTCTGCTAAACACATAACTCCCACAGCATTGACTTATGCCTAAAGGAATTTACCCATGTAATAGGGCTGTATTGCTATTATCCTTCCTTTTTTTCCTAATATCTTCTTCTTATTGGCATCTTATGATTTATAACTTGTGTTTATATCTTATGATTTAGTCTTATGACTTATGATTTACCATTTTGTTGTTTGTACATACACTGAGTGTTTATTGCACTGGAGACAAATTCCTTGTGTGTCCAATTACACTTGGCCAATAAAGTATATTCCACTACTCCAATTCCAAACAGTTACTACAGTAACTGCAGTAACAATTCCAAGTAGTCATAAGTGGAGGACTACCCACCCGTATGTCCTTTTTTGCCTTACAATTTACATCCCAATTTTTCTGAATACAGCACATGAATGAAGAAAAATCATTTGTTAGTTTCTGGTCTCAACAGGGAAAGGATTCATTTCTTTCTAATGAAATAACAGGCTTCATAATCCCAAACATAATTTTTATTTAGAAGTTATGTTTCCACTGATGCCACAGAGTTATTTGGGAGGATTTCCAGCATCAGTGTTGATAAAAAGAATTATTATTCCATAAGACAGCAATGGGTCATCTATCTATATAAGCGGTCTTTCAAATCAAGATTTTTTTTTTAACAAAGGAGCAAAGAAGATAGCTTTTGAGTAACACCATCAACATTTGTTTTTAAGTTACTGTGCCAAAATATAATTTCTATGCCTTTCTCTCTCCTTTTCCTTTGTTTATTGATTTTTAAACTTTGATTAATTTTAATATATTCATTAATCCTTTAAGAGCACCACAAGTATCTGTATTTTTAAAAGCTTACATAATAAAATTTAGGGGAGGAGTTATTTGGGAGGAAGCAAAGAGAGAAACTAATGTTTCCATTTTTAAAGCCCAAATGCAATATGTTTTTTTGGATCACTCAAGAACCCTCAAACTCTGTTTCCAAGGCTATAAAATCATCAGGTAAAAATCACATTAAAGCTCTGAGGCCCTCCAACCCAAGAAAATTTGGTGTGCAATTATGACAATTATATCATTACTACAAATTATATAAGCAAAAGAATAGTCTCAGCTACCTGTCATTCTCATGGTCTGTGCTCTGAACATTTGTTCTTCATGTACAACAAGATGTCCATGTCAACCATACAACCTTGTGAAAGGGACCAGAAACTACACAATATTTCCCATCTTCGCTCATAACTAGATAAACACACTAAGCCATCTTCAGTGCCCTATACTCATGATGGCGAACCTATGGCACGTGTGCCACAGGTGGCACGCAGAGCCATATGTGAGGGCACACAAGCCCCAGCCAAACTTACCTGCACTGTGCATGTGTGTGCCTCCCAGCTTTTTTTCGGCCCATTTGAGGCTATTTTCGCCCTCCCAGAGGCACGAGGGAAGCCTTGGCAGCCTCAGGAGGCCGAAAAATGGGCCTTCCGTAAATATCAGAAGTGCCGAAACGGGCCTGTTTTCACCTTCCAGAGGCTGCAAAGGCTTCCCTCGTGCCTCCAGGAGGGCGAAAACGGCCTCAAATGGCCCAAAAATCAGCTGGGAGGCGTGCACATACATAGTGCAGGTAATGGTGGGGGCGGGATGTTGCATGCACATGCGTGGGGGCGCACTGCATTGGGGTGCTGGAGCACGTGCGCTTTTGGCACACCACAACAAAAAGGTTCGCCATGGAAACTTCCGGTTTGAAGGGCTTTGGTGACAGACAGGAATCGGCGATCATGCGCGGTTTCTGCCTGGGCTCGCAGCTGGAGCACCCTGAGCCGGCTGGTTTCGGGGCTAAGCCACCCCATAGAGGTGGTGAAGAGGAGGGAGACTGCCAGCAGGGTCGAGGAGAGCCGCATCTCTCCTCCTCAGCTGGCCATTACTCCCTTTCTCAAAGGCGGTAGGAGTGGTGGTCAGAAATGGCCACCTCAAAGAAGAACTCAACCGGAAAAGAACGTGCAGGAGGAAGATAAGAAGTGAAAGTTTTGGCTGACTGGGTTAAGTTGAACAAGCAGCAACTAAGGTACCCTGGAATTTAAACTTTACAAAAAATAACATCGCTCCCAAAGAAGAGTCGGAAGCAGTGAAAGAAAGTGAAAAGGGAAGGGTTTGGCATTTTTTTTCCTTCTCTCTCCTTCCCTATACTGACAACTAAGAGCCTTAAATAAGAAATCGGAAAAATCCACTTTGGCATCAATAGGCAATTAAGCTGAAAATAAAACGCCAAGGGGATAATAAAGATTTCTGGACATTAAAAACTTTTTTCTTTTATAAGCAGGAAGGAAGAGAAAAGAATAAGGGCAGGATCTGGAAGAGGGAGGAGACTGCCTGGAATTTAAAAGAATCTAAAGTAAAACTTCAATAAGACTTCTAAGAGATACATTTTAACTGAAACTTTGCAACTAAATAGTAACCCCAGGAAGAGAAAGTGGAAAAAATAAGAAGAGCAAAAAAGAAACACCTTGCATGTATTTGGATTATGTGGAGAAGAAAAAGGAAAGGGGGAAAAGAGAATGGAGAATTTAAGACTTAAAAAAAAAACAACCAAAGAAAAGAAAAATAATTTGAAAAATAATACTGGAAAGCAACAGAAAAGGGGAATACAGAAAAGGGAAACAGAGGTAGAGAGACAAAGGGGTAAAAAGGGGATAGAGAAGAAAAGAGGGAAGAAGGAAAGGAAAAGTAGTTACATTGGTCAGGAGCAAGCTATAAAGAAACAGGACCTATTTAGAAATAATGGGTGAAAATCTAACTGAAAAGGGAATTCTGTAAAAGTACGTAAGATTGTATTGTTATATATGTAACAGAAATAACTTTAGAAAATTGGAAACAACATATGATTAGAATGAGGGATAAAAATGTTAAGACTTTAATGAATATTAATATTAATGATAGAATTGAATTGGAATGGAAGGTTGTTTTAATTATATACATTTATAATTTTTTTTTCAAGAATACAGTGTGTAGTTTAAGAATGTACCAAACAGAATCCAAATGGAAGTTATGTATTATATTGAGTGTTATAACTTTAGGAGAAAGATAAAGGCATCATACTCTAATCAGTAACTACAGGAGAAATTTTGTTTAATGAGAAAAGATAATAGACAATTGAAACAGGACAGACAAAAAATATAAATATAATGATTTGAATTGAGATGAAATAAAATAAAATTGAGAAAATTAAAAGAGGGGAGAAGCTATGTAGAAAATGTAAAATAATAATAACATATGGAATAGAATATAAAAATGAGCATGAACCTGAATTTGCGTCTGTGCGAAGAAATGTAACCCGGGGATTATGCTGCTTTCAAAAAAGATGTTTTATTTGTATTTCTTTTCTTTTTGTGAAAACTCAAATAAAATTTTCAAAAAAAAAAAAAAGGTTCGCCATTACTGCTCTATGCCTTTCGCTAGTAGTTACAAAGATAGCTTATACCAGTGGCATATCCATGAAATTCAGAGTATTACCTACTTAGCTCCAGGGTCTAATAGAGGTAATTTATTCCTCACCCCTAAGTCCAGTGTAACTTACTACGGTCTCTAAGCAACCAGTTGTAAATCAAGGACTATCTTAAGCTCTTTGGAGATCAGCTACCTCACTTCCAAGCACTCACACAACTGCTATTCTTCAGCCTTGGTGCTAAATTCTCTCAAATTATGGCCGGACAAAAGAAATAAAACATGAGATCTAATTCTAGCTAGGAATAACAAGAACTCAAAACAAGCTAGCCCGCTTTTTATCTTTGCAAAAGTATTAAGAATAATACTTTATATCCACTGCATACCTATATTAAACAATGCAATATACCAGTGATGGCTAACCTTTTCGTCATCACGTGTGCCAAAAGTGTGTGCGTGTACGCACACGAGTGCCTGCACCCAGGGGTGGGATTCAAATTTTTTAACAACCGGTTCTGTGGGCATGGCTAAGTTGGTGGACATGGCTTGGTGGTCATATGACTGGCTGGGTGTGGCCAACTCAATATCACTCACATTGAGGCACGCATCTTCTCACCTTGCCTCGCATGACTGTGGGGATGCTGCAACAGTCGTAAGTGAGAAAAAGGGTCATAAGTCACTTTTTCAGTGCCATTGTAACTTTGAATGGTCACTCCACACAAGCGAAGTACCAGCAAAGGAGGGGGAAAAAACTCCAGAGAAGTTCCAGAGACAGGAAGTCTAGTCCTGCCAAGAATGTAATAAGGGTTAACGGAGAGGCAGTTTCTGTAAGCAACACCAGAATGTTTCCTTCCTGCCTTCCTTACAGGATTAGGCCAGTAACTTCTTCTAACAACCGGTTCTCCAAACTGCTTAGAATGTTAACAACCGGTTCTAAAGAATAGATGTGAACTGATAGAATCCCACTCCTGCCTGTATCCATAATGCAATTTGTGCACAAACCCCTTCTGCACATGCACATGTAACCCCCCGGTGCACCTTGGCCCCCTGCGCATGCACGTGCATCTCCCCCCACGTATGCGTGGCAGATAGCCAATGATCAGCTGGATGGCAGAAGGATGCGTGCGCGCATGCGCAGTGGATCAGTTACGGGCGATGGCTGTGCGTGCCACTCTCGGCACGTGTGCCATAGGTTCTCCATCACAGCAATATACAATTAACAGATGCTTTTTCATGCTGACTAAGCAATGAATCATTACAAAAAAATAACCCTTTGGTCCAATTCGTACTTTTGCATGCTTCATACCAAAACAGAGAGCATTATTAGAAACAAATGACCTTGGTATGTCACAAGTTGGACGTAGTTGAAAAGGCTGATTCAAACTCTGAATGCTTTGCACATATCTAACTAAAAAGTTGCAAAGATTCTTAATATAAAAACCTTCATTTCTTTTTGCCTAAATGCCTGAGAAATTAATAAGAGAGTAGACTTAGAGAGCTACTGAGTTTTGATTTGCAATTTCGTAATTGGTTTGATGTCAGGTCTTGCAAGGAATTCCAGGCACGAAGCAAGACCAGATGGAGTATAATTCTACTTTATGATAAGGTTACGTCAACATAATTCTGCACGTCTGAAAGTACATTTCTCTACTGCCTTTACCTCCCAAGAAACTAGAGACGGTTTCCATGTTTGCCCTGATCATTCCTACATGCCATTACAGTAGCTTCTCTTTCTTCAATTTGTCTGCTCTCCTTATCTCATATCCATTCAGGTTGGTGACAGATATTCTAACAGGGAATCTTAAGCAATCAACTCATGGGTGATTCAAATAACAATTATCTCCCTAAAATATGCTGATTTACAAAAGGTAACTGTCAGGAGCAATACATCAGGAAGCAGTTCAAATAAATATAAGAATTTATTGCAGACTTAAGCTGTCTAATGGTCAAAGCAAATTGGCAATTGATAAGTCAATGGAATTTAAGATTGGCTAGATATAGATCTGTAGGCACGAAAGGACTCAAGACTGATAATGTGTTTGACCCCCTCCCTCGGGCTCAGTTTGGTCATCTACATCACAGGTGTCAGACTTGCCCACGTCACATGACATATCGTGACTTTTCCCTATGCGGAACTGGGGTGGGCATGCCCTGTGTGTGATACATCCGGCCCATGGGCTGCCAGTTTGATACCTCTGTCCTACCTTGCTTAAGCTTCATTTCCACAAAGGAGGACTCAGCATAGACCATGGATGATGATAAATCTATGGTTCTCCAGATATTATCCAAAAATGAGGACTCAGCATAGACCATGGATGATGATGAATCTATGGTTCTCCAGATG
>NW_020769330.1:11424412-11440236 GCF_900518735.1 Pseudonaja textilis | reverse complement strand
TTAGAGTTAGAGTTAGAGTTAGAGTTAGAGTTAGAGTTAGAGTTAGAATAGAATAGAGTAGAGTAGAATAGAATAGAATAGGATAGAATAGAATAGAATAGAATAGAATAACTTTATTGTCACTTTGAATGTACACTAATCGGCATACATTAAAATGAATTTTTGTTGCATAGTTTTCAAACATACGGCTCTCAAAGGGTCTCCACCTCCAATATACACTACATAAACACGACAAAATGAATGGATGGATGGATAGACAGATCAACAGATAGACTTAGACTTGGAATAACTTTATTGTCACTTTGAATGTACACTAACTGGCATACATTAAAATGAAATTTAGTTGCATATGGCTTTCAGAGTGTCTCTACCTCTAATATACACTACATGAACATGACAAGATAAATGAATGAATGAATGAATGAATGAATGATGGATGGATGGATGGATGGATGGATAGGTAGATAGATAGATATGGTAAATAGGTAGACAGACAGGCTTAGAATAACTTTGTCATTTTGAATGTACACTAATCGGCATACATTAAAATGAAATTTCATTGCATACGGCTCTCAAAGGGTCTCCCACCTTTAATATACACTACATAAACATGACAAATAAATAAAAAATACAAAATTATGTATATACCCACATATATTATACGACATAGAGAACCAGCACAGACTGGTTTGGATATATACATGTTCATGGTGATAAAAATGAATCTTGCGAGTTTACCAAATGGATGGCCAAAGGAACAAAGCTGTTAGAGAATAAGGTAGTCCTGCTAGAAATACTCCTAAAAAATACTTTCCCAGAGGGGAGCAACAGAAACAGACCATAAAGTGACTATGTGGAGTCTCTAACAATGCTTTGAGCAAAGCATTGTGCTTAGTTATGCACTAAGCTTAGTTATGCACTGAGCCAAGCCCAATGCTATACACTTAGCATAATGCTTATAAGCCGTATCCTGAATAACAGGAAGCAAGCTTCCTATAATCTTCTCCACTCTCCTCATCACTCTCCGTAGGGACTTTCTATCTGAGGCACTGCTGCCACCAAACCAGACAGTGATGCAGTTTGTTAAAACACTCTCAGTTGTGCTTCTGTAAAAAGTGGCCAGAACAGAAGAAGAAAGATGTGCCCACCTCATCCAATGGGGGAAATGCAGATGCTGGTTTGCATGCTTCTCTAAGGATGACGGTCCACAATAAACCTCTCTTAGAAACGGTTCCTGGTGCCCCAAAGGTTGGGAGCCACTGTTTTAAAATGGTTTCGCTGAATTCCAACTGGATCAGAAAAAGACAGGGGAATACTGAAATGTTAGCAAGTATCAATACAGGTAGCCGTCAGCTTACAACGATTCATCTACTGACTTCAAAGTTACAACCGCATCAAAAAAGTGACATATGTCTATTTTTCACACTTACGGCTATTGCAGCATCCCCTTGGTCACATGATTTAAAGTCAGATGCTTGACAACTCACACTTATGACAGTTGCAATGTTCTGGGGTCATGTAATCACCTTTTGCAAACGTCTGACAAGCAAAATCAATGGGGAAGCCGTTGACTTAACAACCATGTTACTAACTTAATAACTGCAATGATTCACTTAACAAATGTGGCAAGAAAAGTCATAAATATTGGTGGTGGTGAGGAGGAAACTCACTTAATAAATGTCTCACTTAGCAACATAAATTCTGGGCTCAGCTGTGGTCGTAAGTTGAGTTGTATTGCAGACAGGTATTGTTGTCCAAAACAGGTGTTATTTTATGGAAAGCCTGCAGAGTGCTTATTGTTATAACCAGATAGGTAAGGCCTCCTTCACATCGATTGACATCTTCTTCAACTCAAATTGGAACAGGTCACTTTTTACAGCAAGGGTCTTCAAACTTGGCAACTTACAAGATTTGTGGACTTCAACTCCCAGAATTCCTCCTCCAGTCATGTTAGTTCAGGAATTCTGGGAGTTGAAGTCCACAAGTCTTAAACTTGCTAAGTTTGAAGACCCTAGTTTTAGAGACTGGTTCTCCTGGATTCTTTAGTGATACTTTTTGATTTTGTGATTTGAGGAGGCCAAAGAACCACTTGGAGATCAGGAATTGGATCTACCTGGTCCAATGGGAAAGGCTTCCCTGCCTAGATATATTTTTAAGACTCACCAGTCCAACTACCTCAGATCATTTCCAATATTTTTTATCAAACTAACTTGATACCCGTGCTTTGCTATGAAACTATGTGGTCGAGCTTAGTTTTGGGGGAGGAAAATAAGGGAAAAATATACTTACCAACATCTATTGTATTCATCTGGCTAGCGTCCTGTCAGTGTGTGAGAGAGTTGAGGGCTGTTTGGAAACTTAAACACTATTTGCTGTGTAAGAAGAAGGAGACAGCAAGGAGCCAGGCTTAACTCATCTGTTCTGTACTAAAGCTGCTTGGTGCTGTGTAACTAAAACTGAAATTGAAACTCCTCTCCTTTGCTTGTCTTTTGCATGTGGGGAGGAGGAGTAGAACTCCTTAGCATTAGAGCATGTTAATAATAAAATACAAAATACTAATGCTCTGAAGTTCATTTTCAAAAATTATTTTTTTAATGAGCACCTAGAAGCCAAGAGGAACATACATGCCAAATTTCAAGTTTGCAGGCTTTACGGTTCTGGAGATTTTGTGATGATGCGTGCTTTTGTGATGATGCGTGGTATTTCGCTTTTATATATTACAACTCCATATTTCATAAGGGCCTTATCTTTAACACATCTTAACATGTCACATCAATCAGGAAGGTGAAATTTAAGTACAGATACAGATTAAACAGAGTTGGAAGGGATCTTGTAAGTCATCTAGTAGTCCAAACCCCAACCAAACAGACCCTACACCATTTCTGACAGATGGCAGTCCAGTCTCTTCTTGAAAGCTTCCAGGGATGAAGCTCCCACAACTTCCAAAGGCAACTTCTGTTCCATTGGTTGATTGCTATCACTGTCAGAAATTTACTCCTTATTTTCAGGTTGAATCTCTCCTTGTTCAGTTTCTGATGTTTGAAATCTCAGGTCAAGTGGGTTTATACTACATGGTCCTGTAGGAAGTTAGCACCTACCCGTCTCCTAGAAAAATGAAATATCCTGGGAAATATTAAAAAGGCAGAATATTTCCTCTAAATAGAGTAGAAACTCAGAAGCAGAAGTAGAAGCTCACCCCCATCTTTGTTAATAGGTGGGCCATTAAGGCCTGGGCCAGAATACTTTACATAACAAAGGTCTCCAGGTAAAGCTATAGCAATTGCCCAAAGCCGTTTTCAGTGCATCATCATCCAGCAAGGCTCAACTAAGCCTGGAACTCAGGACAGCCTACAGAGTTGCCCCTGCATGGCCTCATGGGAGTCTGACAACCAATCAGAATACAAGCTCCAATTCAAATCCCAACAAAGGTTATAAAACCCAGGCACTCTCAGCACCACAGACCTTTCTTGATCTCTTCCTTCACCTTGAAGCATGTGATCATCCTTCCTTTTTCACTCTGGAGCTCCAGGCCATGAGGTCCTCCTGTCCACCATTAAACCTTCCAAACAGCCTCCATGTTTCCAGGGTCTTTTTCCCCACTTGGAACTGAACCCAGAAGGATAATTCTTCCAACAGTTCATTTTACTGGAAAATACAAATACTTCTCGATCTTATAAGAGCTTCATTTAGTGACTGTTCAAAATTACGAAGACACTGAAAAAAGTGACTTATGACCATTTTTTTACACTTATGACCATTGTAGCATCCCCATAGCCATGTGATCAAAATCCAGACCCTTCCCAGCTGACTCATATTTATGACGGTTGCACTTATCTAGGGAAGCTGTGACCTCACCTTTTGGGAAGATCTTGACAACCAATGTCAGAGTTGGGAAGCCAGGTTCACTGAACAACCACGTTATCAACTGAAAAACCACAATGATTCCCTTAACCACTGTGGCAAGAAAGGTCGTAAAATGGGGGCAAAACTCACTTAACAAATGTCTCACTTAGCAACATAAATTTGAGGCTCAATTGTGGTCGTAAGTCTATACTTATTTCATAATAAAATTCTCAGGGCACTTAGATTTATTTGACTAGAATTATTTATATTCTGAGAGAAATAAACTCATTAAAAAAAATTAAATCCAGATTGGAAATCTAAATTATGGATCGAGGGCTTTGTTGTATAGGTTGCATTTCTCACCTTAGGTGTCTGAGACAACCTGCAGTTTAAGAGCGACAGATATGCATAGTGTAGTTCCAGGGTAGTCTAATTGCTTAAAATTCACCAGAGGTGGTATTCAGCAGGTTCTGACCAGTTCTGGAGTACTGGTAGCAGAAATTTTGAGTAGTTCAGAGAACCGGCAAATACCAGCTCTAACTGGCCCCGCTGCCATCTATTCTCTGCCTCCTGAGTCCCAGCTGATCGGGGTCTTCTTTTGTTGCCCTGCACAGGAGAATGGAGCTGGAAAGCAGGTTAGTAGGGTGGGGTGGGAATGGAGATTTTGCAATATCCTTCCCCAGTCATGCCCACCAAGCCATGCCCACAGAACTGGTAGTAAAAAAATTTGAATCCCACCCCTGCAATACACTCATCATATTGAGCATTTAAAGAGAGAAGAAATTACTGCTTGTTTTTAAAGTTCCCAATATGAAAACTTGCTTCTGCCTTTTCTGTTTGTTTGTTTTTTAACTTCGTCCTTTTTCATCAAGCAGACAATGGCACAGAGGAAATCTCTAAGCAGAATCTCCCTGAGATCCATGTAGAATCCTGGGAAATAACCATGGATGGATTTCTGCAGCCCGGTGGTTTATGTAGCTGTAAATCCAGCCACCAAATACAGGTAGTCCTCGACTTAGGACCAGAATTTATATTGCTAAGCCAAGTAGTTGTTAAGTGAGCTGCATTCAATTTTGCAACTCTTTTTTTTTTTTTGCAGTGGTTCTTAAGTGAATAGCCACTATGTTAAATAGAATTTAAGTTGTTTCTCCTTGCAAGGAGACAAATCACCCTCCAGTGCCAGACTGAAGTCAGGAAAAACTTAATGCCAAGAGCAAATGGAGGTGAGTGGACAGAAACATTTCAATCGTATGTATTTATTTTTCCATTTGTGGCTTGGAATTGAGGGTCCTGCAGATGGCTATTTCCCTCTTTTTTAAATCCCTACAAAACCTTCCCACTCAAGTAGAATAGTAGACCAGTGTTTCTCAAACAAGTCAACTTTTAAGATGTGTGAACTTCGACTCCCAGAAGTTTGAGAGTTGAACTCCACCCATGTTAAAGTTGGCCCGTTTGAAAAAACACTGAGACAGGCTGATGGGAATCCCTGCCTAAAGATATTTAGAATAACAGAGTTGGATGGGACCTTGGAGGTCTTCTAGTCCAACCCCCTGCTTAGACAGAAAACTTTATATCATTTCAGACAAATGGTTTTCCAATCTCTTCTTAAATACTTCCAGTGTTGGAGCATTCACAGCTTCTGGAGGCCAGTTGTTCCACTGATTAATTGTTCTAACTGTCAGGAAATTTCTCCTTAATTCTTGGTTGCTTCTCTCCTTGATTAGTTTCCATCCTTTGCTTCTTGACCTGCCCTCAGGTGCTTTGGAGAATAGCTTGACTCCCTCTTCTTTGTGGCAGCCCTGAGATATTAGAACACTGCTGTCATGTCACCCCTAGTCCTTCTTTTTATCAAACTTACCTGTTTCATCAAATTTACCCATGTAGTAGGGCTATATTGCTATTATCCTGCTCATCTTCTCACCTTTCTCATCTTCTCACCTTTCCTACTACCTTCTCCCGTCAGTATCTTATGGTTTATGACCTATGACTCTGTTGTTTGTTGGTAGACTGAGAGCTTATGCATTGGAGACAATCTCCTTGTGTATTTACGGAAATCACACTTGGCCAATAAAGGAATTCCAAATTCCAGATTCCAAATGGGAATTGGAATTTAGCTATCTTCCGTCTGATTCCAAGAACTTGGGAATGGCACTTTTTTACCTCCTCTGGCAGTGAAGACAGCCTCTGAGTCCCTGTGATTCAATTTCCCCAGGTAATTTGATGCTGGAAAAGAAACAACAGTATCACTTTTATATTGTTCCTTTTTAATTCACCCAGAGCCCTCAGCTAGGCTTTGCAAAGTATCAGTCACTCCAAAACAGAAGTGACTCATCACAAATCCAACTTTATTTAGCAGGAGGAATCAAGAGCGGATTTCCACACACAACCCCTTGTCCTTCACCTTTGCCATAAAAATATCTCAGCCAAGCCCTTCTTGTTTAGGTCATGTTTACTACTAGAGGGTCTGAGCCTCCCACTGTTCTCTCGATTTCCATTCTATTGTCCTTTTCCACAATATTCCACCCCAAATATTGATTTTGGGTAGAGTACTAGAAAAGGTACCATTGTGGTTTTTGGGGGGGTCATCTGAATTCTTGCAACTTTAAGAAAGGAGGAGGAAAAAAAAACAAGGGAAAAAGCAAAAATAAAACTGAAAAGCAGAACCCAAACATTATGACTCTTTAGTCCAGGAATGAACAAAAATAGTCAACAAAACAGCCAAAGTTCCTGGAATAACAAGATAGCGTGTTTTCCATCCTGGCTAGGAGCAGTAAAAGATTAGGCTTGTGTTCCTTGTATGAACCTAGCTTTTGAGTAATTCCCTTTAATTGTGGTTTACAAGGACAACACAGACGCCTAACATTAAAAGCCTTTGTTGAGCAAACATTTATCCCAAATAAACTGGGCTGTGTTTGTTTTCTGCAGGCTTTCTCCCACACTGGTGAGTTGTTGAAGGAAGGCCTCAACCTGGACTTGATGACAGGGCTGTGAATGCGGCCTTCTGCTGTGTGATTAGATGCTCACACACATTAACACCAGATGTAATTCAGTTAAAATGAAAGAGTCGTCAAGGAGGAAATTAAAAAGGAGGCCAGTGGTTTGCCTTCATTTAATTTTGCAGGAGGGAAGCCGGCGTGCCTTCCAGGCATAGCTGGATTCTTTGGAGATGGTGAGGTTGAGCAAAGTTCTAATAGCAGAGGACTGAGAATGAGAGGGAAGGAAGGAGCAGGGGGAGGAGGAGGAGGAGGAGGAGAAAGGGAAGGAAAAGGAGAAAGGGGATTAGAAGTGGGAAGAGGAAGAGAAAGAGGAGGGAAATTGGAACTGGAAAGAGGGGAGGAAGAGGAGGAGGGGGAGGAAGAGAGGGAAGGAGAAGAAGGGGAATTGCAAGTGGGAAGAGAAGGAGAAGGGAACTTGGAAATGGAAAGAGAAAGAGAAGGAAGATGTGTTCTAAATAAGTGATTGTTGGAAGAATTATCCTTCTGGGTTCAGTGGGGAAAAAGACACTGGAAACATGGAGGTTGTTTGGAAGGTTTAATGGTGGGCAGGACCTCATGGCCTGGAGCTCCAGAGTGAAAAGGAAGGATGATCACATGCTTCAAGGTGAAGGAAGAGATCAAGAAAGGGACTGATATGCTGAGAGTGCCTGGGTTTTATAACCTTTGTTGGGATTTGAATTGGAGCTTGTATTCTGATTGGTTGTCAGACTCCCATGGGGCCATGCAGGGGCAACTCTGTAGGCTGTCCTGAGTTGGCTTGGTTGAGCTTTGCTGGGTGATGATGCACTGAAAACGGCTTTGGGCAATTGCTATAGCTTTACCTGGAGACCTTTATTATGTAAAGTATTCTGGCCCAGGCCTTAATGGCCCACCCATTAACAAAGATGGGGGTGAGCTTCTACTTCTGCTTCTGAGTTTCTACTCTTTTTAGAGGAAATATTCTGCCTTTTTAATCTTTCCTAGGATACTTCATTTTTCTAGGAGAGGGGTGGGTGCTAACTTCCTACATGATAAAGTTTTAGCATGACTCTCAGGACTGGCAAGCTTGACACTTCACAATAGCATTTACTGAATTATGTTAGTGCTGCATTCATGAAAAGAGGGATACCTATTACTGCAGGATCCACTTCCATTTGTCTAATTCATCCTTACTCTGGATAGCAGCTCCTGCTGCTCAGCTCACCTCCAAATTACTTCCTATGGTACTCCTTTAAAACATTCTGCCAAAGCTAATAACCCATGTAAGAAACCCCCCCCCCCCCCCATCTATACACACACAGACACACGCAGACACACACACATGTTGTACAACTACCATACAATGCCAACAAGAACTCTGGGCTTTAGCATTTTAACATTTTACTTTTCTACACTGATCAGGTAGTCCTAAACTACAACTGGTTGGTTAATTACTGTTCAGAATTATGATGAATCCCTTTGGACAATATATAGACTAACTCCTGCCCCGGGCAGGAATTCTTAGATAACTTCAGACAAATGACTGTCCAACTATCTGGAGGAGGGGATCTAGTAAATTAAAATTTATCTGCAAAGATATTGGGCCAAAGCTCAAAAGCAAAGCACATATTTTTTTGCAGAAAGTATATCTCCATTTCAAAACTAGGATCTCTTCCTCCTGCTGTCCAAACAGCCATCTCTCTCTCTTTCTCTCTCTCTCTCTCTCTCTCTCTCTCTCTCTCTCTCTCTCACACACACACACACACACACAGAGAGAGTTATGAAATGTTCCTAAGATATTCGTGACAATGCTGCATTTATATTTTATCAACTGTTTGTCACTGTTTCCTTTAAAAACCTCCATTATCTTTCCCCCTTTAATATTTTCTTATTGGGAGTACATCGCTTATGCCAACTCCCCCAGTGATTAATGCCACTTAATATTGTAGCAACAGGACAAAAATTGTCTTTCTATTTTCAGTAAAAAGGAAGGGCTGGAGATTTAGTCTGGAGCCAAAATTCCTCTAATGATCATCGAATGACATCACCTTTCTCATCTGAACAATGATAAAATGCCAGATTTAAATAGTTCATTTCAATGGACCGACCGCTCTGGGTTCCCGCTCTTCAGGCCTAGGTACCAATTTCACCAAATATACAATAGTGTTGGTATTATTGTAGGACAAAGTAATGCTATATAATATAAATTAATCATGGATGGTATTTTATTTCTATATGGCTTTTCATTCCCCCTTTCCCAAAGCCCAGAATATGTTATTAAAAGAACATTACTGATATTCAACAGTAAAGATAATGAAATTCAGTATGAGACGGAGCTATTGGTCCAGAATATACCATCCTTGTGCAAATGTCATGGTTAGATAGATAGATAGATAGATAGATAGATAGATAGATAGATAGATAGAGAGATAGATAATAATAGATGGTATAGATATAGAAATATAGATAGATATAGATATGGAGAGAGAGAGAGAGAGAGAAAGAGAGAGGGTGTGTGTGTGTGTGTGTGGGCGTGTAATTCCAAAAGACAATTGGACTTTCTTCATGTTTCCTTTGAAGATGTTTCGCTTCTCATCTAAGAAGCTTCTTCAGTTCTAAGTGACTGGCAGGGAATGAAAGGATTTATATTCTTTGCAGTCATCTGGTCATTAGCGTTCTCTGGGTTGGTCTTTGGGTTTCTTGAGAGTCATTGAGGCTGCTTGAGAGTTTGTATTCTCAGAGTCACCTTAAAATCGTGTGAAAACTTCTTGAAATTGATGAAAGGGCTGCATTGTAAACAGGAGATAAATGGTATGGTATCTCTCTCCTCCTCTTCTGAGGAAGGGCTGTTCAAATTTAATATAGATGGCCTCTTTGACCCCTCTTTCAAACCAGTTGACCTCTCCATCCAGAATGTGAACTTTATTGCCTTCAAAAGAGCGACCCTTGTCTTTCAGATGCAGATGGACTGCTGAATGAATTGTCCTGATGGGTTTGTTTTCTTGTGTTGTGTCCACTCTGAGGATAAAGCTGAATGAAAACTGAAGAAACTTTTTTGGATGAGAAGCAGAATGTTTTCAAAGAAAACACCAAGAAAGTCCAATTGCCTTTTGGCAAAAAAGCACCTTTGCTTTTTTGAAGATCTGAATTAAAGCAATGTGCCCGACTACCCGGGGTCATGTAAATTCAACCCCAGATATTGTGTCCTTCCCTTGAGAACAGTGTTTCTCAACCTTGACAACTTTACGATGTATGGACTTCAACTAGCAGAATTCTGAGAGAATTCTGAGAGTTGAAGTTGGTTGAGATCCACACACCTTAAAGTTGCCAACGTTAAGAAACCCTGGTCTAGAATCACCAGAATTCTCCTCCCAATCTTCTCGGAATTAGTGTAAACATCTCAGTTCTTATCGCCTCTCCTGGTACAACCTAGTTTCTAACTGCCCTTCACTACACCTGTTCGATTTTTTTTAAAGTTCTTCTTAAAACATAGAATCCCAAACCGGACACGGTGTAAGAAGGCGAAACGTGATCTTGCGGAATGAAATGGAAAAACGATTTCCCATAATTTGGAATGAAATGAAATCCTTTGAAGTTATATCTTTAAACATGATTAGCAAAAATGCATCATCATCATCATCATGCAAAACTACTGTGGGCATTCTGAATACAGACTGACAAAGTTTTGGGACACAATACCCCAGATATCATGATTGTGGAGAAGAAAAAAGTGTGGATCGTCGACATTGCCATACCTGGTAACAGCAGAATTGCCTAGAAACAACTTGAAAAAAATCACCAGATATTAGGACTTGAAAATTGAACTGCAGAGACTCTGGCATAAACCAGTGCAGGTGGTTCCAGTGGTACTCGGCACACTGGGTGCTGTGCCTAAAGACCTAGGCAAGCACTTAAAAACAGTTGGCACTGACAAAATCACCATTGGTCAGCTGCAGAAGGCCACCTTACTAGGATCTGCTTGCATAATCCGCTGATACATCACGCAGTCCTAAATGCTTGGGAATTGTTCAACTAGTGATTTTTGATATGAAACCCAGCATGGTTATCTCATTTGCTGTGTACACTGTTATTTTTTGTGAATAATAATAATAACAACAATAAAAATAACAACAACAATAAAAATTAAAATATAAAAATAATAGCATTTATTTTGAAGCTGTGAGCTAAGGGGTATTTTTAGATTTTGGATTTAGTTTTCCTCTCTTCCAGTGCAATGAAGTGCAATTCTCTGAGGTGAAGGAACAAAATCTATTAGCCAGTTTTGCCTATCAGAAACCTGGACTGTTGAGTCACTAAAGAGCATAGGGATGTCAAACTCAACCTAATTGAGGGCCGGATTAGGGTTGTGTTTGAGCTTGTGGGGGAGGGTTGGGGGGGAGTGGCCAGGGGGGGCATGACCAGGTCAACGTCACTCATGTCAGTGGCGCCTGTGGCGGCCCGAGGGCTCTGCCAGCAGGCTCTGTTTTTGCCCGCGATGGCCTCCTGCAACCCTCTGCCAGCAAAGCCTGTGGCCCTCCCGAGCTCTGTTTTCACCAGCAGAGGCACCGCCCTGCGGGCCAGATCTAAACACCCCACAGGCCAGATCCAGCCTTGAGTTTGACATCCCTGTCTTAGCAGATCAACAGGGAGAATAAAGCCAGGCTTCCTGGATTTGAAGTGAAAGTATCCTTAGTGGCGCTGGCTATACAACAGCTCCTTAAAAAGCATCCAGCAAAGGAACCTGTTGCTGTTTCAAATCGTTGATGGCCAAACTGTTTTGGTTATTAGGATTTTTCTTCTTTGCCTCAGTGTACACCCACTGCCTCCCTGTAAATTGAAAATGTCGTTCTGTATCATCGATGGAGATTCTCAATCCTCCAGTTGACAGTTGTCCCAAAAATTCTTTTCAAAGGGCAACTGGACTTTCTTGGGGTTTTTTCCCCTTGAAAATGTTTCACTTCTCATCAAAGAAGTTTCTTCAGTTTATCCTTCAGAGCAGGGGTCTCCAACCTTGGCAACTTTAAGTCTGGCGTACTTCAACTCCCATAAATTTTGGGAGTTGAAGTCCGCCCGGCTTAAAGTTGCCAAAGTTGGAGACCCCTGCTTCAGAGAACTGAAGAAACTTCTGGAATGACAAGTGAAACATTTTCAAGGGGAAAAAATGTTCCGCTGCCTTTTGGAAAAGCATCTTTGGGGTGACCATTCTGTTTATTGCAAGTTGAGATGGTAGTGAACCATATCTTGGTCTTCTCCATGTGAGAGTTCTCAAGGATTTGAGTCTGTTATCCCACGCCTTGTTTTTAAGTTCTCAAGTCTAAAGATAGCTTCTTCCTTCTTTCATGCAAGTTTCTAGTCCCCAATCCTATGTCTGGTACTTTTTCAAAATGATTCCACTTCCTCTGAATCTTTCTTGAAACACAGTACTCAGAAGTGCAAAAGCTGGTGGCCTCTAGCTATGTGGAACCCAAAGTAACCCTCAGCTACAATTGTCTCAAAGGTGCTTTTTTTTCCCCCAAGAGGCAACTGGAGTTTCTGGTTTTACTTTGAAGATGTTTCGCTTCTCATCCAAGAACCTTCTTCAACTCTGAGAAGCTCTGAGAAGCTTCTTGGATGAGAAGCGAAAAGTCTTAAAAGGAAAAAAAAAACAACCCAAGAAAGTCCAGTTGCCTCTTGAAAAACCACCTTTGGGACAACTATGATCTGGATGACTTGATAATCTCCATAGACACCAGCCACAACAATCCATACTAGCGAAATCTTATTGAGGAGGGTTAGTCTTGAATCTTCTATTTGTATTTCTGAACAGTGGTGGTATTCAATTTTTTTGACTATCAGTTCTGTGGGCGTGGCTTGGTGGGTGTGGTGTGGTGGGCGTGGCTTGGTGGGTGTGGCAGGGGAAGGATACTATAAAATCCACATTTCCACCCCACTCCAGAGGAAGGATATATTGCAAAATCTCCATTCCCTCCCCATCCCACTAACCTGCTTTCCAGCTCCGTTCTCCTATGCAGGGCAACGAAAGGAGACCCAGCCAATCAGCTGGGACTTGGGAGGCAGAGAATAGATGGGGGCGGGGCGAATCAGAGGTGGGATTTGCTGATTCTCCAAACGACTCAACATTTCCGCTACCAGTTCTCCAGAACCTGTCAGAACCGGCTGAATACCACCTCTGCTCTGAATCAGGGAAGAATCAAAGAACAAGAACAAGAAAGGACTCTTCAAAGTGTAGACCTGACTGCTTATTTCACACCGTATTCCTCTTTCTTGGGAGCAGTTCAGCTCTTTCAAGCCAGCTGAACCCCTGGGAAGCCCTCCAATTTTGTAAATCAATAACTGCTCTTGATTTCTCCCTTTAGAAGGCTGAACGCAAACACATCCATACAATGAAGCACTTTTGCACTCAAACGAAGCCGAACTATAAATGTTGTAGACTTTGTTTCCCTTTGCTTCTCTCATCTGTAGTTTCCTGATAAAAGGATAATACAGGCATGTTTGCACCGAGGAAGCAGGAGGTTGAGTCCAAGACTGTCGCTTGCAAGCCAGTTAGAAATGATGGACACCAGCAGGCAAATCATAATCAATGAAATGTGGAACAAGGATGATGATATTCCAGTCATGATATCCTAGACTGGCTGACATGAATCTTTTCCTATCACCTTGCATTCAATTCAGGAGCTCCGTGTCTAAGATTCTATCATAAGGACTTCAGGAGATTAACCAATCTCTCTATATAAAAGTGAAATACCACTCATGCATCATCACAAAATCTCCAGAACCGTAAAGCCTACAAACTTGAAATTTGGCACTTATGTTCCTCTTGGCTTCTAGGGGATCACTAAGAAAGGATTGTTCGAAATGACCATCAGAGCATTAGTATTTCGTATATTACTATTAACACGCTCTGATGCTACTAAGAAGTTCTACTCCCCCTCCCCACCTGAAAAGAAATCTGTTCCAAATGCAAAACACAAGCAGAGGAGTTTCAGTTTTAGTTTCAGAGCAGCAACCAACTATAGTACAGAACAATTGAGCTAAGCCACGCCCAGCCTCATTGCTGTCTCCTTCTTGCTCACACAGCAAATACTATTTCAGTTTCCAAACAGCCCTCAACTCTCTCACACACTGACAGGACGCTAGCCAGATGAATACTGGTGGATGCTGGTAGGCAGAGGCATAATTCCCCCCCCCCTCTATTTTCTTCCCCCCAAACTAAGCCCGATCATAGTTTCATCGCAAAGCATGGGTATAGAGCTAGTTTCTTATATTCTCCATTCACTGTTATACAATTTGGGGCAAATCAATGCTTCAAAGTAATCTATCAGATATTAAGTTCCACCAAGCTAGATTCAATTTCTGATCTCTGTATGGATAAATGTCATCCGTCTCAACCTGTCTCTTTTTGCAAGTCCCAGGCTTTTCAGAAAAAGTCCAGTGATAACATTCAATTCATCTTTCTTCTATTTTCTATATGACCAAGCTGAGTTTATTGCTAAGATGGCTACTCAGCTATTAAGAGATTCCTCTCCTGGGAAATTGCCATCTAGACATGATCAATGAACCTGAAAGCAAACAGGGAACACGAACTCCTGCAGAGTTATCCTTGTTGGTATGGTCCAAGGAAGAGATAAGAACCGCAATCCAGATTTGGGGTAAGGACAGACATGTCTATAAGGCACAAAGTAATTCTCCCTGGAAAAGAAACTCTCATTCTAAAGAGAAGAAAAATTTTGTACATCACGCCCCGCCACCCCCCACCCCCATCCGGATACAGTTTACCCATAAAAGTACTTTGGAAAGCTTTTCTGAAATATTGCAGAAATGCTTCTAAAAACTGCTCTGTTTCATTGCACCAATGGAATATATAGTACTTTAGAACAAATCAAGAGGTAAGCACCTTAGCAATATCCCAGAATAATTAAGCCGTTTTACTAGGCAGATAAATTATCTCAGTCAGTTTAATCTGTTCTTGCCAACTGTTACTCTGTTTGAAATGTGTTTGGTGTATATGGAGTTTCATGTTTTCTTAAGATACCTCGGCTTGCAGAAATCATTGTTTGGGTGAAAGAAAAGATTCAGAGATCTGTTAGTCTTATTAATACAGAATTTCTTTGGGGAACAAATTCTGTGTACACCTAACTCCATTTTCTTTTGTCCAGCTGCATACTCAGGAAGGATACCCTGTGGTCAACTCCCTTTTACTCATAAAATGTAAAGATACATTTTAAAGCTCCTCAAAACTCTGTGTTTCTGATGAGAAGAAACGGATTACATCTACATACTCTTTAAACAGGGTGAGAAAAAGTATAATTCTTGCACGTATAAATTTGGACCTCAGAGTCCCAAAGGTGCTTTTTTTCGGGAGGCAACTGGACTGCTTTGAAGACCTTTTTGTCTCTCATCCAAGAAGCTTTAACTCTGACCGGATAGTGGGGGAATGGAAGGATATATATTCCTTGCAGGCAGGTGGTCATTTGCATCCTTTTAGAGGGTCCTTGAAGCACTTGGAGATTTATGGTGTCCTTTTAGCGTCACCTGAGTAGTGCTCCTGATTCCTGCAGTCTGCAATTATTTTCCTCTGGAAATCCATTCCTTATTCCCACACCATTCAAAAGGTGTTCATCCCAAATTATATAGCTAAAAGGCTACAGGAACCAGGGACATTACTCAGGTGGCCCCAAGGACACAGATAAACCTCCAAGTGCTTCAACAGCCCTCTAAAAAGATGCAAATGACCAGCTGTCTGCAAGGAATATAAATCCTTCCATTCCCCCACTTTCCTGTCGGAGCTGAAGAAGCTTCTTGGATGAGAGAAGCGAAACGTCTTCAAAAGACAAAACAAGAAAGTCCAGTTGCCTCCTGAAAAAAGCACCTTTGGGACAACCCCCACTGTTCCCCACAAATATAAAGATTGTGTACTTTAGATTAATGCTTCCTACCTCAGATTATGTGGCTTGGAAGTTTGCAAGAGTATGAATCTTGCCTTGGAAGTTTGAGAGTGATACCCTGTCCAAAACACATCACTTGGTG
>NW_020769330.1:11406058-11419412 GCF_900518735.1 Pseudonaja textilis | reverse complement strand
CTTCATCAATCAGAGCAAGTCGGTTAGGCAGAGAGTCATAGGAATGTGCCAACTCTTGCCACACCAACCTCAGGGGTTTCCCCCCACCAAATGCATTGCAATATGTGGACGAAGACTCTTTGCCTGGATGACTGACAGTCTTCAAAGACACACCAAGTGATGTGTTTTGGACAGGGTATCACTTTCAAACTTCCAAGGCAAGATTCATACTCTTGCAAACTTCCAAGCCACATAATATGGGCAGGAAGCATTAACCTGAAGTACACAATCTTTATATTTGTGGGGAACAATGGGTGAGCCCCCCCCCCCCCGCCCCCCAACCAGAGATATCAACTCAGGAGGGCGTACGCAACAGCCCTCTTTTAGAATAATTCTCTGGTTATTTACTCAACCCATAAATATCCATATAGGATCTTTTATGACACTCAAATCACTTAAAAAACTTAAGAAAACACACCGTAGGTAGCCAGTTACAATTTTACGGGAAATAGTTTATTTATCTATAAACACAAAATAAAATCAGTTCTTTTTTTAAAAAAATGACAAAAAAGGTACTTAAATAAGAATGATCTGTGAGAGATGTTATGGCACCAAAAAATTCCAAGACAATTTATAAATTCAGGGGCCACAACCATTAAGTATGATCTGCTGAGGGATTTTTTTTTTAACCTTTTCTATAAAGATTTTTTTTATTAAAGATATTTACATATCATTAGGCTGTGTAAATATTTACAGGAACTTTGACAACAATTAAGCCAGTCCAAAAATCACTTTGTAAGAGAAAAAAATGCTTTAAATACAAAAAAGAAAGTGGAAAAAACTTCATTATTCCCCCCACCCTCCAATACATCCCCATCAACCTTTTGCAAGCATAAGCTTGCACCCCAAATTTTCATCACTTAGGTGCTGGACAGCTGTTCGGCATGCATTCGCAAGAGTTCTGCAGTTTTACAAAATGGAGTCCATTATAAGATTTATGCGGGGTTGTTTTGCCCATGAGAAGCGCTTTAAAGTTTTTGTTTATGTCATGTTGATATTTCACCCCTTTCTAAGTCCACTTCTCTTCCCAATATTTATAGGCTTTAATAATATTAATAGCAACACTTGTTTTTTTTTTTAAACACAAGAGTTCCTCAACTGTTGAAGTTTGTTTTTGAGTTGTTCGTGTCGCTTCCTCAGATGTTCCTTTTCCGCTAAGAGTCTGTGCTCTTCGGACTGGATGGAGAGGACATATTCGGTGGCCTTTTTAAGGATGACAACTTTAGGGGCTTTTTCGTTATTTGCTACTTCGGGGATCTGGTCGCGCAGCGCAAAGAAACTCAGTTTCAGCTCATTCCGCCTCTGTCGCTCCAGGACGTTGTGCGTTCGCCTTTTGTCGTTTTCCTCAGAGTCTGAGGTGCGGGGACTCGAACATTTGCGGTTGTTACTGATCTGTTTCAGAACGCGGCCATTGTCCAACTTTAGCCTTTTGGTAGAGCTGTATTCGTGGCGCGTGGAAGGAGGGGCGGCATAATTGTGTTGGTGGATTGGGACGTGACAGCGTTTGAGAACCAGAGGGCTATGAGGGGGCTTACTGTGCCCCCCAGATATGTGGACAGTGGACTCGGATTTCTTGGCTGAAGGTTGCCTTTTTTCTACAGTAACCACATCAATCTCTTCTTCCTCCTCTTGTTCTTCCTCCTCCTCTTCTGGAAAACACAAAAACCAAGATAAAAGAGATTAGATTATTTTTTTTTAATTTTCCTCCCAGAAAAGATAAGGACATTGGGATTAGCCTCCTCTTAATCTGTCTACCTTGGCCAAATGGGAAATGGGTGTCAGGAACTGTAGATTTCTGAAAATAGACTTCTCTCCAAAAGGGGCAGAACTTAAAAAAGAAGTTTATTATGCAATTGAGGATGCAACTCCACACATCTCCACCAAGATGACAATTCCAAAGAACTATTAACTGAATCCTGGCCATCTTGCAGATGTTGAAATTGCAGAATTGCATAACTGTGAAGCAATCTCAGCCAAGAAAGGCAAATTTCTAGGCTACTTTAACAGGGATGACATCTGTCTCCAGGAGCCATCCTTACCCACCATATGCCAGCTCCCCCCCCCCCCCACACACAACTCCAATCCCTGGTGAAGACAACCTGTCACATTTTGAAGGAGGCAAGACTACAGTTCCCATGATCCCTCACGTCCAGGCTGCTTAGGAGCAGACGCTCAATATTTGGGCCTAAGACTATCCTATGTTGTCCACCCACACCCCCCAGGCTCCCAAGTATTGCAAATCTAAGAAGAGACAGAGTGTGGTGACAAAGTGGGGGTTGAAGGGGAATCCTTGGAACCACGCCCAGTTCTTTGTAAAAGTTTTAATGGCCAGGAGCAATTCCTATTTATCCTATCCTGAGAATTCTGCAACCCTATTATTCAGGCATGCACAAAACAGCCTGAAAAAGAGGGTGCCCTCCCCCCAATATTTCTCCAAGGCTCATTCCCTTTTCTCTTCTTCTCAGCACCTATATGTCAATCAGAAGACAAGCCCAGCTGGGTGGGTTTAAAGTTCCCGCTCTGTGGAAGATCTGGGGTGACCCCATTAGACCCAACTGAAAAAGCAGCTTGGCTCTGATCTGCCTGAGGGGCCAGTTTTTCTAGGAAATGCAATTCCTGGGAAGCCCAGCCCATGCGTGTCGCTAACGTGGCAAGCGTAATAGGAGTACACACATATGCTGGGAGGGGAACTGCTGCGCAATTGAAGTATTTGGGGCAGGGGAGAAAGAGCAGCCTGCGGTCTCAAATGTTCAGCCCAGCCAACATGTGATGTAAGGAAAGGCAGGACATTCCATTTGGCTTTCGTTATCTCAGAGGCTACGCAAGTGAAAACTTTCTAGAGCTAAGTCGAATGTTTGAGCTTTCTCTCCCTTGAAGGGGAAAAGGTATTCAAACATTCAACTGTTCCCCACCCCCCACCCCAAAAAAAAGGGGGGGGGGAGGGACAGGCAAGCTCCTAATCCCTGCCTGAAACTTCCTTTTTTTGGGAGGTGACAGTGTTAGGAGAACCACCAAGTGAAAACAGAAGCAACTTTTTAAAGTCTTGGTAAGTTCACAGGAACAGCCTTGGGACAATCCCATCCCCTTCACAACCCTCACTGAGCCTTATCTGTACAATGGGCATATCCCATTCATTCCACCTGGAAAAGGGGAAGAGGATGAAACTGGGGTGAATCACTGTTGAACAAGCCGCTTCGGGCAACTGTGAAAGGCAAGTAAGCCGAGTCACCTGAAAATAGGGCCAGGTGGAAGCTGTTCCAAGGCCATTTTGGCCTCAGTTTAAAAAAAAAAAAGGAAGCCATTCCCCCTCCCTCTCCCCCAAATATCTCAGTTGATCAGCTAAAAAACGCTTGCTCAGATGTGCCAGTTAAGGTTTCCCCATAGACTTTTCAGCTTGGGCTTGAGAAAGCTGTGGCGTGTGTGTCCATGAGAATGCACACAACGCTTTGCATTTTGGTAGTTGCTGGAACAGTACCTCATAAATTAACCTTCACTACGCAGTATCATAATACTAAGTGTAGTATTTCCAGTTTGACAACTTTCTCACCTCAACCTACAAGTCCATGCTTTGCAAATGCCCAGGGGCCTGTTCTACGCACCACTGGGACTCCTCCCTTCACCCAAATCCTACCCCCTTCTAGAGTGGGCACCCCTTCTTTCCCCACCCATCCCAAGTAAGGGGGAAAGAGACCCTAAAAGCGAAGCCCACTGCTCACCTGAATCACTGCTGGTGGTTGGGGGCGTATCTTGGCTGAGCAAGGAAGCCGGGCACGGGTCAGGCGAGGCAGCAGCTTCTACAGCTTTGGGGGTCTTCTCCCCTAACGGGTAAGGGAAGACCACGGAGGGGTCAATGCATTCGGCCGCAGAGGCTCCCAGGTCTTGCAGGTACGAGCTGCTGCTGCTAGAAGAGGCAGAGCTCTGCGAGGGGGACAACGGGAGGCCGCTAATGCTGCCATTCCCACTGCGGAGGGACAGCGGGGTCCCTGCCCCGTCCCGGCGTGCCGCCTGGTAGGACGCCAGTTTTTCGGAGACCACCTTCTGGAGTTTGGCGGCTGCTGAGCCGCCGCTCCACATGCAGTCCTGGATGATGATGGACTTGACGAAAGCGTCATCGTCCGGATCGCAGATAAAACTCTGGTTGACCACTTCGCTGCCCAGGAGCTCGGTCACCATCTCCAGGTGGTCAACGTTGGAAGGGAAGCTGCTGGATCGGCGGCTGGGCGAGAGGGGCGGCGTGGGCAGCAGCTCAAATTTCTTCCAGATGTCTTCGGATGGGGCGGGAGGCTGGAGCTCACAGCCTCGGTGATGGCCCGAGAGGTAGAAGTTCTCCTCCTCATCCTCGTAGTAGAAATAGGGCTGGATGGAGTCGTAGTCGTAATCGTACGCCCGGCTGGGATAGCTCGGGACTGTTAGGGGCATGGCTCTTGGAGGATGCCTGGCAAGAGGGGAAGAGTAAAGGGGGGGGGAGATGGTTAATGGGGCAAGCCGCTAAATAGAGCGCCCCTCACAAAATTCAAACCTCCCGGGGGGCAGAAAAAAAGTAGGGCAGCAACTACTCCGGAATTACTACCTCGCTTGGACAAGACAAAAAAAAACGAGAACACTCCGGCGGAGGTGGGAACGCGCCTTCCAACCCACTTCTTCCAAAAGTATTTGGGAGCAATTCGGCTTCACCCAAAGCCAGAGGAAGGGCACCGCAGCCCCGGGCGTCCGACTTGCGAGGGGTCGGAGCGCAGCGGCATTGGATCGGAGCGCCAAAAGCGCCCAGCCTTCTTTCCCCTCACACACACACACACACAGACACCCGCGGCCAGGTGAGCGATCCCGGTCCGTGGAGGCGCGGAACAGCCGTCCCACAAGCGCGGCTCCTTTTACCGGGCGGCTTCGGCTACATAACCGCCTCCGCCTCCTCCTCCTCCTCCTCCCCCTTCCCGAAGAGGCGCCACCCAGCGAGAATGCGGCTCAACTCCGGCTTCGTGCCCCCAGCGCTCCCGGGCGCCACCTTAAAAAAGAAAAAATAAGAAAAAGAAAAAAGCAAACACAGCCAGGCGGGCAGCTTTCCAGCACCGCCTGTCCGGGATTTACTCCCGGCTCCCGCCGCCTCAGCGGTGGTTCGCGCTCTTGAGCCGGCCCCGCTGTCGGAACTTTCGTGGCGCTCCGGCCCCGGGGAAACCTCCCCCCCTCTCCTTTCCTTCTTTCCCCCTCCCCGCCTCTCCCAAGTCACTTCGGCTCGATACCCCCCACCCGCTTCCCGGCAACCTCGTACAAGAGCATTTCGCACAACACCCGTTCTTCCCCTTGCAACGGATCCGCCGCCGCCGCCGCCGCCACCCCTCCCCCTTTCTGCCCACCTTCGCCGGCCGCAGGGCAAGCGACCGGCAAAAAGAAAAAAAGCAAGAGTCCAAGCGAGGGAAGCCGGTACCGGAGCGCAAAGTTGGGCTTGCGAAAGTCTTCCAAGCAGCGTCCCGGAGGAGGGTTTTGCAACAATCCCGGGCTTTTTCTTTTTTTTGCTCGGCTCCTTCCCGACGCCTTTTCGGGAAAGGGGCTCCGAAAGGAGGAGAGATTCGCCCGGCCGGATCGATTCAACCACCACCTTTTTTTTCTCTCTCCCCCCCCTCCCCCTAACCCCCCGCGCCGTTTTCTTTCTTTCTTAATTTTGGGGTGTCCCGAAATCGGAGCGAGCGAAGGCAAAAGCAAAGCAAAAAAAAAAAAAAAAGCCACCCAAAACGCCGGCCTGGCTATAAGACGCTTCCCAAACTTACCGGTGGTTCTTTTGTTTTCAGATCCCGGCCCAAAAGACTGGAGCTGGAAAGTCCAAGATCGGTGCAAAATAATAATAATAGGGAAATCCCAAATCTTTGCAAAAAAAAAGACCACCCCGCCGAGGCGGGTGGCGGCCGAGGCGAAAGGCAAGGCGCGCAGTTGCACCGTCTGTTCCTTCGGCGTCTCTTTAAACGGTGCTCGCAGAAGAAGGAACGACGAGATTGTAAGTCCACAGCACGGGCGGCGGCGGCGGCGTCTCCAGATCCGAATTCCCAGGCTGGAGAGTCAAAGCCTATTTTTTTTTTTCGCCCCCCTTTTCAAGAGCGCCGGCTCGGGAAGAGAAGCCAAGGGGCGGGGGGGAGCGGGGCTGCTTCGTGTTGTGTGCACGCGCGGATCCCCTTACTACTACGCTCGTATTTATGATGCCCCGGCAATAGCAGCAGTAATAGCAAATAGCAGCAGCAGCAGCAGCGCCTCCTTCCAGCACGGTCGAAGCTCCGATTCCCTCCCACCCGTGCCGCCTCTGAGCTGCAGGACTCCGCCGCTTGCTTTATAAACCCTTGGCAGCTGCTCCGCCTTCCCCTTTTCCCGCCAACCGGGCCCCCCACTCTCCTCTCCCCTCCCCTCCCTCGACCCCTCCCCTCTTCATTCCCCTTTGCAAACAGCTTGGAGAGTTGAGAAGCTTGCTGGAGCAAACCGAGGCGGGCGAGAGTGTTGCGGGCAGAAAAAAAAAAGGGGGAATAATAATAATAATAAATAATAAATAAAATCACCACGCATAGACACACACAGAGACACACACACGCTCGCGCAGGGAGAGCTGGTTCCCCTCCCCTCTATGTCTCTCTCAATTCTTTCCAAACCGCCCCCCTCCCCCCCAAAAAAGAGGGGGCGATCTTGCAAATAGGGGAGGGGGCTTTTCGAAGGGGCGCTGCCGCAGCAAGAGAGAGAGAGAGGGAAGGAGGGTTGGTTGGTTCCGGAGCTCTGGTCCTGCACTGCGATCCCCGGGGAGCTGCGCTCGAGTACCCACTGGGGAGGAGGGGAGAGACCGGGGGGGGGGGGCTAAAACCGGGCATAAAAAAAAAAAAAAAAAAAAACCCGCGGGGGCGGGAAGGGGCGGCGGGGGGGGGGGGGGGGGGGGGGGGCTTGCAGCTGCTGCTGCTGCGGCACGACTTCTCTCTCGCCCGCTCCCGGTTTGCAAAGGGAAAGCGGGAAGGTGCGCCTTTGCTCGGCCAAGCAGGGTAAATTCGGCCGTATTTCTTTCCAACGCCCCGTTTTCAGACCAGAGGAAAGTCGAGCAAAAGAGTGGGGGGGTGAGTCGACCCCTGTTCTTCTCCCCCCCCACACCCAATCTGGGGGTGGCGGTGGAGGGCGATTTGGGGGGGAGGAATTGCTTTGCATTCCCCCCACCCCACCATTAGTTTTACAATTCTGAGCCGACACGCACCAAGTCGGCTTTTTAAAGCTGCCGCGCTGGGCTTCTCTTTACCTGCGGAGGGCAAGCTCCATTTTTTTAATCAATGGGTGTAACTATGGAATTGGACAAATACAAAACAAAACAAAAAAGGTGCAAAAAAAGCCGGAATCGGGGTGCGAAAGGAAGCGAGGGGCACGAAGCCGAGCTCTGCGGGGTTATTTTTTTTGTGTGTGTGTGCTTGTGGAGGGAAATGCGGAGGAAACGACGTTCCCACGACCTCCGCGCACTTTATCCAAGTGCTGGAAGGATGGGGAGTCGAAAAACACGCATTTCCCCGAGGGGGTGGGTGGGTTTGTCCTGCATTCGGGAGGAAAAGTTCGGTGCCGTTGACTCTGCGAAGTAACCTGGCGAGTCAAAAGAGCGAGACGGACCCCGAGTTAAAGTTTGCCCGAGCACCTGTGCTCGTGGGAACGCGCAACCAACCCGTGTCGTCCTTAAGGACCAAACGGTTCCGAGACGAAATTAAAAAAAAGAAAAAACTTAAAAGCGTCCTCTCGGATCTGGAGAAGCTGCCTTGGCCCCGGGGCTCTTGAGAAAAGGCGACGCAAAGAAAAGAGATTTGGAGGTTAGCGAGTTCAAAGTTTAATTACAGACGCAATTCCTTCAATGTATATGCGGGACGGGAAGGGGCAGGGAAGAGAGAGGGATTGGAGAGGGGATAATCCGCGCTACTTCCTCCCCTTCTCTTTAGAGGCGAAGGAATTAAAGTTGTCGGTCCCGGGGAAGTCAGCCCTAACTTGAGGTCGCTGGGGAAGGGGAAAAAAAAAAAAAGCAAAAAAGCACCGGCTTTGCAAAATCCTTAGTAGCAAAAGCCGCTAAGGGCTTGGTTTCACACGATCGCCTTATAAACACGGGTCACGACCATTGGTGCATTTTTTTTTTAAACATCTCGCCGCCTACTACACCCGTTTAACGGGGACGGGGGGCGAAGAAGAAAACATACTCCACCTCCAACATTTTTTTGGGGGGGGGGGCTAAATTCCTACATTGTGTGAATGCGGCACACACACACCCCGTGCAAAAAAGCCCCCTTCCCCCCCCCCCCCCCCGCAAAAAAAAAGGAGGAACAACCTATAAATCGACTTCTTCTTCCAACCGAGGCGGCATTTAAAACACCGGAGCAAGAGGTGTGAACAAAAATGTGCCTGTCAAAAAATCGACCCGACACGCTTCGAAGAAGGATCTTCGCAAGGCGACTGGAGGAAGTCGAAACTCACCCCCCCCCACACACAAAAAGGCATCGCCTCCTTCCGATGGGTTTTAATCTAGTTAATTACCCTGGAAATGCTCCCTGGGCCACCCCTGCCTCCCCCCAGTCCCCCAGGAGGGAAGCAAGCCCCTCTGCTGGTTAGATTTGCAACTTCGGAGTGGATTTTAAAGCGCTTTGCAAAAAAGAAAAAGGCGATCGCGACCCGGTGACCGGGCCACAGGGGGCTTCGCCTTACGATGGCATCGCCGACCTTCTTACAACCTATCTTACAACCTTGCCCTTCTTGCGGCGGTGCTCTCCCACCCGGCTTTTCCCTTTCCAGCTGACCGCGGGGCGTGTTATTATCAACTGTTGCTCCTTTGTGCAAAGTGTTACAATCGCTTTCACCCAGAGGGGTGGGGTTTGCACGGGAGGCCGATTAAACCAGGCGGGAGGAGGAGGAGGAGGAGGAAGCTTTTACCTTGGGCAGCCCCATTGACTGCTGTACGGTTCCTCCCCCTGCCCCCCCCAATCCAACGGACGCGTTCCCGGCTTTGATGCGCGCCGGGACGCCCGGCCGGCCTTTTTCCACTCCCCGCAAAGAAACAAACCCCGCGTGTGCATCCCACCCCCCGTTTTATGCGTGGGTGCCTTCCTTTCCCTGCCGAGAGCTTTGGCTGGAAAAGCAACCGGGGTGAGGTGGGTGCGTGTGGAAGGGAGTTCCTTGCAGTGGATTCCCATAGGATTCCCCCCCACCCCCCGCGTTCTGCGGGTCGGCAACCCACGCCCTTTGGTAGAAAGAGCCGCAGCGTGGAAGATTTGCGCAGGGTGCGCGGAGAGCTCGCCGGCGAAAATGAAGTCATCGCGCCCTCTAGTGGCGGGCCGCGCGGGACGGGCGAAAGCGAAGCGAGGGGTGTGGCGGCTCAGCGGCTGTCTGGACGTTGAGATACGGCGGGGGGGGGGGTGTCTTCCAGCCGCTCGACCCCCCCCCTTCTTTTTAAGGGGACATGGCAGTTTTCCGGCCAGCCTCTTCTGCGACCGCTTCTGAAAACTCGTGGGGGGGGGGTTATTTATTTATTATTATTATTATTTTGGCAAACCTTTGGGTCCCAGCATCTCCCATCCTTGCAGAAACTTTCCTAGGGGTAAAAATATATGGATGTGCAAAAAAAACCCTCGAGCTTCTGTTGTTGTTTTTTCCCAGCGCATTTGACTTAATTTAATCCTTGAAGGGCTTCTCTTGTTGGTGCTAATTCCCTTTGAGACTATTCATCATTTTGATGGGGGAAAGGATTTGGAGGCAAAAATGCTGTTTTGTAAATTTGCGCTAGCAAATATGCCTGCTTGCGCCAAAGGTCTGGAAGCATGCAGAGTGCCACCGAAATGGCAACATTTTGTTGAAAAATACACACACACACACACACTCCTTTCTTGCCTCTACGCACTTAACACTGTGTTGTGCTATTCTTCTAGTTGTGCAGCCCAACTCCTACTTAACGTTCCTTCGACTTAACGGTCTTTCGACATATGACTGTAATTGAGGCTTCCCAGCATTGGTTTTGAGTCCTGAGGGGCTACAAAATAGTGATTGACCTGATTTTATGACCAGGTGGGCTGGGGTCGTTAAGCAAGGCAATGGTTCGCTACGGGCGTGGCTTGGCTGAAAAGAGGGTCAGGTTTCCAAGCGCACAAAGCTTGGTCACCTGACTGCAGGATGGGGGGGGGCACTCAACCCTCAGAGCATATGATAGGTTGTAAGTAGCAGAACAGAAACAGAAAAACAGAATCAAAAGGGACCTTAGAAATCTTCTAGCCCACCCCCTTGCTCAAGCAGGAGACCCTATACCAATGATGGCTAACCATTTTGTCGTTGCATGCCGAAAGTGCCTGCCCCCATCATGTATGCACTGCCCCCTGCACATGCAACACCCATGCTACCCCTGTCCCCTGCGCATGCAACCCCTCCATGCTCCCGCCGCGTGTGCGTGTGAGACCCACCCCTGTGCCCCGTTTTGGGCCTAGTAGACCTCCCTGCAGCCTAGGAGCAAAAACAGGAAGTGGGGGGGGGGCTGCCTCACCCCCCCGCCCCATTTTGGGCCTAGTAGGCCTCCCTGCAGCCTCCTGGGAGCAAGAGCAGGGCACAGGGCCAGTATAGTGCGGTCCCCTGCCGTGCCCTGTTTTTGCTCCCAGGAGGCTGCAGGGAGGCCTACTAGGCCCAAAACGGGGAGCATGGGAGGGCTGCGCCACCCCTTGCACTCTCTGCTCTCCCCACCCCCGCGCATACGCACGTGTCTCCCACATGGGCCTGGCCTCCCCCACATGCAGGGCAGAGACCTGAAAATTAGCTGGCTGGCAGGAGGTGCACGTGCATGTGCAATGGAGCTGAGCTGGGGCAACGGCTTGCGTGCCCGCAGAGAGGCCTCTGCCTGACACCTGTGGCATGCATGCCATAGGTTTGCCATCACGGCCCTATACCATTCCAGACAAATGTCTGTCTAGTCTCTTCTTAAAAACCTCCAGTATTAGACCTCCAGTGTTAAAAACCTCCAGTGTTAGACCTCCAGTGTTAAAAACCTCTAGTGTTAGACCTCCAGTGTTAAAAACCTCCAGTGTTACAACTTCTGAAGGCAAAACGTTCCACTGGTTCATTCTTCTCACTGTGAGAAAATTTCTCCTTCACTCTAGGTTGCTTCTCTCCTTGATTAGTTTCCACCCGTTGCTTCTCGTCCTGCCTTCTAGCTCCATTGTAATTTTGAAGAGTCACTAAGTGAGTGGGATTTTAAGTCGTGGACAATCTATCCCTGCAATAACTATTCCTGTTTTTATGAGTCAGAAAAGTCAGGGTAGCTTTAGGAATGAAGCTAGAACATATTACGCTGCACTGAAGCATATGAACAATCCTTAGCTGTAGGATAGGTCTTTAACATGACTAAACCTGCTGTGCACAACATAAAAAAGAAGGCAAATGAATTTTTTAAAGGGGAAAGAAATAATAAAATGCAGCTTTGAGTTGTCTTACCTCTTTGTCTGCCCTGATATCCAGGGACTTTGGACATACTGATGGAAAAAATGTTTTCCATGTTCATGGAACACAACGAAGGCAGAATCCGTGGTTCATGAATGTCGGCCTTACGAACCGGGCTCTAACATTCATCCCAAATGCCGTTAAAATTTAGTGGCATTTGGGCCACTAAGTCTCAAACTCGGCTCTGCCATGCTGGTCCAGTCCCTGGCTTTATGTAATTTTTTATGACTGATTTTTTTTTTAACAGCTGCTTTTTCCTATTTTTTTCCTCAACAACCACCCTGTGAGGTAGGCTGGATTAAGAGGAAGAGCGACAGGGCCAAAATCACACAGTGTTCCTGTACAGATACTCCTCAACGTACACAGTGATGGGACTCAATTTTTTTTACTACTGGTTCTGTGGGCGTGGCTTGGTGGTCGTAGTGTGGCTTGGTGGGCGTGGCAGGGGAAGGATACCGCACAATCCCCATTCCCTCACCACCCCCCATAACCTCCTTTCCAGCTCCATTCTCCTGTGCCGGGCAACCAAAGAAGACCCATCCGATCGTCTGGGACTCGGGAGGCAGAGAAGAGATGGGGGCGGGGCCAATCAGAGGCGGTATATGCCAGTTCTCCGAACTACTCAAAATGTCCGCTACCGGTTCTCCATAACTGGTCAGAACCTGCTGAATACCACCTCTGATGTATGACCATAACTGAATCCAAAATTGATGTTGTTCTAAGGGAGACATTTGTTAATCGAGCTTTGCCCCATTTTACAGCCTTGGTTGCCATGGTTCTTAAGCGAGTCGCTGCCGTTGATAAGTTAGTAACCCGTTTGGTTAAGGAAATCTGGCTGCTCCACGGACTTTGCTTTCTCCAATGGTCGCAAAAGGGCCTCACATGGCCTTGGGACACAGCAACGGTCGTAAATATGAACCAGTTTGCCAAGCGTCCGAATTCGGATCACGTGACTGGGGATGCTACAAAGGTCGTAAGTGTGAAAAAAATGGTCATAAGTCACTTTTTTTTCAGTAGCGTAATACGAGTCAATTGAGAAGCATCTGAATTTTGATCACATGATCAGAGAGATGCTGCAATGGACATAAGTATGAAAAACCGTGAGAAGTCACTTTTTTCAGGGCCGTTGTAACTTTGAATGGTCACTAAATGAACTTCGAGGACTTCCTGTAGCTGGGAATGGGTGAGGACCTGAGTCTGCCTGTGTCATTCAGATATTTTAAAAACCTGGCTCCTACTTTTCAAGACGAATCTTCCAATAGGTTTTTAATGCTGAATATCCAGTTGGGCCCATTTTTGCTTTTTAAAAATGTTTATTTTTTTTTTAAAGTTGGCAATTCCGTATCAAACTCTTAACTAGATTCAAGTTCATTTGGAAGCAGACCTACTGATTTCAGCCTGCTTTGGAGTTCATCTTCCTTTATTTCTTGTTTTATAGCCCCGGTGGGTTTGCAAAATAACATTTAACAGCTCTGTAATTTTTCTCTCCCCCCCGCCCCCTTTTTCCTTTTTGGAAAGGAAAGTTGCCTTTATTTTTTTTTTAAAAAAGAACATAATTACTTACATAGTAAAAGTAGCAATAAAATATATATTTAGCACAAAAAGTTTATTAGAATAAAAGTCCCTTTCCTCAGAACAATTGGACGTTGTTTTTTTTTTCTTTGTCTAAAAAAAACCCTGTTTCCTCTCATTTTTTTAAACATTCTGAATTATTTTTGTCTACCGTACTAAATTTCAGACAGGTTACCAATTAACCTCCTCCTTTTCTTACAAAAATCCCATGACTTAATTAGTGGTGTAACACAGAATCTTATCTATTCTATTCTATTCTATTCTATTCTATTCTATTCTATTCTATTCT
>NW_020769330.1:11355130-11371124 GCF_900518735.1 Pseudonaja textilis | reverse complement strand
TTCTTTCTTTCTTTCTTTCTTTCTTTCTTTCTTTCTTTCTTTCTTTCTTTCTTTCTTTCTTTCTTTCTTTCTTTCTTTCTTTCTTTCTCTCTCTCTCTCTCTTTCTCTCTCTCTCTCTCTCTCTTTCTTTCTTTCTTTCCTTCCTTCCTTCCCTCCCTCCCTCCTTTGTTCCTTCCTTTTCTTCCTCCCTCCCTCCCTCCTTCCTTCATTCTTTTCTTCATTCCTTCCACCCTCCCTCCCTCCCTCCTTCCCTCCCATCCATCCATCCATCCATCCATCCATCCATCCATCCATCCATCCATGTCACTGTCCTTTGGAAATAACTCAATGTTATTTCCAAAGACCAACTAGCATCACAGATGCAGATTGTCAAGGCAAAGTGTTGTGAGTTGCACCTGATTTTACGACCTTTTTTTTTGTCATGGTTGTTAAAGGAATCATGACAGCTGTTAAGAGAATCATGCAGTCATTAAACAAATCCAGCTTGCCTCCATTGAGTTTGCTTGTCAGAAGCCAGCTGGGAAGATGACTAATGGTGATTACATATCCGCACGATGCGAGCATTGTAAATACATGTTGGTTGAAAAGCACTCAAATCTTGATCAGGTGATCATAGGGATGCTGCAATTGTTGTTAAGAGCAATGACAGTTCACAAGTCACTTTTTTTCAGTGCCATTTTAATTTCAAATGGTCACTAAACCAATGATTGTAAATCAAGCACTGCCTGTAATGGTGGCAGAATGTTATTGGTTTTTTTTATTTTAAAAAGCTTTTATTGAAATTAAAATATTAAAATACAAATATATCTATAAAAAGAAAATAAGTTGGTACAATTCACCATCATTCTCTGACAGTACAAAAACAAATCTTGGCTGTATTCACACATTCCAAATGTCCATCCATTTCAACAGGTTCTCATTAATCATATACATATACAACACAGAGAAAAAAATGTATTTTTAACCTGTACTTTTCATATTTCTACTGTCTATCCATTGATACCAATGATTCCAAGTTGCATAATACTCCGAGTCTTCCTTTTTATTCAGTTCTATCCATTTCTGCCCATTCAAAAATGTTTTGGATTATTTAACAACCTGATGGTATATTAGACGTTTTCCAAGCTTGTGCTAGTGCAATTCTTGCTGCCATAATAATATGTATAGTCAAATATTTAATCTTTTGGAGGTATTTACGCTAAATAATCCCCAGGAGAAACAATTGAGGCTTCAACTCTATTCGACAGTGGGGAATTTCGTTTAGCCATTTTTGTATTTTAATCCAGTATTCTTTAATTTCTGGGCATAGCTACCAGACATGGAACAAAATACCTTGCAAGGACAGTTCATAAGTCACTTTTTAAAGTGCCATTTTAACGTCAAACCAATGGTTGTAAGTCAAGCATTGCCTGTAATGGTGGCAGAAAGTTATTGTATCTCATCCCATATTGCCTAACATTAGCCTTCCAAGGCAAGACTCGATTCACTGGCAATGCAGGCCTAATTCTGGCACAAAATGACTCCCCTAATGATCAAGTAATATCCTTATTATTGCATGAAGCATTGGTAGATCCCACTTAACAGGAAACCTCTAGGACAAAGAGTTCTTTCCTTTGAAAATAGGAATTTACAGAAAGCAGCAACGAGCCTATAGCTGGCTGAATCGCTGAATCAAAGAAAAGAATTTAACAGCAAATTTCTGAGAAAGGCGGGAAAATAAATCCTTAAAAAAAAAAAACAGCAGGAAGTAAGCAAACTGGAATTTTGCATGCAGGCTGAAGCCCTTTGAAAGAGGAGGGGAATAATTTTGCTCAGTCAAAAGAAAATCTTTTTCGCCTTCTGCTTATCGTTTTCCTTATAGAAGTATTATTCCACCTTTCAAAAAAAAAATTATTTGGTTCCTTTGGGTCATCCTTGATATGCCCCTGCAGTTTACTGGGCAAGATTTCAGCAACAGTCTGTCCTTTCGACGGTAACTGACCAAGGTCACCTAGTTGGTTTTGTGCTTAAAGTGGGACTAGAACTTCCAATCGCCTGGTTTCTAGCCTGATGCCTTAACCATAACACCAGACTAGCTCTTATTCAGCTCATTTGTGGATCGTTTCAAAGCTCCATTCTGCATCTTCCCGGCTTTATTTTTATATACTAAAGATGTTCGTCTCGGAGTTATTGGTTGGAATGGAGGTTTGCTGGAATGCTGACATTATCCCAAATCTGAAGTTCCGGGCTTCCTTGCCATAAATAAAAACCACAAATCCATCCCTTATTATACCCATCACCACATCACATGGCCCAATCACCATCCGTCCCAAAGTAAGACTTCCTTTTCACTATGCGCAACACTACCTGACCTTGAACCAGCAAAAGAATTTTATTTTGTCTAATTAGATATACTCAAATAAATTCCCCCCCTCCCACTTTCCCAGGAGCCCATTTCCACTGGCAGAGCACTCGGTCCACCACAGATGCCTCCAACATGAGTGATGTTGAACTGGTCACACTCACTCTGGCCACACCTACCCTGGCCATGCCCACCCCACCCCCCTGAGGTCAAACACAACACTGATGTGGCCCTCAATGAAATGAAGTTGGCACCCTTGTTCTATAGGTTATGAACCAGAGGTGTGATTTAACAGGTTCTGACCTGTTCTGGAGAACTGGTAGCGGAAATTTTGAGTAGTTCAGAGAACTGGCAAATACCGCCTCTGACTGGCCCCGCCCCCATCTCTTCTCTGCCTCCCGAGTCCGGCTGATTGGCTGGGTCTTCTTTGGTTGCCCTGCACAGGAGAACGGTGCTAGAAAGCAGGTTAGTGGGGTGGGGAGGGAATGGGGATTTTGCAGTATCCTTCCCCTGCCATGCCCACCAAGCCACGCCCATAGAACTAGTAGTAAACATTTTTGAATCCCACCACTGGCATGGACATCAATGAGCTGGCTTTTGTCAAGTCTCTGTCAGTCTGGTCTGTTTAGGCAGATAAATAAAAGACTTAAAAAGTACATTTCCACAGCAACGGGGACCAAACTATTTGAGAGTCTTTGGAAAAAGTGCGGAGAAGAGCAACTAAGATGATTAAAGGCCTGCTGATTAAAACATATGAAGAACAGTAGCAGGAACTGGGTATGGCGAGTCTGGAGAAAAGAAGGACTAGGGTTGACATGATAGCAGCATTCCAGTATTTGAGGGGCTGCCCCAAAGAAGTGGGGGTCAACTTATTTTCCAAATCACCAAAAGGCAGGACAAGAAGCAATGGATGGAAACTAATCAAGGAGAGAATCAACCTAGAACTAAGGAGAAATTTGCTGACAGAACAATTAATTAGTGGAATGACTTGCCTCCAGAAATTATGGGTGCTCTAATACTGGAGGTTTGTAAGAAGAGGCTGGACAACTGTTTGTCTGAAATGGTACAATATAGGGTTTCCTGCTTGAGGAAGGGGGTTGGACTAGAAGACCTCCAAGGTCCCTTCCAGCTCTATTATGAACGGAGAGTCCAGCTCCATTCAGGCTGTCAAAGAATAAGACAGTCTGCAGAAGGAGAAGAGGACAGAAGCCGTAACAAGTCAAGATTGGCTTAACACGGACAACGTTGTCAGCAGTATTCCATGCAAGATTGACTGATTAGCTGCATAAACCTCATTATCTATCAGCTAAATGGCTTTATATCTAATTTATTATCTCGGGAAGAGAAAGGCCAAGAAGGCAGCCTTTCGCTGCCTAAGAATCAATTCCCATTTGTTGGTACATTTTTCTTTAGTTGTAATTCAAGTTAGGATGCAGTTTCATTCATCATCCTATAAAAGGACAATTATGGCTTAATTTTGGTCAAACCGGCCTGCCTTTTTTTTTCTTCCTTCTCTCCTTCTGTATTTTGTCCAGGGAATAGTTTCTTAGAAAATGAAAGAGGAAGTGTTTTTTTTTTTCACTTGAGATAGTCTACCCTGCCTGATTCAAAACGTTTTGCAGTGACATAGCATTTGCCAATAGTTGACTTTGAACTGTTGGAAGAAATACCCTTCTGGGTTCAGTTCCAAGTGGGGAAGAAAGACACTGGAAACATGGACGCTGTTTGGAAAGATGGTTTAATGGTGGGCAGGACCACGTGGCTTGGAGCTCCAAAGTAAAAAGTACGATCACATGCTTCAAGATGTTGGGTGAGGGAAAAGAAGGGGCAAGATGCTGAGAGACCCTTAGTTATATACCTTCTGTTGGGCCCCACCTTACTGTTTCCTGTTCCTGTGTAAGAAATGTATCCCATTGGCTGTCAGACTCCCAGGGGTGGGGGTCTTAGATAACTTTGTCTGGACCATATGGCTTAACCCGAGTGCTGGCTGATGCAACTTCCCAGGCCAGGTCGTGAGATGCGTAGAGGCCTTTGTTATGTAGAATACTCTTAATGGCCCACCCATAAACAAATGTTGGGGGTGAGCTTCTGCTTCTCTGAGTTTCTACTTCCCCAGTAGGGGAAATATTTTACCTTTTAAATATTTCCTAGGATATTTCATTTTTCTAGCAGAGGGGTGGGTGCTAATTTCCTACAGGGTCTTGGTTGAGGAAGAGAGGGAGGGAGGAAAGAAAGAAACAAAGAAAGAAGGTGTTTAATAAAAGATAGCGTGGTAAAAGCACTTCTTTTTTTTGCTGACATGCGGATTAAGGAACTACCACAGGGATACCCTTGCTTCAGTTTGGGATTTAAATTTTGTATGAAAGTATTGCCAAAAAAAAGAAAGAAAGAAATTAACCCTAGAAATATACTCCAATTTACACAACCTGGAGGGGGTGTGTTACACTCCATCTTGCAAAAATTGGAGGGGGAAGGAAAGAAGGAGGGAGGAGAGAAAGAAAAGAAAGGAAGAAAGGAAAGGAAGGAGGGATAGAGGAAGGAAAAGAGGGAAGGAAGAATGGAAGGGATGAAGAATTAAAGGGAGGGAGAAAGGGAGGGAAGGAAGGAAAGAAGGAAGGAAGGTTTCAAACATTTACTAAAATTAAAACAAAGACATGAATACAATTCATTTCTACTAGCAAAAATCTAGTAAGAAGAGAGATATATCACTCCCCAGTAGTGGGTTTCAGTCATATCCATCTTATTATGTTCTTTTTTTACACTCATACTAAAAAAAACATAGAATTGGTGTAAGGACACCATGAATTTTTAAAAAAATAACAACACTACAAGCTCCATTCTGCACTGCCTTCCACAAATTAATGTATTAGTTGCTGTCATTCTCTGGGCAGTCTTTAAAATAACACATGGCTGTTTAATAAAACAAAAAGCCTTATTTTGCTGAAATGGCCACTGAGGAACTACAGCAACGGTCTCCAGCTTCAGTTTGGGATTTAAACTTTGTGCTAAAGTATTGCCAAAAACAAAATGAAATTAAGCCTAGGGATAGCCTCCAACTTGCACAAGTAGTCATATATTTCACTTTTGTTTTAGCAAGGAGGTTTAAAGCAGCCGTATCGAGTGGCATAAAAAAAGAACACTTCCATATGAGGAGCCTGTTTGATATACTTGACATAGTATCTGTTAATTGCTGTTTATCATTTTGTTATCCGCGGTGTATTTTTAGATGTTTTTAAAGGTTTAAGGAACGTTGAAATTTGCTTATAAAAACAGAACATTGCATTGAGAAGGCAGAAAGTCACCTTTCGATCGAGCCAAAGAATGAAGGGATTTCCCCCCATCAGATTAATGATATGGGTTCCAGTGTTGACTATTATTTTCCACAACAATATAGGAAATCTGAAGAGAAAGTACTATTTTCCTCCGCTTCTTTCCCCAGCTCTCATTTCATCCATTTTACTCCCTACCAATAATGGAACAATTTGCTTTTTATAAGTGGGCCGTTCTTGAAATTTTCTGAAAATCCTCTTTTACGCAGCTATCTGTCAAAAGATCATCAGTCAGCGAACTGATTTTTAAAAATAGGGATGTTATTTTGTAACCATAGAGTCAGGAATAGTTTTGTCTAGCAGTATTAGACAATAATCCTTTTGGCTCTGCTCCCAGTACAACACCAAGAATCCATACATCTGCCTCCATTGACAGGTTCCACAGCTGTAAGAAGTCAACTTCTACCATAGAATAGAATAACAGAGTTGGAAGGGACCATGGAGGTCTTCTAGTCCAACCCCGTACCATTTCAGGCAGATGGTTGTCCGATCTCTTCTTAAAGACTTCCAGTGTTGGAGCATTTAATTGTTCTTAATCAATCAATAGATTAATTCTGGGAGTTGAAGTCCACAAATCTTAAATTTGCTAAGTTTGGAGAGTCCTGTTATATATGATTGGCAGCAAAACTTCTGTATGCTCAACAGTGGGAGGCTCAGTGACAACTATATTGGAAGAATGGCTGGAATTAGCAATGTTGGCAGAAACTGACAGCTCTGATTAGAAAAAAGACACAGAGAACATTTAATATTACTTGGACGCCTCTTTGGGTCTTTTTGCAAAAAGCAGAAAAAAAGGAAATGATGACAGAATGGATTTGGTGACTAGCAATATTTATAGATCATATTTTTTTAAAAAAATATGGTTGTTAATTTTGTAATCATAGGGTAAAAATATATAATTGAATATGTTAAAGAAAAGTCAGAATTCATTGTTTTATATATTTATATAATATTCTTTTTATTAATATTCTGTTGCACTTCTATCTGCTATTTCTCTTGTTATTCTTTTCTATTCTCTTTCTTGAGTATTAGTTTTTATTCATTTTTAGTTTTTTTTTTAAAAAAGAATAAAATTATTTTTAAAAAACCCAACAATTCACGTTAAGCAAAGTGATTGAAGGATGTTTTCCTGCCAACTGGTAAAATTTTGTTGGGAGGGGGGGGAAGCAACGTGGCAGAGATTTGGCATATTTTAGGCCATTATCTCTTTCTGCCGGATCTACAATGGGTGGATAGCACTTTAAATGGATTGTGAGGAAGAACTTTGAGCCAAGCACAAACAATAGAAAAGATTCAAGAAATTTACTGAGTAATGCTGACGTGCTCTGTTTTAAAAGAAGCTCAAGCTTGAATGTCACGACATGCATGTTTTAGATGTTGCTATATTATTATAATTATTATAATTATATTAATAATAATTATTATTATTATTTCAGTGAGCTCAGAACAATGATCAAAATTTCAGGGCAGGAGAAGCTAATAAAAGAAGATGATGATGAAGGTTTGCTTTACAATACAACATTTACAACCATGATGTTCACTTAACAACTGCTGCAAAAAAGGTCATAATATTGGGTCAGTCACTGAGTGATCCACTCTACCACTGTCACGAACTTACGGCCAGTAGGTGCTCAGAACCTCTAAAATGACCTTCTCTGAATATGTTTAAAATAAGCCAAAATCAGATGCGCTGATATAAGATTGGTTGTTTTGGCTTGGTAATAATACTTGTGAAAAAGATCTTGGAACAATTCATTGTAGTTGACGGGAGTCAGCTGTTTGGTGCACCCTAATGAACAAAGGCCCTTTTTTGCAAAATCAATTTAGAAAATTACATCAATTCAGTCCAACACTTCAAGTGGAAACGTCAGATTGAATCAAGGCCGGATTTTCCAGATGAAGTCAAACGATCACATCAAATGACATCCTGCCATCTGAATCCAGCTGCCAATTTGAATTAGATCAGAATCCTTCCCTAACAGATAAGTTTTTGGAAGTTGCACTGAAAAAAAAAGTGACTTATGAGCGTTTTTCACACTTACAACCATTTTTTCACACTTACGACCTTTGCAAGGAGCCCCATGGTCACATGATCAAAATTTGGGTGCTTGGCTCATGGGTCATGTTTAGGAGAGTTGCTGTGTCCTGGGATCACGTGATCCCCCGTTTGGGATCTTCCAACAAGCAAAGTCAACAGGGAAAAACAGATTCACAGAAACAAACGTGCTACTAACGTAACGACTGTGATGAAGACTTAACAATGGTAGCAAGATTGTAAAATGGAGACAAACTCACTTAACAAGTACTGTCTCACTTAGCAACAGATATGTTGTGTTCAATTGTGGTCGTAAGTTAAGGACGACCTGTACAATCTTATCCAGCAGATTAAAAGTGGTAGTTTGTTCGGTTGAATTTCAGATTATTTGACAGACATCAGCTTTCTTGTACCGGAAGGCATTAACTACGATTAGAGAGGCCTTTGTAATCTCCCACTTAGAGTACTTTTGCTTTAGATGGGGCGGCCCTTGAAGTTGACTTGGAAAGTACAGCAGCTCCAAAACACAGGTGTCCACTTGCAGACTGATGCAAACCAACACATCAGGATGACCCTAAAATGGCATGGATCCGCCTGGTTATTGGTTGTTGTTGGACTTTAACTATATAGCCCTTATGGTTAAAATCCTTGCTACTTTCGGTCTATTCCAGTCTATTCTGACAAACAGTCTATTCCAGACAGAATTGGCCTTATCAATATGTACAAGTTGAGAGGAGTGTGCTGGGTATTCCTACTTTCGGGGAAAATAAGAGCATTTGTAGAATTGCTTGCTTTATGAGGTCAGGATTGCCTCTTTTGTTGTCATTCAATAAAGCAGCAAAGAGTAGCCTTTTTATGCAGAGTTTTTGGAGGGAAAATTACTATTATAAGGCTGCCAATGAATTACTGGAGGATGGCTGTAGAATTGGGCACCATGTCCCTGTATAATATTTGTCCATTAATAACTATTTATTCAATTTTGTAGATGTAAGCCAGTTAGAATTTTTAAAGTAAGCAGCATGTTCTCTTTCTCTCTCTCTCTCTTTCTCCCTCAATCTCTCTCTTTCTCCCTCTCAATCTCTGTCTTTCTCTCTCAATCTCTCTCTCTTTCTTCCTCAATCTCTCTCTTTCTCCCTCTCTCTTTCAATCTCTCTCTTTCTCCCTCAATCTCTCTCTCTCTTTCTCCCTCTCTCCCAATCTCTCTCTTTCTCTCTCAATCTCTCTCTCTTTCTCCCTCAATCTCTCTCTCCCTCTTTCTCCCTCCCCCCCTCTCTCTGTAAATCAAATTATTTGAAGGACCTTGAGCTGTGCACAAAGTTTTGGTCATCAGATTTTATATCCTTGGCTTAGGACATCTTAGCTTGCATCAGAAATGGAAGAAAGGATGAATAATTACACATACTGCAAACGTGCGTTTTTCAAGAGGCAGCTGGATTGTCTGGTTTTTCTTTGAAGAAGCTTCTTGGATGAGAAGTGAAACGTCTTCAAAGAAAAACCAGAAAGTCCAGCTGTCTCTTGAAAAAAAAGCACCTTTGGGACAACCGTGACCTGGATGACTGAGAAGCTCCATTGACATATTGCATTTCTTCAGAAATTGGACAGGCTCTTCTATAAGTGACAGAAGAAAATGTATTTTCTGTTGTTCAAAAAGTAGGAAAAGAATCAGCTGGTCCAATTGGCAAGAATTGAGACTGACTAAACCTGTTCAATAATGAAGAAATTGTATTGGAACATGGTGGATTGTCTTCTGATAGTGTTTTAGTTTCTTTATTTTTTAAAGAGAGACACCCACAAACTTTCAAAGTTATTTCTTATCTTGGCAGGAGATTAGTTTATATCAGCGTTCCCTAGATTAGATGCCCTTCAGGTATGAGGACTCAACATGAAACATGGAAAATACAGTAGAATAATAAGATTGGATGGGACCTTGGAGTATTTTAGTCCAACACCGTACTCATGCCAGAGGCCCTCTACCATTTTAGAAAACTGGCTGTCCACTCTCTTCATGAAAACCTCCAGTGATGGAGCATCCACAACTTCTGGAGGCAAGCCATTCCACTGATTATTTGTTCTTATTGCCAGGGAAATTCTCCAGAGTTCTAGGTTGGATCTTTCTTTAATGATCTTCCACCAGTTACATCTTGCCCTGTCATTAGGTGCTTTGGAGCAGGGGTCTCCAACCGTGGCAACTTTAAGACTTGTGGACTTCAACTCCCAGAATTCCTCAGCCAGCTTTGCAGAGTTGAGGTCCACAAGCTTTGCTGGCTGAGGAATTCTGGGAGTTGAAGTCCACAAGTCTTAAAGTTGCCAAGGTTGGAGACCCCTGCTTTGGAGAATAGGTTGACCTCCTCTTCTCTGTGACAGCCCCTCAAACACTGGAAGACTGCTAAGATATCGTGCCTAGTCCTTCTTTTCATTAGAATTGAATAGAAGTTCCATGTTCAACTCGTAGTCAGACAGTTATTGTTGAGAATTCTAGAGGGGAAGTTTTCGATGCTGTCTGAGCTTGGTTGTTTTCTTGCAGTTGTTTCATTCCCCAACTAGGTAACATCTTCTAGAATTAAGCCACACATCAGAATGAAAGTCCAGGCTGGGAAAGTAGTACTCGAAAATGTTTGAGGTTTCTCCCCAGTTATATGATTCTTTGAATGAACAATGCAGGCTGCAGGAAACTGTAAATTAATTAATGGTCCCCATCCTTGGGTTAACTAGATAAGAGATTTATGCACGGCACCTTTGAAGAGATAGGGATGGAAAAAAATTGGGAAGTAAAGAAACACAGATATTTTATCTTCATTGCATTTGCCTTGACTTTATCTACCTAAGACACACAGCTAATCTTGAAAAAACAAACCAAACATTAACCCTTCTCTCCTTTGAACAGTTCTTGGCAATCTGGGATTGTGGTCTGAGATAACACCTATCAGCACAGTTTTCCTTTCATTTTCTGTTGGCCACATTGGTGATAAAGTTGGAACAGGAAGCTTGTGGTTTTGGGTAACTGAAAAGAAAGGAGAAGGATGTCTTTAAAACAAAGTAATAATCAATGTCTCCCTTGGTTCCCAGAAGAAGTAGGAGGCTTCCAAACCAGATGTTATGGAGCCCATGGGGCTATGTTCTCCAGCAGCTGACTTGATATCCTTCTAACCCAGCTATGGGACTTCTCTGAAGCTACTTTTCAGCGTTGTAGAAAGTTAGCACCCACCCCTGTCCTAGAAGAATGAAATATTCTAGGAAATATTAAAAAGAATTTTATACCTCCCTGGATGAGAAAAGGAGAAACGTGCTCTTGGAAAGCAGCCCCCACCTTTGTTATCACCCCCAGAAAGACTGGCCATCCTAATCTACAAGACAAAAGGCCTTCAGCTCCAGGGTGATAGGATTAGCTCTCGCTCAAGATCCAAAACAGGGCAAAGCCATTAAGCCCTAATAGGAATTGCCCAACACCCTTTCAGAACACAACCCTTTTCATTACATCATCACCCAGCAAGATTCAACCAAGTCTGGGACACAGACAGCCTACAAGGTTAGCTGGACCTTTGCATAGCCCCCTGGGAGTCTGACAGCCAATAGGATACATTTCTTGCACAGGAACAGGAAGCTCTAGGGCAAGGCCCAAGAGAGGGTATAAATATATCTCACTCTCCACTCCATGTGGTCATCTACCCAGAATGACATGTGACTGGTGGTTCTGCTTCACCATTAAACCATCCTTCCAAGCAGCCTCCATGTTTCCAGTGTCTTTCTTTCCTCTTGGAACTGAACCCAGATGGATATTTCTTCCAATAACTGGAAACTTTGGAGTTTTGTGGAATGTGGGGCAGCGGTCATGTTCTACTGGATGGAGTTCTTGCTTCATCTCTTTTCCTGGCTTATGAGTTTTGGCCACTTTTAACATATTGGCTTCATGATTGTTTTGTACCTCCCATAGCAACCATAGTGAAATTGACCAATACCTATCATTTCCAGTGGTTCTTAAGGAGTGACCCAGTCCTGTACCACCTCTTGCCTCCATTTTTTGAGAGTATAGAACTGTGATGTCGAACCTATGGCACGCGTGCCAGAAGTGGCACGCAGAGTCATCTCTGCCTGCATGCGAGCTGTCGCCCCTGATCAGGTCCACTGCACATGCATGTGTACCTTTCGCCAGCCAGCTGATTGTCCGGTATCTGCCATGCATGCGCGGGAGATGTGCATGCATGCGAAAAGCCATGGGGCACGTGCGGGAGGGTCTACGCACGCATGAACAGAGGTATGCATTGCACACGGAGGGTTGCACATGCCTGCATGGGGGGTGAGGGAGTCGTGCGCGCATTGCATTATGGGTGTAGGCATGCATGCATGACTTTTGGCATGCAACGACGAAAAGGTTAGCCATCACTGGGATAGAATAAAAGTGGCTGGATTTTTGTTGCTGAAGGATTTATAAGATCTTGGGGGTAGAAGAGCAGAGGTTTTTACTCCTTGCTGTCTGTACTTCGAGATCAAAGCAGTGGTGGGATTCAGCCAGTGTAGTAACTGGTTTAGTGAGCGTGCGCAGCATTTGAAAACCACCCATTTTCAGCTCTAAAACTTACCTTCTGCTGCAGCTCCAGTGAGTAAAACAGTTGAGGTGTGGCAATCTGCTATGCCGTGTGAATCAGCTAGGCTGCAAAATGCGGAAATATAGGATAGACTAGGGTAGGGGCAGATAGGCGGGGCCAACTAATCACTGGAACTACCGGTTCACTTGAACTGGTACGAACCGGCTGAATCCCACCTCTGGATTAAAGATGATGGTGGCTCCTTTTCAGACTGCTTTCCCAGGATGGGGAATGGAAAAAGGCGGCATATAAATACTCCCAGGTTGTCTTTAGGATATGAAGCTTCATTTATGTCCTGTTGAGGGACAGGCAAATCAACTGTCTAAAAAGGCGGCATCACTTTTGCTTCCATTCGTTCATAAATTCATTCCCCCCCCCCCCCATGCTAATCTTTGAAAGGTTAGAAATATATAAAAAGGAGCCTTTAAAACTGATTTTAATTTGAGGCTCACGCTCAAATTAAATGGGAAGGAAGAGTCAGAGTATTATTTGGTTTGGAATAAGCGGTACAGCTCGGTAGAGTGCAAGAAAAAAGGTATATAGGATAAATGAACCCAGGACACATATTATAGTTGTATATATTGAATGTATAATAATAACGATTTCAAGCTTCTTGTCTATTATATAAATATTATGAAGGCTCCATTCGATTAATCAATACAGTTATAATCCAATAGTAATAGCAGAATAATATATTATTTATTAATTAATAGGTAATTGATAAAGGATAAGGAATACTTGCCAATGATTACTTACTACTGTTTACTATGAGCTATCAATCTTAATATCAAATGCAATAGAAAGAAATATGTTTATTGTTCTATTTATATTATTTTTACTTTTACATATTTGTATGTTTGTTTGTGTTTTAATCTTTTGTAAATAAAGTCTATTTTAAAACTTAAAAAAAAACACCCTGATTTTAAATATAGAGGCCTACATGAATTCTCCCATAAAAACCTGCATTTTGGATCATGTATTTTTATAAAGTTTTGGATTAAAGCCTGCAACCTATCCAGGAAGTGATAAGGGCTGGAGAGGTAAATTTCCATCACTAAGACAATTTTCCCCAGTGAGACATTGTAGTCCTAATTAGTGATCATCAACTAGTACTACAGGGCTGGTGTAAGAATTCACATAGATTGAGGATTTTTAGTTGCGTACAGGTGATCCTATATTCATTTAGTGACCGTTCAAAATTACAGTGGCACTGAAAAAAAACTCAACTTATGATTGTTTTTCGTACTTATGAACGTTGCAGCATCCCCTTGGTCATGTGATCAAAATTTGGATGCTTGACAGCTGACTCATATTTATGACTGTTGCAGTGTCCATGGGATTATCTTCTGACAAGCAAGATCAATGGGAGGAAGCCAGATTTAGTTGACAACCGTGTTACTAACTTAACAGCTGCAACGATTCATTTAATGTCTCTGGCATGAAAGCTCACAAAATGGGGCAAAACTCAGTAGCAATAGTATCTAGACACACACAAACCGCTTCACAGTGCTTTATGGCTGTCTCTAAGCAGTTTCCAGAGTCAGCCAGCTGGATGACTTTGAGCCAAATACCAGAAAACTGTGGGTTCTAGTCAGGGGTGGGATTCAAATTTGTTTACTACCAGTTCTGTGGGCGTGTCTTGGTGGGCGTGGTAGAGGAAGGATATACTGCAAAATCTCCATTCCCTCCTCACCCCACTAACCTGCTTTCCAGATCCGTTCTCCTGTGCAGGACAACAAAACGAGACACAGCTGATCAGCTGGGACTTGGGAGGCAGAGAATAGTTGGGGGCTGGGCCAACCAGAGGTGGTATTTACGGTTCTCCAAACTACTCAAAATTTCCTCTACCGGTTCTCCAGAACTGGTCAGAACCTGATGAATACCACCTCTGGTTCTAGTCCTGCCTTAAGCATGAAAGTCAGCTGGGTGACTTTGGGCCAATGACCAGGAGACAGTGAGTTCTAGTCCCACCTTAGCCATGAAAATCAGCTGGGTGACTTGGGGCCAGTCATTCCTTCTCATCCCAATTCACCTCACAGGGTCGCTATTGTGGGGGAAAATAGGAGGAGAAAGGAGTGTTGGGTAAGTTTGTGGCCTTGAGTTACTTATAAAAATAAGAAAGGCAGGATGAAAATAAAGAAAAATAAAAACAAATCAATAAAGAATCTTTGCAGTGTGCAATATTCCCTCAGAGATTGCAGGGACTCAATTTCATCCCAGCTGAACAAGGCCTCCTAGATCAGGGGTCTCCAGCTTTGCTGGCTGAGGAATTCTGGGAGTTGAAGTCCACAAGTCTTAAAGTTGCCCAGGTTGGAGACCCTTGTCCTACATGCCACCAGATCTGCTGAAGGCTACTGCATTCTCCTTAAGTCACAATGCCAGATTTTTAAAGGCAAGCATGAGGATTATGGGAAAAACTTTTCTGCAACATTCTTCATTAATCTTGCAACCCATCAGGCATTGATGTCAGCCATTGCGGCCTAGAAATCCCAGGAGCAGCTGCCGTTCTTATCAGGAATGCTATTGATCAGGTTTACATTTTAATATGCCTTCCGGTGAGAGATGAAAGGAAGCGGCTTGTTTGTAGCTCACCGTTCAGCAATTTCACCAAAGTGAAAGTGATGTAAACCTGAGAGGCTACTGGAACTACAATCAAAGAAACCGGACTAACTAGGTGTTAAAAATTTATTTTACAGGAAATAACAGCAAAGCAACCATAACTTTTTTTTTCCTTTTTGCAATTGTCACCCACCCAATGAATCAATGTGAAAGCAAAAGTTGTGAAAGCAGTTTTTCTAACCGCCAGTCTTGGATGGCAAACAACTAATAAAATAAAAGCTTGGATAATCATAAAGCAGAATCCAGGATCTAAGTCAGCCTGTTGATTGGAATTTTTTTTTCTTCAGAAACATTGCCAATGTTAATTTTCCTTGGGTAGTCCAATTTCTGTGGTCCAAGCTGACCCCGCCCAAATGCCAATTCGAATAAAAAGATTCTAATTAATTCTGGAAGATCCTGAAATAAGTTTTGGTGTCTTTCCAGGACTGAGCAACTGTGGATCCTTGTGACGTGATCTCAGGATGCAGAATTGGTAAATTTAAATAGGTATTTTCCAATCATACTTTAGCACAAGGGTCTTCAAACTTGGCAAGTTTAAGACTTGTGGACTTCAACTCCCAGAATTCCTGAGCTAACATGACTGGAGGAGGAATTCTGAGAGTTGAAGTCCACAAGTCTTAAAGCTGTCAAGTTTGAAGACCCCTGCTTTAGCAAAATGGTTAGGTCTGGCAAAATTTGAACATTTCTTGTTGAAAGTGGCTCCCAGGACTGAATTGTGGAATTTTGGGATTGAAATTCCCAAATCCCCACTGCTTATTCAGTTATTCACATGAATGAGAAAGCAAAATTAATTTAATGTTCATGTAACTTTGGTTGCATGTGACTGTTGATAGTCTTAAAGGTGCTATTTTGAAAGGCAACTGGACTATGTTTTTATTTCTTTTTTTCTCTTCCCATGGAGGCAGAAGATTTTGCTTCTCATCCAAGAATCATAATCTGATGAGCTTCTTGGATGAGAAGCGAAATGTTGTGTTTCAAGGGAAAGAGAGGCTTAGACCAGGGCATGCAATTAACACGTTTATTGAAGGAACAGTGGTTGTCGCGTCTGCCAGCCAACGGGCAGACTAGCTTGCGAACAACGGCTGGC
>NW_020769330.1:11330891-11355120 GCF_900518735.1 Pseudonaja textilis | reverse complement strand
ACGAGTGGACCCGGTTGGAGCCCCAACCGGTTCCCAAGACATAACACGAAATGTCGTCTAACTCAAGGAAAAAGAAAAAGGAAAAAATAATACTCCAGTTGCCTTTTGAAAAGGCACCTTTAACACAATCATGATTTGGATGACTGACAATCTCCATAGATGTTACTGCTGATACTTTTACGGTGAATATCATCATGTGCTGACATTCATATACTTAAATAGGGGGTTGGATTAGACCTCCAAGGTCCCTGTGTCTAATCTTATTATTCTATTTATATGCTCATATTGAGTCCTCACATCTAAAGAACATGTAATCGAGGACAGGTTGATATAATCCAATCCCCTGCCAAGATAGGAAAAAACCCTTCTACAACGTTGAAACATTGCAAACCTCTGCCTTTAAAAAAAATAAACGATATAACTTAAACTCATGTTTGAAACTAAGAAGAGACTGGGTAATTATTTGTCTGAAATGGGATAGGTTTTCCTGCTTGAGCAGTGGTGGGATTCAAATCATTTAACCACCGGTTCTCTGCCTTAATGATTTCTTCCAACAACCAGTTCACCAAACTGCTCAGAAAGTTAACAAACTGGTTCTCCTGAACTGGCTGAATCCCAACACTGGGTTGGACTAGAAGACCTCTAAGATTCCTTCCAATTCTGTTATTCTGGAAACAATTGAGCTCAGAGAGCACCAAGGACCCCACAGTTCAATTCTGACCGACAAATACTGTCTTCTATTGGTACCAAATAAGATTGCCCAGTTGCTGCCAATGGGAGAATGACAGTCTGTTAAGGTCTAGGACAGGGGTGTCCAACCTTGGCAACTTTAAGACTTGTGGACTTCAACTCCCAGAATTCCTCAGCCAGCAAAGCTTGTGGACCTCAACTCTGCAAAGCTGGCTGAGGAATTCTGGGAGTTGAAGTCCACAAGTCTTAAAGTTGCCAAGGTTGGACACCCCTGGTCTAGGAAGCACAACAGAAAATGTTTGGAAGGCATTTATCAGATGACTTCAGAACGGTGTGCTATCCAGAAACAGAATTCTGTGCCTTGAGCTCAGAATATGTTTTGAGAAGAAAAAGAGGCATACCACACAAACCGCTATCTCCCCATAGCTCCATCCCATCTCCCTCCCTTCTTCAGGCAAAACCAAACGGCAAGAATGATTTTTCTCCAGGAATTTGACATCGGCCACTTTGTGACAGCCATCTTTGGTGGGTTATTAACTCTGTGCCTCAAGAGGCAGCTACTCAACAGGGGAGTGGATGTGTTAATTAATCAGCTGAAATATGTTCATGCTTCTTTTTGACTACAGATTGCAGAGTGCCGTGAATGTTGATTCCGTTTAATCCCCCGAGGAAGGATGGCGAAAGTCTGCAGCGTGTCAGCATTGAAAGATGGCTTAACATCTTCCATCCACAGGCCAAAAGAAAAAAAAAAGGAATACTTAAGCCAGTATTACAGGTTTGGTGGAGAGATGGAGAAATTACAGCCACACTTCAGTGTTTATTTACTATAAATGTGTTATACAGAGCTGATAAAAAGCTGTTATAGTGCTTTGGATGTTCCAGTATACAGATAATCCTCTACTTATGGTCATAACAGAGATGAGAAAATTGGTGTAGTCCTTATGTGAGGCATCATAAGACTTCACCCAGTTTTATGATCTATTTTGTCAGTTGTTAAGTGAATCACTCAGGGTTGTTAAGTGAGGCATTCTGTGACTGTGACTTGTGACTGCCGGCCAACATTCCCATCCTCCTTGTTTGTCAGAAGCCAGCTGGTTTTCAGACCTAAGGTGGGACTAGAATTCAGAGTCTCCTAAGTCACCCAGCTGGCTTTCATGCCTAAGGTTGGACTAGAATTCACAGTCTCCTGGTGACTGGCCCAAAGTCACCCAGCTGGCTTTCATGCCTAAGGCGGGACTAGAACTCACAGTCTCCTGATGACTGGCCCAAAGTCACCCAGCTGGCTTTCATTCATAAGGCGGTACTAGAACTCACAGTCTCCTAGTGATTGGCCCAAAGTCACCCAGCTGGCTTTCATGTCGAATTTAAGTGGGACTAGAACTTACAGTCTCCTGGTTTCAAGCTTGTTGCCTTCACCACCAGACCAAACTGGCTCTCACATTTTCCCCCACAGCAACAACCCAGTGAGGTAGGTTGGATTAAGACCGAGAGAATGATTGGTTGAAATGCTTCCAGGGAGATTCAGTAACTGAGGGCTGACTTCAACCTGAATCTCCCAGTTCCTCAAATACAGTACTTCCCTACAAAGGGTCTGTTTTTAGACTTCAACTTCCATCAGATGGCCAATGAAAAGGGACTAGCGGGATTGTAATTCAAACATGTGATAGGCCATATTTTAATATGGGAACAAGCCGAGGAGAACCAGTAGCAGAAATTTTGAGTAGTTCAGAGAACCGGCAAATACCACCTCTGGTTGGCCCCCGTCCCCATCTATTTGCTGCCTCCAGAGTCCCAGCTGATCGACTGGGTCTTCTTTTGTTGCCCTGTACAGGAGAACGGAGCTGGAAAGCAGGTTAGTGGGGTGGGGAGGGAATGGAGATTTTGCAGTATCCTTCCCCTGCCACGCCCACCAATCCATGCCCACAGAACTGGTCGTAAATTTTTTTGAATCCCACCACTGGGAACAAGGGAAAGTTGTTTTTTGTCGTTGGCCATCGTGCTCAATAATGTTTGCTACAACTTTTAAAATCAAATGCTTTTTTTCAGAACATTAGTCTGCAACTTGTAGAACAGAGATAAAGACAGAGACCAAATTCCCGATTCACATCACCATCCCCGCCATTCATGTTCACGTTCCCCTTCATTCCTAAATGAGGAAAGACAACTGATTTATGATTTACCTATTTAAAACACACATTCTGCATCTTCCAGAGAAATTTCCTAGGGCGGCTTGCAATGTTTATAAGAAAACAGACAAAACAAACACACAGGTAAACATCTGAAAGCCAAGGATTTCCAAATGCAAACTGAAACAAAGGCTAAGACATCAGCAAAGAAACTAAATAGAGACACCATAACACAGCACCAAGAAAATTAATTTTAAAAGCTCCACTGCAGCTTACCGATGTTATAACATTGGTGCATTAGCATATCAAAAGGTCTCTAGGAAGAAAGTTGGCTTGGCTTCATGCTGGCATGATCATGAAGTAGCTGCTAGGAATGCTTTGGTAGGAATAAATATTCAAAAATATTCAGTAGAAAAAATATTCAAAAATATTCTGTAGGGAAAAAAAACCAGGCCTTTTCCCTAGTCATCACTTGCCTTCCCTTGCCATGAAGGGCACCTGGAGCTCTTCTAAATCGGATGATGATTTGATCATCATCATCATGATCATTGGAGATGATCTAAAGCAGTGTTTCTCAACCTTGGGAACTTGAAGATGTGTCGACTTCAATTCTCAGAAGCTTTAGGCTGCCAATTCACTGCAAAACAAACAAGATTTGAGACTCTAGAAAGAATGCAGAGAAGAGCAACAAAGACGATTAGGAGGCTGAAGGGTAAACATATGAAGAACAGGTATATCTAGTCTAGTGAAAAAAAGGACTAGTGATGATATGACAGCAGTCTTCCAATATCTAAAGGGCTGCCACAAAGAAGAAGGAATCAACCTATTTTCCAAAGCATCTGAAGCAGAGGTGGTATTCAGCCAGTTCTGACAGGTTCTGGAGAACCGGTAGCAGAAATTTTGAGTAGTTCGGAGAACCAGCAAATACCACCTCTGGTTGGCCCCTGTCCCCATCTATTTGCTGCGTCCAGAGTCCCAGCTGATCAACTGTTGTTGCTCTGCACAGGAGAATGGAGCTGGAAAGCAGGTTAGTGGGGTGGGGAGGGAATGGAGATTTTACAGTACCCTTCCCCTAGGGTACTGTAACTAGATAAACTTAAAACTTGATCAAGACATGAAAAGGCAGCCCTTAGTTCTCTTGTAGTGTTGGTTGGGCGTGCTGTGTGAACACCGCCAATGGCACTAAACATGATCAATATATTATTTTTTTTTAAAGCTAACGTTTTGTAGAATATCAATGGAAGAGAATATTTATAGCTCAACGTTGAACTGTGGAGCCCTTGGTGCTCTCTGAGTTTGGTTATTTTCTTGCAGACTTCTCATTACCCAACTAGGTTACATCATCAATGCTAGCACGGACCACACTATTCTATAGAATTCCATTCTCAATGTTGACTTTCTTTCAAAACCTTCTGCTTCTTCTACCTTTCAATTCTTTAAAGAGATATGGGGAGGGGGGAACTTTAGCAACCTTTAGAACTTGCCTGAGGAAAAAGAAGGCAATAAAATTCTGTATCAACTTGCCTAAAATTATAATATTGATCAATCTTCCCCTCCCCAAATTCTTCTCAGTCAAACAGCACACACCTATCACCGGAAATTGATAGAACATATATCTAAATAGAACATCTATTTAACTCTGTTTATATCCATCTCCTACTCCAAATACTTCATGCCAGAAGCCGGGCAGGGGAAAAATAACAAAATGAAATTCAATGTCGAGAAAAGTAAAGTCCTACACTTAGGCAAGGAAAAATAAAAGCTCACATATAGATTTGGTGAAACCAGGCTTAATAGCAGTAACTATGAGAGGGATCTTGGAGTCTTAGTGGACAACCAATTAAATATTAGCCAGCGGCATCCAAAAAAGCTAATGCAATCCTAAGTTGCATTAACAGAGGGATGCAATCAAGATCTAATACCACTCTATAAAACCTTAGTAAGGCCACACCTAGAGTACTGCATCCAGTTTTGGTCACCACACTATAAAAAAGATGTTGAGACTCTAAAAAATGTGCAGAGAAGAGCAACCAGGATGATTAGGGTACTGGTGGCTAAAACATACGATGAACAGTTGCAGGAACTGGGCATGGCTAGTCCAGTGAAGAGAAGGACCAGGGGAGACATGATAGCGGTCTTCCAATATTTGAGGGGCTGCTACAGAGAGGAAGGGGCCAAGCCATTTTCTAAAGCACCTGTAGGCCAGACAAGGAATAATGGGTGGAAACTGAACAAGGAGAGATTTAACCTGGAAATAAGGATAAATTTTCTAACAGTGATAACAATCAACAAATGGAACAGCTTTTGCCCTCAGAAGTTGCGGGAGCTTCATCACTTGAGACTTTCAAGAAGAGATTGGACTGCCATTTGTCAGAAATGGTGTAGGGTCTCCTGCTTGGGTGGGTGGGGGGGTTGGACTAGATGACCTACAAAGTCCCTTCCAACTCTGTTTATGTATTCTTTTCTAATCATACAACATGAACCACGTAATACAATCTAAAACCTTCCATGGAAATAATAGTTGTTTAAGAATATCTGCAATTGCTCTGGTGCATAGTTCACCAAAGCCACATCATTGCAATTTTTGACCTTGTTTTGATATGATTCAGAAACTGCCTTGAGTGTCCTTTGGTTTTGTTTCAGGTTCAAGCAAGGAGAGACATTGATCCAGAACCATAAACAAGGACCCACCTTTGTCAAATACTCCAAGGTTTGACAGGTGGATGAAACTTTTTATCGTCACCACTCCACCCGTAGTATTCCTGATCAGACGCACCCAATCCCTCCTGTGTTTCCTGTCATAATGTCGTACAACAAAGACAGTTTATATATCTTTGACTATGTTGTGAAATCTTAAGTGCTCGATCGGTTGGGTGCAAAAGAGAGTGGGGAGAGAGAAGGATATGGCATAATTGCTCCAACCTGACCCCGCTGAACCAAACAACGCTCTGGTTTTATATGTCCTAGAAACGGAACGTTCGCGGACAGGCATAAAAGGCTGTACAAACCACCTTGTTTCAAAGAGAAGGACGGTCAAGTTATAAGCCTTGACATTTAGAAATCTTTTCAACTCCTGCCTAATCCGAGGCTGGCTTGGATAGATTTCAGGGCATGCTTAAGTTATTTAGGGAAGCCTTGTCTCAGGTGATAGAAGGATCCATGGTGGGTGTGTCCTAGTCAGCCTCCTGCACCATGGCAGGGGGGAGGGGACATTTTCGCCTTCCCCGGGCTCCAGAGGCTTTCCTTGAACCTCTGAAGGCTGGAAACAGGCCCATTCCGGAACTTCTGGGAGGCCTGTTTTTTCCCCTCTCCAAGCCTCTGCGCAGGCCCTGGACTTACCTGGCATCCAAAACAGGCTGTGTGGAGACTCCTGGGATGGGTGCAGTGGGGTGGGAGGGGTGCGGCAGGGTTGGCGGGGTCAGCCAGGGGTGGGATTTGTGGGTTCACTGAACTGTGCAGAATCTCAGCTAGAGGATTCGCCCGAACCTGTGCGAACCCGCAGCGGCTCACTCCTGATGTTTTCTTGATGATGGACCTGTCAGAAAATTAAGATAATGGTCATGATTTGAACTCCTCTCTCTTTTTTCATGCATTGCAGATGCAACACGCGTGGAAAGGAGTGGAGCTTGATCACGCTTCTGCAACCACCATCTTGTATCTTTGATGCCTCCACACGGATGCTTCAGAAGCATTGGTTTCTGCCTACTCAGCAGTTGAGGTTGTATGGTGTCTTTCTTACAGGGAGTCTAAGGCAGCAGATAGATTTTTCCCAGCATTGTATCCCCCAAACAATCCTGGGAAATGGTTCTAGGCCAGAGGTGGGCAATCTGATGTGCTCCAATTATTTTGGAAAAGACTTACAGTCCTTTGAGGCTCATGGGAGTTGAAATTGGGAACTTTAAGAGATATCAAGAGAACCAAAATGTTGGGCCCACTAAATATGCATATATTTTGGTGCAATTTTTTCCAAACACCACAGTGGCTCAGGACAGGGACAACTTCTCTATTTTAAGCACCCCGCAAAATCCCCTTTTCTGACAGACACATATACACATACACTCCCATATCAGTAACAGATTGGAAACTTTAAGAAATAGCAAGAGAACTAAGAAACACAGTGGCTCATGTGGGTTGACTAGAAGCAAGCTCATGTTTGAAACCCAGATGCTGCTGTGGAATGGGATGAGCTCCCATCCTTTGCTCCAGCTTTTGCTGGGGACATGAGAAGAGCCCTCAACTGGGTGTCCTCCAGGCAACAGTGATGTCACTCGCTAATCCTTTCCACCCGGAAATGCTTCAGTCCTTCCGATTTGAGTGTGATGTGATCAGGAGGACCAAAATGTTGGGCACAGTATGTTTTTGGTGTAATTTTTTTCTCCCAAACATCTATTTTGTTCATGGTGCCCTGAATTTATAAACAATATTTGTAACAAATCATATTTTGGATATTGTTAAGAAATAAGACCTATTTTAGGCAGCTTTTTTTCTGTTGGCTGCAGAGCATCCACAGAGTACACATTTGAAATAATTACATTTTTTTGAAGTCACATGTCAGAAGGAAAATGTAAACATTTAAATCAATTTTGCTCCTCTAGTGCAGGGGTGTCAAATTCAAAATCCGCTGGCCAGATCCGGCTGTAAGGCTACCTTGGAAACAGCAAAGGGCTGGCATGCGGTGCCTCTGCCGGTGAAAATGGAGCTTGGGAGGGCTGTGCCCGGTCCCCCTAAGCTCCATTTTCGCTGTCAGAGGGTTGCAAGAATCTATCGCAGCCGAAAAGGGACCTTGGGAGCCCGTTTCTCGGGCCACCACAGGCGCCCCTCCCCGGCACAAATGACATCCCCCTGGCTGTGGTCCCATGGCCACGCCCACCCCAGCCCGCCAAAATCAAACACAATCCTGATGCGACCCTCAATGGAATGGAGTTTGACACCCCTGCTCCAGTACAATATTTCCCAACCATTTTAAGATGTGTGGATTCAACTCGCAGAATACTCCAAGCAATATTGCTCTTTGGGATATTCTGGGGATTGAAGTCCACATATCTTAAAATGGCCAAGGTTAGGAAAAACCTTGTATGTTGCCAATTTAGGATTAGGATACACGGAGTCCATCTAGTACATAGAGTGCCAGTTAGAGTGCATCTAGTACATAGCCAGTTTACTCAGTAGCTGATGATATATTTATCACTTCAATTGTATAGACAACAGCAAAACACAGACCCTCTGCCTTTTCCCATGGGCACTGGGTCACATTGAGGAAATGAACCAAGTCTGATTTAGGACAAAGAAAGGATCAGCAATCTGTGACCCTGAACTACTTTCAGTTCTCTCAGACTTTTAACAGTCTCCCAGAAATCTTCCAACCGTGAGGATGAAATATAGCTTGCATAATTCTCCGACTTTTTTTTTTCCCCATACAAAACATGCACAAGCAATCTAAACAGTGTTTGTCCACTTTAGCAACTTTAAGATGGGTGGGCCTCAACTCCCAGAATTCCTCTGCCAGTTGACTTGACAGAGGAATTCTGGGTATTGAAGTCCACACTCCTTAAAGTTGTTAAGATTTGAGGAATACTGCTGCAAAGTAAATGACCTGATGCTTCCAGATGAATGGAGAGAATTGATCCATAATTTGTAAGAGTTATAGTTTGAATATATCTGAGGGGCATCAGGTTGGGAAACGAAGCTGTACATGCTCAAACATGGTTGTCACGTAGATTAGCAGTTTACTCAAAGCTGAAGAGGTAACTAAATAACTAAGGGATGTTTTGCATGTATATGTTAAGTAGTTGTATACCAATGTTTGTAAATAAACTCGGTCCTGTGGAGATGCTACAACTTTCCTCTGGCTTCTTGTCCAAAGGAAATTATATCATATTACCGAGGCATCAGATAACTGCAGGAATGTTTTTACAATTTTGAAATAATGTTGAACGCTGTAATTTTATTCCTGAAAGATTTAAAAATGAAGGAAACTCCGCAGTGTTTGGGTTGGGCTTGTAGTTTATATTCACTGGGCTGAAATAATATCCAGTTCTCTTTCTCTTCCAGTTAAATGTCATTATGCTAAGAATGGCTAAAGGCATCATGACTCTTGCATGACTCTCTTTGCATTCCGTGATTTGGGATACATGGCTTAATTTAATCTGCTTGTCGAAGTGTCTGTGGAGCTTCTCTCTTCCTTGATAATGTTACTCCCATTTTGCTGAAAGCATTCCTTCAAGGAAGTGCTGATTTGCCTAATTCTGGAAAATTGAAAAAAAAAAAAATTGGGTCTACTGACAAAGTAGCCTTTATATCCCTGGAAATATAAAGCAGGGTTAAATAAAACCATAGATCAGACGCAGAGTTTACTTTGAGCCATATCATTTCCTCCCAAAGTTTTTCTTGGATATGACATCAGTACGATGGAATAATAGGACAATATTTCTTTACGGGCTGCGTAACGTAATTAAATGCATTAAAACGAAGACGGTTGACATTTGGAGCTGATCTATTTATCAGATCCACGAACAGAAAAGAAAATGTTTAGGTTTGTGCCTAACATCTCCTATGAATTAGCTAGGCGTTTGGCTATTGTTGCTTGCTAGTGCTAACATAAACAGTGTGACTAGCTGAGAATTTGGAGGATGAAGTCCGAACACGGAAGCTTCACCCATGAAATCTTTTGATATGATTTTGCAATCTCCTATTTCCTGGGAGACTGGCTTACTGTAGGAAGTTTTTTTTGGGTGGGGGCCTAACACAGGCTTTTAAGAATGAAGGCTAGAATGTTATCAGCTGTGACCGTTATATAGTCATCTGCAAACATGAATACAGGTAGTCCTTGATTTACAACAGTTCGTTTAGTGACTGGCACTGGAAAAAAAAAGGAACTCATGACCATTTTTCACACATGACCATTACAGCATCCTCTTGGTCACGTGATTTATACCCAGATGCTTCACAAGTGTTTCATATTTATGATCGCTGCAGCGTCACGGGATCATTTGTGGTGGTACATTGAGCACTACCTGAGTCAGTCTAGCTCATTAGAGGTCTTCTTGCAGTGTGAACTAGACACCTTGCTCTCAACTTCTATATTGACAATCTGCTATGAAAATGTTATTTATTTCAATGATATTGCCACCCATAGATGCCCTAGTGATAATACATGCATTATGGTGTCATTGCAAATATTGCTTGCCCACTTGACCTCCTATTTCCCCCTACCCCCTACACTCATGACTGTACATAGTTTACACACTAGGTTACATTCAGGCAGTTAACTGTCCTGCTTCAGGTTTCAATTGAACATGGTTGCCATGGAGATTAACAAGTTACTCAAAAATGAAGTAGCTAAGGAATGTAAAACAAAACAGTCACGCTTTTAACAGGCAGCGCATAAGAATAGTCCAAGTCCAGTCCAGAGTTCCAAGATCCAGGTCAGGGTTTTCAGCCAGTATAGAAGTCAGAATTATTATATGTTGGATGTATATTTTGTGTATATTCATAGATATTATACTCTCAAATTGCAAATGGAGACGTGAGTACTCTATTTTTCTTATCTTCGTTTTTAAGTGCTTTGGTTTGATTATATTGCAAACAGTTGCTGGGGTGCATCCACAGTTTCGTTGTACTTGTACAATGACAATAAAGTTCTTCTAATCTTCACAGGCAAAAACCCTACATGAACATCATACAAGGGTCAGAGATCAGATAGTTAATTCTGACAAAGGATCATAGGTCTGGGGCCCCTCTTAAATCACAGCCACAGCCAGCTGATATTCATCAATCAAGAGATTTACTCCCATGCTTGGTAAGGAGCCTTATAGAATTGCTCTCCTCTCTGTTTACCAGATGTGGTGGCTGGGATGCCTTGTATAATCCTCATCGGACTTCTCCAACTGTCCAAGAGGTCCCTGGCTTTGATCAGCCTCAGGTAATTCACTGACTTTGTGTCTCTTGAGGCTGACATTCCTTGGTCCTGGTGAAACAGCTTCTTCGCATTCGGAGTCAGTGTCTAATTCCTAGGCCATGACAGTTAAAAACCACTAGGGTCAGAAACCAAGCATCCTGACCTTTTCAGAGGAAACATCCTTAGCTCTTATTGATCTTAGCCTTTCCTAACTAGACATCCTTCTGATGTGGGTGACAAGACTTTAATTTGGATGGTATTGAACTGGGAGTGACTGCACGACATCAAAGCTTGCAGGGATATGGAAATTTTGCATGGAGATAGTAAAAAGCATATTGTATAAATTGCTGCTATGGTCGGTCATTCGGTGGCTGGATCCAGGCATGCTTCAGCTTAAAAGGGTATAGTTTCTGTGTTCAAAAAACATGTGAGGCTGAAGGAAATAAACCATGTTAGTTCTTAATATAATTGACTGTTTCACACAGCATGTGAATGGCTGGATTCCCACAAAACGATTAACTGTAACAGAGGTGGAATTCAGCAGGTTCTGGCCAGTTCTGGAAAACCAGTAATGGAAATTTTGAGTAGTTCAGAGAACCGGCAAATACCACCTCTGACTGGCTCCACCCCCCCATCTATTCTCTTCCTCCCGAGTCCCAGCTGATTGGCTAGGTCTTCTTTTGTTGCCCTGTGCAGGAGAATGGAGCTGGAAAGCAGGCTAGTGGGGTGCGGAGGAAATGGGATTTTGCAGAAACCTTCCCCTGGAGTGGGGCAGGAATGGAGATTTTACAGAATCCTTCCGCTGCCATGCCTACCAAGCCATGCCCACCAAGCCACGCTCACAGAACTGCTAGTAAAACTTTTTGAATCTCACCACTGAACTATAACCATTCAACCCCATTTAGCCCAAACTTGCATGTTTTATGAACTAACATGCCAACCAGGAAGTTGATAATCAGAATCCCACTTTTCATCATGAGCTTCTTCCAGCTGATTCAAGTCACAAGCATGGCAAGCTCAGCCCATTAAAATATGTTTATAATTATAATTTTTTTTAACCAAAGCTATTTCCTTTTCATTTGCTCTTCCTGTGTGACATTCTTTCCGAGGGTTTCTCGGTGCTGTTCTCATTTTGGCTATTGAGAACTTACCCAGCTCTTGAGCTATTAACCTTTTAATTGTTACTCAGTTTTTCTACCATGGTTGGGGATGTTAAAAGTTTACACAATTGTTGAAAGTGTTGGAAACCACCTCTTCAGTCTTTCCACTGGTCCTTAAGCAATGATGACCTTTATCACAATTTTTGCCTGAAATAGAATCCTTGTACAACCCATTTCAGGGATTACGCTCATCTTAAGAAACTCGCATTTCTACCAAGTGAACTGATAATCTATTGGATTTATTTCTAGAAGGAATTTGAGACAGAAACAAAATAGGGTTTTCTTCCTTTCTTATTCTTTTCCCTTTGAGCGAATGCCCGAGGGACACCACTAGGCAAGCCTGGAAATGATGGTGCCCATTTGTTTATTATTTATTTATTTATAAATTTATTTACTTCATTTAAATGTCACCCATTGCTCTGTCTAGCGACTCTGGGCAACAACTTACAACATCTTAAAAGCACAACTAAAACAATGAGAGCGCTAAAAAGATTAAAAAAAGTTTTTAAATGTTAAAATTAAAAATATTCATCATTAAAGCTAAAACACTGAAGATGAACAAGAGATTAGAAAAAAAAGAGACCAATACACGAACAGGGCAGAGGTGGGATCATTGGCTCATTGACAAATCACACTCCATTGGGACCCCGGGCTAATTGGCAGAGCCAAGACTTCAGGCCATTTCGGATGGACAAGAGGGATGTCGAAAAATGGCGGGAGCATGGTGTACTCACACAGACTGCATATCTCTTCTGCTGGAGCAAATGAGATAGACCGATCCTATTGGGGTAAGATAGTTCCTCAGATACCCTGGACCTATTTCCATAAAGGGTGGAAGGTGATAACCAACATCTTGAATTAGACCCAGAAACAAAGTGGCAAGTGGTGCAGTTCACACAGCCGTGGTATTACATGAGATTAGGGCTCCCTATTCTGGGCCAGTCTGTGACTGACAGAACATAGGACCTCACAATCCAGGAAAAGGTACACCACACCAAGTTATATGAAAATAATTTCCACGTCTAAGTTGATACACCTTCAAACCGAAAGAATAACTGAAACCAATGTCTAAGTTACAGAGGTGATTTAAAAACATACCCATTCCACAGTATTTGGAGTAAGGTATCTGAGCAGAACTGAGGGAACCAGGTTTAAGTGCTTCCTCAGCTATGAAAACTGAGTGATTTTGGGACAGTGACTTTTTTTTCAATCCATCTGTAGGAGAAGGAGAGGCCGAACTGTGGGTAGAGCCAAGGAAGTAATCAGCCTAGAATCATTACGTCCCCACAAATCTTCTAAATCCAACCCCTCTTGAATTCCATTATCTAATGCCAATTTAGTACTAAATATTAGTTGACTAGATTCTTGTGTATAGGCACGGATAATAAAATAGCTTAACTGGAGCTTAATGTGTGGCCCCGATTCTTTGTGCCTGACACCATCTAACCCAATAGGATTGTAGTTTTAGGCAGCACCCTGGCCACTGTCTTTAGGTCCTGGAAGACAGGTAGATTATAGATCTAAGGAATTATGTAATAAAAACATGTTATCTAACATATGTACCTTGCAGTCAGCATTCTCTTCAGCAGGCAAATTCTCCACTGAGGTCAGTAGAGGATTTTCCCTAGGGATAGAAGCAGTTTCAGATTGGGAAAGAAGAGGGAGGCATTCACAAGCCATAAAGAACAATCCCTGTATTATGTGCTAAGGATCTCAGAATGTGCTCATTGTTCCATACCTCTACTCTACATTTTCATAAAACCACATACTAGGTAAAACCTTGGAGGGGATCCAATTCTGAAGGCAAGACCTGCAGGGCGTAACTGCAGCTGGTCTGACAGCTGATGGTCTAGCTTCTATTTCAATACAGATAGCAAAGGAAAACCAGTCACCTCCAGTCAAACAGCTGTAGGAAGTATCTCAGAAGGTTCATGGAACATCTGCTCTTTTGCTTTTTATACCCTTTGTTTGTAGTCTTACTCTCTGGACTTTGCAGAGCAGGAGAGAGTAGGTATATATCAGGTCTAACTTGGCTCTGGGTTACGCTGTCTTCTGCTCAGCCTTCCTTTTGACAATAAGAAGGCTGTAGGAAGAGTAGAAGATAGAGTTCCCCATCTATCCCCTTGTCCAAATCATTGATGAAGATGTTGAAGAGTACTGGGCCTAAAACAGAGCCTTGGGGTACCCCACTGCATACTTCCCTCTGTGTAGATGCAGTTCCATTGAGGATTACATGCGTTGAGTGCGGTTGGTCAGCCAGTTACAAATCCGTCAGGTGGTGATGCGGTCTAACCCACAATTTTCTATCTTATCAAGTAATACAATTTCTACCAACCTGACTTCCATTGAGGACCTGTATATTGCACGAATCAAAAAGAAGGCTGTGAAAATATTTACAGTCCCCTCACATCCCAGACATAAACTGTTTCAAGTCCTACCCTCAAAATGATACTATAGAGCACTGCACACCAGAACAACTAGACACAAGGACAGTTGTTTCCCGAATGCCATCACTCTGCTAAACAAATAATTCCCTCAACACTGTCCAAATATTTATAAAGTCTGCATTACTATTACCATTAAACTTCTCACCACTCCTTATCACCCAACCCCCTCCCACTTGTGACTGTATGACTCTAACTTTGTCGCTTGTATCCTTATGATTTATATGGACTGTTCCCTAGTATGATTTGATTGCTTATTGTACCCTATGACTATTATTAAGTGTTGTACCTTATGATTCTTGATTCTTGATGAATGTATCTTTTCTTTTATGTACACTGAGAGCATTTGCACTAAGATAAATTCTTTGTGTGTCCAATCACACTTGGCCAATAAAGAATTCTATTCTATTCTATTCTATTCTATTCTATTCTATTCTATTCTATTCTATTCTATTCTACGGTATGACTATAACTTTGTCACTTGTATCCTTACGATTTATATTGATTGTTCCCTAGTATGATTTGATTGCTTATTGTACCCTATGACTATCATTAAGTGTTGTACCTTATGATTCTTGACGAATATATCTTTTCTTTTATGTACACTGAGAGTATTTACACCAAGACAAATTCCTTGTGTGTCCAATCACACATGGCCAATAAAGAATTCTATTCTATTCTAGTAGGTTCATGATTCTATTTATGAATTAATTCTCACAAATGGAAGAGCATTTCAAGGAAGGACTTTCCTTGCCTATCCACCCTGAAGAGTCCCGAAGGCTATAGACCTGGATCCTAATCCTTCTGATGCATTTCATTTTCTCTCTCTCCCTCTCTCTCCCTCTCCCTCCCTCCCTCCCTCTCCCTCTCTCCCTCTCTCTCTCTCCTCTCCCTCGTAATTCTACACCAGCTGATCGGTAGCCAGGCGCTCTTTTCCACAGTCCAGCCCACGCTGGTTTCATTTCAGACATGCCTTGTGGACAACAGAAGGTCCTTGTTTAGCCATGAATAAAAGGATAGTACTATTGCTTTTCCACAGCCAGATTTTTGCAAGCCATAATTAGATCTTGCCAGGCTGCCAAGACGTAGCGCCTCAGCAGGAAAGCCTGACTCCGCAAGTGAACTGAAGCTAAATATAGTTTGCACACAGCTTTTGAGTTTTTTTAAAAAAAATTTAAAAAAACTGTACACATCAAAGTAAGGAGTTTCTGGACCCCATCCTTGCCTATTGTGACTGAATCACACAAGAATGTGATTATCATAACGTGCATTTTTCATTACAAGCTTTACAAGCAGCGAACTGGCTGCACTGCCATTCCTGGGTCTGGTTTGCAGGAAGACATTTGTTCCAAACTATGGGTACAGTAATATGTGTTCCCCAAATCTCACTTGCTTGTTTTTCAGAGAACAACATCTAGGTGTATGGTCATGAAGTGCTTCTTGTGTAGCTCTTGCTATATAAACTGATTTCTCCCCTCACTTAATCCTGGCCATGATGAACCTTCCTCCTTTCACCTGGGCATATTAGAGAAGGATTCCTCTCTTCTCGTAGCTCAGGCCAGCTCAGGAATTCTGGGAGTTGAAGTCCACAAGTCACAAAAGTCCTCTTCTCACTAGTATGACTCTCATAGTGAACCTGGAAACAGGCGGATATATCTGTGGAGATTCTCAGTCATCCAGATCATGGTTGTCCCAAAAGTGTTTTTTTCAAGAGGCAACTGGACTTCCTGGTTTTTCTTTGAAGGTGTTTCATTTCTCATCCAAGAAGCTTCTTCAGCTCTGATTGAGAAGTTGGAACTGTGTTTTCTGCAGGATGCTTTCTGAACCTTGTCTTTCTGTTGACTCTGCAACCAGCATTGCCTCAATGATTGTAGGATTGTAGGCTTAGGTGAATACCCAGATCCACTTCAAAATACTAATACCTGTTAAATCTGAAACCCTGCCGCACATTAATATGAGGATGCCCTTTACTAGCTCCCAGAAGAAAGCAAGGACAAAGTACTTCTGTATGGTTGCCAACAAAATGATGGGTACATACTATAAGCTGAAGTCATCAAAAACTGAGTTCAGCTCAACAGTAAACTTATTCTGACACTGGTTAGACTCCTGACCCATCTCCTTGGTATAATGTAGACATCATCACTCAAGATGATGGATTTGGGTTGAAAAAATTTCAATTACACTGTGCAACAGCTTATTATACTGCCTTGATTTGTACAACAGACTGGGCCATCTTCACATGTGCCAAACAAGGTGCAGTTTAAAACCCAGGAGATAGGTTTGGGCAAGATGCTGCTTTGAGGTCCTGAAAGAAAGGTGAGGAATAAATCTCACATAAAAAAAAAAACATCCTAGTGTGATTTTTTTTTTTGCAAGCTAGCATGATGCACGAATGTAGTTGTTTAGTTTATGGTTCGGTGTTTTGTAAGAGTCTAAAAAAAAAAAAAGAAGAAGGGTTAATCCAATAAGAAGAGCATCTGAAGATCTGATCAGTAACTTTACTAAAGGGCCAAAAAAATGGATGGAAACTAATTAAGGAGAGAAGCAACCTGGAATTAAGGAGAAACTACCTAACAGTGGGAACAATTAACCAGTGGAACAATTTGCCTTTAGACATTGTGGGTGCTGATTTGTTCTGTATTCTGATTTTTTCCCTCCTATCTGGATTCCCTGAGCATTTGTAGTCAGAGACATTCATAAGAGCCCAGAAAAGATAAAATCTACATTACAATGTGATCCAGAGATCCAGTTTTGACCAGGAACAATTTATAGCTAAATTGAATCAGGAAAGAAGGAAGGGCAAATCGGATATTTTGGAGAAGTGCATTTCACATATCAATAGCACTTAGACTTATATATTGCTTCACGGTGCTTTACAGCCCTCTCTAAGCTGTTTACAGAGTCAGCCTATTGCCCCCAACAATCTGGGTCCTCATTTGACCCACCTCGGAAGGATGGAAGGCTGAGCCAACCTTGAACTGATCAGGATCGAACTGATGGCAGTCGGCAGAATTAGCCTGCAATGCTGCATTCTAACCACTGCGCCACCACAGCTCATAGTCCTTAATGTTCATTTAGCAACAAGTTTGAATACACCATAGCATTGAAAAAAAATGACTTACTGTATGACACAACATCCCCATGGCCATGTGATCAAAATTTGGGGGCTTGGCATTCCGCATATATTTACAATAATTGTAGAGTCCTGGAGTCAAGCAACCACCATTTGTGGCCTTCCCACCTGGCTTCCGGCGAACAAAGTCAATGAGGGAGACCGGATTCGCTCAACAACTTCATGATTCACTTAACAACTGCGGCAGAAAAGGTTGAAAAATCAGGTGCAAGTCACTTCATAACCATGTTGTTTAGCAACAGATATCCCCAGCTCTGGTTATATGAAGGACTACCGGTGTTCCAGTTTGAAAGAGGCTACGCAGGTACTCCTCAAGTTACGACCGCAACTAGCCCCAAATTTTCACTGCTAAGCAAGACAGTTGTGAAGTGAGTTTTGCCCCATTTTATGACCTTGTTGAGGGAATCCCTGCCGTTGTTAAGTTAGTCACAAAGTGGTTAAGGGAGTCTGGCTTCCCATGAAACAAAAGGTTAAAAAAGTTACACTATTTATGTAGTTACTTACCAAGCACACCTAGATTATATTCATATTAAATATATTAAAAATCATGAATGTTATAATGAATATATTAATTATATTAAAGTAACCAACATATATTTACCATCCCCCAAACTTTTGAACAGCCCTAACGTTTGGAAATTGAAAGTTGAAAAACTTGACACGCCCTATAAATTGATTTTGCAGGTTACACTGCCACCATCATAAATATGAGCCAATTGCCGAGCCTCTGAATTTTGATCACGTGACTGTGGTGCGGCTACAATGGTCGTAAATGTGAGAAACGGTCATGTCACTTTTTTCAGTGCTGTTGTAAGTCCGAACAGTCACTAAATGAAAGGATGTAAGCAGGGTGGGCATGGCCATGGTGGGCGTGGCCTAGCGGACCTCCTGCACCACAACGTAGGTGGCGTTTTTGCTTTCCCTGAGCTCCAGGGGCTTCCTTGAGCCTCTGAGAGGGCGAAAACAGCCTCCCGCCGGCTCTGGAGGCCCTGCTGGTTAAGAGATGATAATTTTCTTGGTCTCTCTCTCTCTCTCTCTCTCTCTCTCTCTCTCCCTTTTTTAATCTCTCTTGCCCTCGGCTTTAAAAGACATATTTTTGTAATCGTTCAGAGGGCTACGAATCCTGCACAAGCATCTTGTATGTGCTTTTAAAGCTTTTCATGACTTATTCATCCCACGGCATATCATCTTAGCCTGATCTTACTTGGCTCCTCTCATTAACAGCCAAAGAAAAGTAGAGGAAAATGTGACGTGAATTTGGTCCTGCGTATCCTAAAAGTGAATGGTTGGAAGAGTTGAGTGCCTCTCTCATTATTCTTCCTCCATACCAGCCCTTACACAATTTTGTCCCATTCATTATTATTATTTTTCCATGGAATTCTCCCTGCTGTAAGAGATCCAAGGCCTGTCCATCATCTTCAGTTACAAAATGGCTCAACTTAGCCAAAATTCCATATTAAAATAGAGTTTCATCAGATATTCCGACTGAAGTAATTCCCCGTCTTAATTCTGAGAATCCCAAATCTGCCAGATCCATTGGAGAATTGATATAAAATATATGGGCGGCATTTTTTTCTCTCTCATGCAAGTAGACATTTTCAGCTCTGCTCTTTGACTAATAGAATTGGAGTAACCTAACCATTATGGGGAAAAATGACATTTGGCAATGATGTCATATCCTATCTGTGCTGTATTTTATTCTTTAAGGAATCCCTTCTTACGTGGCCCAGACATATTGCAAATATTTTTTTTTAATGAATAGTCCATCAGTTTCAGCCAGTTACTTGATAACATTGGCAAAGTTCTTTTATAAGAATCAGGGCTGTGAACTTTATTCTAGTTAAGCAATATATTACTCAATTAAAGCTGAGCTTAACTGATGGAGCCCAACTTGAAAATATTACACTCATGGGTATATTTTAATTGGCGGGGGCTATACTCATACAGTATAGTTCAGAACCCATTTAATATCAGCAACAAATTCTGCTTTTTTCTGCAGGAGAAGCTGTTTCCAGTTGTCTTTTACAATCCACTCAGATAACTATTTCAGTCTTGGTGCTGGAAGGGACTGTGGAGGTCATCTAGCCCAACCCCCTGCCCAAGGCAAAAGTCCAAATATCATCCGAGATAAATGGATCTCTAATTTTTTTCTTGATAACTTGAAATTTCTTTCAAGTGCTGGCCCAAATACATTCCTTCGGATTACATGTGAATAGAGCAAAAGAGTTAAAGAGGAAGAAAAACAAATTAGAAAGACAGAAATATTCCCCCTCTTCTAAGTTTTGCCCAGCTGGCTTAGAAGTATCAGGTTTTGAAAAATGAAAATAAAGCATTCCAATGTTGGAACACTCTGACACTAGAAAAGGATTTCTTTAATTAAAGACAGACTTATTAACATAGAACTCCCCACCCCAAAATTAACAGAATAACTGAGTTGGAAGGGACCTTGGAGGTCTTCTAGTCCAACCCCCTGCCTGGGCAGGAAACCCTACACCACTTCAGACAAATGGTTGTTCAATCTCTTCTCTAAAACCGCCAGTGATGGAGCGCCCTCAATTTCTGGATGCAAGTTGTTCTACTGATTCATTGTTCTAACTAACAGGAAATTTCTCCTTAGTTCTAGGTTGCTTCTCTTCTTGATTAGTTTCCATCAGTTACTACTTGCTTTGGAGAATAGCTTCTTTGTGGCAGCCCCTGCTATATTGGAAGACTGCTATCATGTCACCCCTGGTCCTTCTTTTCATTAAACTACACATATCCAAAAGATAGGGAAGGAAATTACATCTGGTCCTGGTTTGAGGATAATAATAACACACTTGTTTTTTTCTTCTTCTTCTGCCCATTGTGGGAGTTCTTCTTCATGCTGTTTGTACAGCAGCCAATGGGTGTTGAAAACAGCCAGATTCTTTCAGAGATCGGCTCTCTCAGGCACAAGTATGTTACTAGGGAAAAGGTTAGGCCAGCTGAGGTTTGCAAATATTACGGGGCCTCCAAACAATTCAAATATTGAAATTTGCTGGGCAATTTTTGTAGATTCTTATTTTATGACTTGGCTACCCATAGACTAGAGGAGGTTTCCAAATTTAATTTTAAAATAGAAACTCATAATATGCATATCCCCATAACATTCTCCTTCCTTCCTTCCTTCCTTCCTTCCTTCCTTCCTTCCTTCCTTCCCCATCTTATTGTTCCTCCTCTTTCCCTCCCACCCTCCCTTCTTTGTTATATAGGCAACAGGTAATTATTTTTAAGAAAGAAAAATGATGTAATTAGTCATAAAATCAAGAAACCAAAATATAAATAAGAGGGTTAGATCAAGACTACTTTTCCTTAAATAAGATCCAAATACATCCATTATTCATGTTGGGTATAATTCCAACATTGTAATATTCTGAGATGATTAAATCTGGAGGTTATTCATAATTAGTAAAGAGAAGATTGATCATAAAATATTGCCTTCAAACTCAGGTTGGAGAATATTAAAGAAGGTATTTGTCTCAGCAGTGCAGGTAACAGGTGAAACTTTCTGGGAAGCAATTTCTCAAATCCACCTTTTTTCTTCTCCTAGGTTTATCTTTCTGCAATTCTGTCTACTTCACTTTTTCCCAGTATCTTGTTTTTGCAAATATATGACTCATTAACTTAAAATCACATGTATAATTCTGATGCACATTCCTCTAAGCCTATTTACTTATTTTTGCAAGTTTGCTTAAGGCATATATGTCATCAGGCCTGGGGGTCTTGGGAATGGAGACATTCTTAGATGGCTCTACTCTGGTTAATATTCTTCTTGCTCTCTCCATTGAGTTTGTATATTTTTTAAAAAAAATTGATAATCTCATTTTAATGACTTTTTATATTTTTATAATGCTTGTCCTTTCTCTATTTGCAGTTTTATTCAGCTGTTCATTGCTACCCTGTTACTTTGTGCGAGATGGAAGTCAAGGTAATGTGATGATAGATGGATAGACAGATAGATAGACCTACCAACCGACCGACAGACAGAGATTAACAAAGTTGGAAGGGACCTTGTAGGTCATATAGTCCAACCATCCTGCCCAAGCAGACCCTACCATTTCGGATGGATGGCAGTCCAATGTCTTCTTGAAAGTCTCCAGTGGTGAAGCTCCCACAACTTTTGAAGGCAAGCTGTTCCATTGGTTGATTGTTCTCATTGTCAGAATTGGTTTCATTGGTTGATTGTTCTCACTGTCAGAAAATTTCTCCTTATTTCCAGGTTGAATCTCTCCTTGTCCAGTTTCCATCCATTATTCCTTGTCTGGCCTTTAGGTGGTTTGGAAAATAACTTGATCTCTTCCTCTCTGTGGCAGCCCCTCAAATATTGGAAAACTGCTATCAGGTCTCCACTAGTCCTTCTCTCCACTAGACTAGCCAGTTCCTGCAACCATTCATTGTATGTTTTAGTCTCCACTCCCCTAATCATCCTGGTTGGTCTTTTCCGCACTTTTTCTGGAGTCTCAACATCTTTTTATAATGTGGTGACCCAAACTGGATGCAGTACTTTAGGCGTGGCCTTACTAAGTCTTTAAAGATAGATAGATGATAGATAATAGATAAATGATAGATAGATAGATAGATAGATAGATAGATAGATAGATAGATAGATAGATATGGTAGATATAGATAATTTTTTTCTTTTATAAATCTCTGTGTTTTGGTATAATTTTTCTCCCTGACTTTTCCCCCCCAATCACTTGGCAAATAGTCATATAACTGCAATTTAGTAAGGTCCCTAAGTTACAATTCCTGGATTGGTCCCACCCTGAGAAATGAGGAAAGTCTACATTTAGATTCCTTAGCCATGCCTTGGCCATATTTTAAATTCTCAGATTTGCGCTAGAGTTTTCTGTAGAAGACAAACAATCTCAGTCACAATTACCAACATATTACCTCAGTTAGTATTCCATTAGTATCCCACTAGAATTAAAAGAAGAAGAATGACATTTCTATGCTGTGTATTGTGAATGTATTGTATAGCTTTGTCATGTGGCAAATATAGTTTGAGGAAGAAATTGGCCAGCAGGGAACAAAGATTAAGCAATCACTCCTTAAAAAGGAGATGTCCTGGTTACTTAAGAATTGGCATGTACTGTACCGTCGTAATGTTGAAAGATCTTGCAATGAGCCTTCTCTGTATGATTCCATTTCTTTTGAATTTATTTCTACATCAATCTGGAAAGAGCTTCAGTTGCAGTATCTATTTTTCTCTCTGAGCTGGGATAATAATTTCCCACTTCATCCAATTAAAGTTGGCTTCCCTCATTCCCTATCTTGCATGATTTCCACAAAACAACGCTTCTGCCTCAGAATAGCAAACGTTCTCTCGCTGACTTTTAGTCCAGTGTCCTAATTTCTTTTTTTCTTTTTCAAAAAGTTTTTATTTTTTTATTTTTATTTTTACACATCTCTTCACGTGAGCAACATGATTCCGGATTATAACACTTGTACATAGTCATACTTCGATTTCCATCAATCTTATATAATATCATCTCATATCATTATCCATTTCACCCATCTTTAAATAAGTTTCCATTTCATATTTCAATTCATTAATTCAATATCAATATCATTTCATCCACACATAAATTTTCAATTCTTTATCCCCTATTATTTCCATTTTCAGCTTTCCACCTATTTTATTTTACATTACACATCATTATTATCCTTAATTTTCTCTAAGCTGATATATAATAAACAATCCAAAAAGAGTAAAACTAAAATAAAGCCAATATATTTAGGGTCCACATGGTATATCCCCTCAATCTATCTAGTTTAATAATTTTTCATTCCCCTACTTTAATCATAATAAAATACTCTCATCATACGCTTCTAGTATCCATTAAATAGTCAACTGTATATTTTAAAATGTATATTAAAGTCTCTTCCCAGTCCAGTGTCCCAATTTCTGTAGGAGATGACGAGACTGAGGATGAGACCAGTCTGGAGGCCCTACGCACCCAAAAGAGACCTACTGTACCTCTCAGTTGAAATCTATTGACTCTTATCTGCTGCTAATTTTCCTTGACCATAGTAGATCAGATTCTTGCACAACCTTGATGGAATAAGTCTGCAGACACCCATGACTTAGATGGCTGAGAACCTCTATGAAGTTTTAGCTATACAATTTGGGGTGGACGGCCTTTGAATGGTGTGGGAGTAGGAATGGATTTCCCAAAGGAAAAAATTGCATACAGGATCCAGGAGCACCACTCAGGTGACCCTGAGGACACAGATAAACCTTCAAGTGCTTCAACGACCCTCTAAAAGGATGCAAACAACCAGCTGTCTGCAAGGAATATAAATCCTCCCTTTCCTCACCATCCAGTCAGAGCTGAAGAAGATTCTGGATGAGAAGCGAAACACCTCCAAAATAAAAAATAACAAAGTCCAGTTGCCTCCTGAAAAATGCACCGTTGGGCTTCATGGAATAACTTATATGGAATAACTCCTGGCTGCTGATTTCTTATGCCTTCTCCCCAACCACTTCCTATTTCACCCCCTGGTTCTTTCCAAGAAGCACCTTCTGATTAGGAAAATGATACGAGGAGCATCTCCTGTGTAAACAGAGAAGGGTCCTTTGTTTGTTCCCCTCGCTACAAAAAGGAAGCTTCAAGTCAGACTACTGGAATCAGTTTTCATTGCTGCTCTTTATGGAGACAGGTAAACCACTCCAAGGGGGAGGGGAAGCTCCAAAAAGAACAGTGATTTTCTAGAAAGAAAGAAAGAAAGAAAGAAAGAAAGAAAGAAAGAAAGAAAGA
>NW_020769330.1:11315469-11329580 GCF_900518735.1 Pseudonaja textilis | reverse complement strand
TGTATTGTATTGTATTGTATTGTATTGTATTGTATTGTATTGTATTGTGTTGTGTTGTGTTGTGTTGTATTGTATTGTATTGTATTGTATTCTGTTCTGTTCTGTTCTGTTCTGTTCTGTTCTGTTCTGTTCTATTCTAGTGACTGTTTGAAATTACAATGGCACTGAAAAAAGTGACTTATGAATGCTTTTTTACGCTGACAACCTTTGCAGCATCCCTGTGGTCAGATAATCAACATTAGAATGTGTGACAATTGGCATTTATGACGGTTGGGTCTTATGATCCCCTTTGTGACCTTCCAACAAGCAAAACCAATGAGGTAGCCAGATTTGCTTAACAACTATGCTACTAGTTTCATAACTGCAATGATTCACTTAACAATGGCAACAAGAAAGGCCCAAAGGGACAAAACTCACTTAACGACCATCTCGCTTAGCAAGAGACATTTTGGGCTCAGTGGCAGCCGTAAGTCGAGGACTGCCTGTAACTGCTGCTGGTGGGAGGAGGAAACAGAAGAAAGTGATTGGCAGGAGAAAAAAATGAGCTGTTTAGTCCTCCATCTCTTCTGCAAAAGAAAAAGAGCCCCTCCAGTAGGGCTTGGAGAAACCTCTGTTAAAAACTGCTGCAATGTTTACACACGTTCCAGAATAAGAGAGTTGGAAGGGACCTTGGAAGTCTTCTAGTCCAGGGGTCGCCAACTTTTTGGACCTCAGGGACCCTCAAACGCATAATTTTAAATCCCGCGGACCACTAACATGAATTTTGACTGATGGTGGCTTGCTGACGTTGATGGGAAAGTCGGTCCCATATTCCAGAGCTGCAGCAGTCACAGGACTGACCCTTCGGTCATCCTGGAGCAGCTGCTCCTCCACCTGGGTGCACCGGCCTGCCATGGACTGGAGGAGCAGCTCCGGATGACCAAAGGGCCAGTCCTGTGACCACTGCAGCTCCGAATATGGGACCGACTTTCCCACCAATGTCAGCAAGCCACCCCTGGGGTGGATTTCCCTCCCCCGCCGTTGGTCTTCCAGTTCCATCTCGCGTGGCTCTACTCAAGTGTAAGATTTACGCTTGGATGAATGGTGGGGGCCAGTGGGTGGGCAGGCCATGTGGGCGATGCAGCCTTGTGTTCCTGCGTAGCCTGGATTAATTGCTTTGGGGGGAGTGCTTTGGGGGGGCATTTCTCTGCGGACCACCAAAATTTCCTCTCAGACCATCAGTGGTCCCTGGACCACCGGTTGGCAACCACTGTTCTAGTCCACCCCACTGCTCAGAGGGGAAACCCTACACCATTTCAGACAAATGGTTGTCCAATCTCTTCTTAAAAACTTCCAGTGTTGGAACATCCACAACTTTTGGAAGCAGGTTGTCCCACTGGTTCATTGTTCTAACTGTCAGGAAATTTCTCCGTGGTTTTAGGTTTCTTCTCTCCTTGATTAGTTTCCACTCATTGCTTCTTGTCCTGCCCTCAGGTGCTTTGGAGAATAGCCTGACTCCTTCTTCTTTGTCGCAGCCCCTGAGATATTGAACACTGCTCTCATGACACTGTTAGTTCTTCTTTAATTAAACTAGATGTCCCCAATTCCTGCAACTGTTCTTTCTATGTTTTAGTCTCCAGTCCCCTAATCATCTTTTTTTGCATTTCTCTGCAAAGTCTCAACCAGGGGTGGGATTCTACCAGTTTGCACCTATTAGCTAGAACCGGTTGTTAACCATTCTAAGCAGTTCGGAGAACTGGTTGTTAGAAGAAATTACTGGCCTAATCCTGTAAGGAAGGCAGGAAGGAAACATTCTGGTGTTGCTTACAGAAACTGCCTCTCCGTTAACCCTTATTACATTCTTGGCAGGACTAGGCTTCCTGTCTCAGGAACTTCTCTGGAGTTTTTTTCCCCTCCTTTGCTGGTACTTTGCTTGTGTGGAGTGACCATTCAAAGTTACAATGGCACAGAAAAAAGTGACGTATGACCATTTTTCACACTTACGACTGTTGCAGCATCCCCACAGTCATGAAAGGCCAGGTGATGAGATGTGTCTTTCGATGTGAGTGCTATTGAATTGGCCATGCCAAGCCAATAATATGACCACCAAGCCACGCCCACCAACTTAGCCATGCCCACAGAACTGGTTGTTAAAAAATTTGAATCCCACCCCTGGTCTCAACATCTTTTTTATATCATAGAGACCAAAACTGAATTCAATATTCCAAGTGTCGACTTGCCAAGGCATTATAAAGTGGTATTAATATATGAACATAACATAACAGAATAACAAGAGTTGGAAGGGACTTCGGAGGTCTTCTAGTCCAACCCCCTGCTCAGGCAGGAAACCCTTTAATGTTTCAGACAAACGGTTGCCCAATCTTTAAAAACTTCCAGTGGAAGCATCGGTGTGCTGCATTCGGCGCCCCTTTCCTTTCCCCTCACTTATCGTTCACACGGTTTGTGTTCCGGAGAGAAGAACTTGGCTTCGGCACCCAGCAAAAGCTCAGGAGAGAGACCAGCTTTAAAAATAGCTGCAGCCACAGAATTGCAATATTGTCGGCAGGATGGTAGCTTGAAGCCTGATGCTGGCCATGAATTATTCTCATCGACTAAACCCAAGCGGAGAGCAATTAGAAGGCCTGCCAAAAGCCACCGCAGGCTTTCTCTCTGCTGGAAAAGTTGGTGTTTATGCACACAAGGCTTCTGCTGGTGGGAGAAAGACTTTTTTGGGGGGGTCTCTGTGTGTGTGTGTGTGTGTGTGTGTGTGTGTGTACGTCTGGATCTTGGCACCAGGGATAGAATTTGCTGCTGCCTTGAATCTCCATGGCAACTGGTCCTTTCGCACCACCGATTAAAAGGGATGATGGTTGGAGCTAAATCACAAGGACGAAGGACGTGCCTCTGGTCTTATTTACTGGTGGGCTTTGTTTATGCAAATCAGGCTGCTTCTTGCTTTTCAGGAAAAAAAAGGTCAAAGCAACCAAAACAAACAGGATGGGAAATCAGCCGTGCTATCGAAGAGCCCAACGGTAATTTTGACAGTCCGAACACTCAGCACAGAATACTACTGTGGTGGCTGCTATTTTAAACTATGCAGTGGTAGAAACTGCAGCCAGTTACACCAATTCTTGGAGAGAAGAAGTGAAATCAGGCAGGGGCGGGGAGACCTGGAATTACTTCTTATAAGCCCGATACCTACGAAACAAATACTTGCCCTGAGGGCAGGAGAAGAAGCAGTGGATGGAAACTAATCAAGGAGAGAAAGAGAGAGAGAGAGGCAACCTAGAACGAAGGAGAAATTTCTTGACACTGAGAACAATTAATCAATGGAACAACTTGCCTAGCGTCCAGAAGTTGTGGATGCTCCAAAACTGGAAGTGTTTAAGAAGAGATTGGACATTTGTCTGGTATAGGGTTTCCTGCCTAAGCAGGGGTTGGACTAGAAAACCTCTAAGGTCCCTTCCAACTCTGTTATTGTATTCTATTCTATTTTCTAAAACAGGAAGGGGATCTTTATCCAACTTGTCAATAGGTGGAATTCAATGTGGGTGGGAAAAGCTAGGTCTTCAAAGCCTTACAAAAGGATAAAAGGATGGAGGCCTGCCAAGCTTTAGGATGTGGGTGAGGTTTAGGCTTAGGCTTAGTGTTAGGGTTAGGGTTAGGGAAATGTCAGGTGTTATGTCTTTGGGACTGGTTGGAGTCCCCAACCAGGTCCGCTGTTTGAGCGGGAGCACCAGCCGCTCCCATTGGCTGACACCGTTTGACAGCCATCTATAAAAGGCGGCTGTCGGGCAGTGTCAGCCCTGTTGCCGCCAGCTAACCTGCCTAGTTAGAAGGCAGACGCGGCAACCCTTTATTCTTAGAATAAAGCCTTTAACGTTCACTCTGGCTCAGCCTCGTTCCTCCGCCGCTCTACAACACTGGCGACGAGGGCGGGATGCGATCGGAGGCTGCCAGACGTGCGATTCAGAAGAGCTGTAGCCACTAAGAGCGAAGCCACGGGCGCTGAAGCCGCAGCCGCCGGCGCTCACAAAGAGCGCGAAATTCAAAAAGCCTCCTCAGCCGGGGAGACAGACACCGCCTGATAGGCGCAGCCGCAAACGCTCTTCTAAGAGCGCGAATTTTGAATCACAACTACTAAGGTGACAGGCACTGCCGCCTCAAAATGAATGCCAATCCGACATTCCCACCCTTCAAGCCTACCGAGGAAACGTGGGATTCATATAAAAACCGTTTCAGCTACTTCCTCGACGCTATTGGTCTAACAGATGCTGCTGAACACACAAAAAAAATCCTTCTTCCTCAGCTACTGTGGGGCTGCGGTTTTTGACACCGCTACAGCACTAGTTGCCCCTCACTCTATCAGGAGCATACCTTGGGATGAACTCCAAGAGATCCTCTCCAACCACTACTCACCTAAACCATCCCAGATAGCCAGGAGATATGCCTTCAGAACTAGAAGGCAGGCTGAGGGGGAGTCAATTAATGAGTATATGGCAGCTCTGAGGACAGCTGCCTTACAGTGTGGTTTTAGAGACTACCTAGAGGACATGTTATTAGACCAGATCGTCTGTGGGGTTAGAGACCTTAGGCTTCAAAGGCGCTTGCTAGCCAAAAAGGATTTAACCCTAGCTTTAGTTTCCCTTGAAGAAGACCCCATAGACTCAACAGACATTAACCGCCTTAGGCAACAAAAGCCCTCACAGGAAGGAGCGGGGCAAAGAAACAACTCCACCCCCAAGCAACCTCCCATTTGCCTAGCCTGCGTGGGTTCCCACTCTAGGGCATCCTGCAGGTTTAGGAATGCCATCTGTCTAAATTGTCAGAAGAAAGGCCACCTAGCCAGAATCTGCCAAGCAGGGCGAACCTTTCCTCAGAGACCTCCACCACCTGCTAATTTCCAAAGGCAAGTGGAGGACTGCTATACTTGCTACCACATGAACCATACTTCCAAGACTCCTAATAAAATCAGTATTTTTGTTTCTTTAGAAGGTAAGCCTTGCAGAATGGAGGTAGACACGGGATCTGCACTTTCGATCATCTCCTGGGAAACCCTAAAGAAGATTCATCCCAGATTCTCAAAGAAGAAGCTGCAGAAATGCCACCTGACACTGCGGGACTACCAAGGCAAGAACATCCCTGTCATCGGGAAAGGCAAGTTTTTAGTTCAGTTCCAAGGGTTTAAAGGCCATTTGCCTTTGGTGGTTGTTAATGGTGCCCTCCCCAGTCTGTTGGGACTTGATTGGTTCCCTTCTCTCGGCCTTAGTGTAACGGGGATCCATGCTGTCTCAACCTCTGACGTAGACGCCCTATTCTCAGACTACTCTGATGTTTTTAGCAGCGAGCTGGGCTGCTATTCTGGCACTCCCATCTCCTTCACTGTGGACCCCCAGGCAATTCCCCTTCGCCTTAAGCCACGCAGAGTGCCTTTTGCCATCCGTCCTAAGTTAGATTTAGAATTAGATAAGTTACTGAAGCAAGGGGTGTTAGAGCCAACTGACTTTGCCAAATGGGAGACCCCCATAGTCACCCCACTCAAGAAAGATGGCAGCATAAGAATCTGCGCAGACTATAAAACCACCCTCAATCGTTATCTGCAGGTCAGCGCCTACCCTGTCCCTGTTATTCAACACCTGTTACACACCTTCGAACCCGGCACCATCTTTGCCAAATTAGATATGTCCCAGGCATACCAACAGTTCCCTGTTGATGATCAGACAGCTGAATTACAAACCATAGTCACACATAGAGGGGCATTCAAGTGCAAACGCCTCCAATTCGGGGTAAGTGTAGCCCCGGGTATATTCCAATCCCTCATGGAAAGGATTCTCCAAGGTCTCCCAGGGGTTGTCCCTTACTTCAATGACATTTTAGTCTCAGCAATTGACAGACCTCAGCTCATACAAAGGGTCAGAGCAGTCCTAGAGAAGTTTAGGCAGCATGGCCTCAAACTTAAAAGGGAGAAGTGCACCATCGCCACTAGGCAAGTGGACTTTCTGGGGTATAGGATAGATGCCTCTGGCATTCACCCAGTCGAATCCAAGGTAAAGGCTATCCATGAGGCACCCACTCCAACTAACAAGACGGAGCTCCAAGCCTTTCTGGGGCTACTAAACTTTTACGCTTCATTTCTTCCGCACAAAGCATCTATTGCTGAACCCTTACACAGACTGTTAGACAAAGAATCCCCCTGGCATTGGGGACCCAAAGAAACCCATGCCTTCAAGTCAGTCAAATCCTTACTCACATCTGATGCAGTTTTAATCCAATATAATCAATGACTCCCCCTGGTCCTAGCTGCTGATGCATCCCCCTTTGGGATTGGGGCTGTTCTGAGCCACAGGCTTCCCAACGGTTCTGAGGCACCAATTGCCTTCTTCTCTAGGACCTTCTCTACTGCAGAAAGAAACTACAGCCAAATAGATAAGGAGGCCTTGGCTGCAGTAGCTGCAGTTAAAAAGTTTCATGAATTTTTGTTTGGGCACCATTTTGAACTTATAACTGACCATAAACCACTCCTTGGGCTTTTATCAGGGGATAAGCAAACCCCACAGGTACTATCACCTAGAATGACCAGGTGGACCTTGTTCCTGGCCGCTTATTCATTCAAATTGGTGCATCGCCCTGGAAAAAACTTGAGTCACGCTGATGCCCTTAGTCGCTGCCCCCTGCCAGTCCCAGTCGAAGACCCAGCACCCGTTCATGCCATCTTTGAAGTAAATGAACTTAAATTGCCGGTTACAGCCGAAGACATTGCTGCGCACTCAAAAAAAGACAGAATAATTGCTCAAGTTATGGACTGGGTGGGAAGGGGGTGGCCTGAAACACAATACACTTCTGACTTTGCTCCTTTCAAAATCCATAAGCAGGAATTGTTGAAACTACAGGGATGTCTGTTGTGGGGGACAAGGGTAGTCATCCCAGCCACTCTTCATGTACCCATCCTAAAGGTACTTCACGAGGGCCACCCGGGCATCGTAAGGATGAAGGCTCTGGCCCACAGCTACGTTTGGTGGCCTGGCATGGATGCCCAAATCTCCAGCTGGGTAAGCTCATGCCAGCCTTGCCAAGAAACCAGGGCTGCCCCACCAGCAGCCACGCCTACCAAGTGGGAAAGTGCTAGTGGTCCTTGGTCTCGCCTGCACATCGACCTAGCTGGACCAGTACATGGAAGGACCTTCTTGGTTGTAGTAGACTCTTATTCCAAATGGATAGACTTGGCCCTACTACCTTCAACAACCACTCAAGCAATTGTTAAGGCTCTGACCCGTTTCTTCGCGACCCATGGGCTTCCTGATACGCTGGTGTCTGACAATGGCCCCCAGTTCACGTCTTGTGAGTTTAGTATGTTCGTTGCCAACTTGGGCATCAGACACATCCTTACAGCCCCTTTTCACCCAGCTAGCAACGGGATGGCTGAGAGGGCAGTCAGGTCAGCAAAAGAGGCACTTGCCAGGTTTGGCCAGGAAAACTGGCACTCCAAACTGTCCCGTTACCTCCTGAGCCAACATACGACTCCATGCACCACTACAAATAAATCCCCAGCAGAGCTCTTGATGGGGAGACACCTTAGGACTACCCTGGACAGGTTGCACCCCCACTACTGCCCAGACACCCCTATAGGATCTGACAGTTTGGTCAGGGACTTTGCTCTGCATGACCTGGTGTACGCCAGAAATTATGCAGGGGACCCTCTGTGGGTACCGGGTCAAGTTGTGTCAGTCACAGGTCCAAGATCCTACAGAGTCCTCCTGGAAGACGGACGCCTGTGGCGCAGACACGTGGACCAACTCAGACGGCGATGGAGAAGCACAGCTGATGCCTACCCAGCAGCCACCAAGGAACCAGTCCACCCAGCCCAATCTCCCGGCACCGAGGGCTCCCTGCCGGAACCGGTCTACCCAGACGAAAGCTCCCTGCAGGACCCGATCTACCCCGTCGACCAAGAGAGTTTACTGGAGGACCCGGTCTACCGACAAGGGACCCCGAGCCAACAACCAAGCGAACCTGTCTACCGTCCGGACCGAGCGACTCACCAAGGTCAGCCCGAACAGGGGGACTTACCTAATTCACACAGTGCCCCCACCGACTGAGCCCGCTCATCAGCAACCTCCGAGACGCTGCCTGGGGGCGAGGACTTGACTCCAGCCAGCGGCTTACCCGGACTACGACGATCCTGCCGCCAGCGCAGACGACCAACCTACTTGAAGGACTATGCATGCTCCCGGCTAGGGGAAAGGAGTGTTATGTCTTTGGGACTGGTTGGAGTCCCCAACCAGGTCCGCTGTTTGAGCGGGAGCACCAGCCGCTCCCATTGGCTGACACCGTTTGACAGCCGTCTATAAAAGGCGGCTGTCGGGCAGTGTCAGCCCCGTTGCCGCCAGCTAACCTGCCTAGTTAGAAGGCAGACGCGGCAACCCTTTATTCTTAGAATAAAGCCTTTAACGTTCACTCTGGCTCAGCTTCGTTCCTCCGCCGCTCTACAATATCAGGGATGTCAGGAGTAAAGAATCAGGTCCACACATTAATTTCCAGTTAAGATGACAGGCTCATTCTTACATGTAGGAATTTAGTCAACAAACAGCACTAAATTGGCACTAGATAAGAGTTAACAGAATTTGAGAGGGTTGGACTTAGATTGTTTGTGGAATGTAATGATTCTAGACTAATTCCTCTTTTGACTCCACCCCAGGCTCTGCCCCTTCTTCTTCTGCGAGAGAAGAACTAGATAATTGCACATTAGAAACAGACTCAGCACCAGGTTTTGTTATTTTTAATCTTTAAATCAGTCAAGTTTTACAGTTTTAATATGATTTTTATATATCTTTCAATTTTAGGGATTAGGAACTGCCCATAGTCAATTGAAGAAGGGTGGCAATGTAATTGTTTTTAATAAATAAATTTCCACACCCTTTCTCCTAATTTATACCACGGGTTGAAGACCACCTATAACCCAATGGCAGGTGAAGCTGAAGGAAGATGCTGTGGAAAGGACTGGGGTTCAACCTATTATATGGCCCCTCTCTAAGCACTGAAATCTTCTAAGAAGATTTGCTGACCTTCTGATCTTCTCTGTAGCTATGTCAATTCTTGGGAATCCATGCACTGCTGAGCTCTTAAAATTATGCTCCTTGTCAGCTAAAAAACTCTGCCTCTACCCTCCGCTATCTAAACTTAGATTTTACTAAAATGGGATTGAGTGGCCTACAATTCAAGTTGATGGGGAAACCTTCAGTGAACTGGGTCATCACATTAAGCCAGAATGTTGTTTGTTTGGACATTGTTCATTGTATGAATGTAGCCCTGTGCTGGATTTAGGCTTAACAAGCTGGTGAACCCAGTGTCCCTACACAATTCATTTATAATCTCCTGATTGAAATAATAAGAAAAGCCACTACAAAAGGAGCTGCGGTTCAGTTTAGAGAAAGAAAATGTTGCTTTCCCCCCCTGTTGGATCAATCAGAGCAAAACTGTCCCTGATAGGCAAGGTTTGATGATATGAGAGCATGTATGATAACAGTGTTCCAATATTTGAGGGCTGCCACCTAATTCCCTAAAAGAAAAGAAGGCAGAGGCTAGAAGTAAAAAGTTAGGCCCTTTCCTAAGTCGTCGTTTGTCTTCCCTCATCACAAAGGGCAACTGGAGCTGTTCTAAATCAGAGGATGGCTTAATCATCATCAGCCATGAGTATCTGAGATGATCTAAAGCAGCTTTTTTTAACCTTGGCAACTTGAAGATGTTTTGGTCACGACAACACACACAAAAAAAGATTTTGAGACTGCCGAGAAGAGCAACAAAGATGATTGGGGGCTTTTTCATAATATTGTTCTGACCCACGCCCTTTTCCAACAAATCAAACATAATCCAAAGGGAACAAAAACCTTGTAATGCTTCTGCAAAATAATTAGCTGTGATAAGCACAAGCCTTGCCAAACTGTGCGAGCCTTGCCAAAAGATAACAGACAAGAAATAATTTGCAATACAAGAATCTTCAAATACAAACTCAGGATACGGGAATGTCCACAAGGCTGTGGTTTCAAAACGACTTTGCCTTCTGCAAAGAAGGTTTGTTTCACAGCTGGCTTTTATCTTCTTGAAGGAGGGGCCATTACCTTGAAGCCTTACTCCTGAGTCGCCCGTGCTGTTGTAGCTGCTCTTTCCTGTGAGCAATCCTGCATGCATGCACATTTGGCACAGGCTCCTCGGGAACCTCCTCATTGCTGCTGCTAGCCCCCACAATCTCTGAAGGCAGCAGTCCAGTCCCCAATGGTCCTGGCCCCTCATCGGAGTCCTTGCTGTCCTCAGCCATTTGCACCTGCTGCCACCTAAACACAACAAACATATGAAGAAGAGTTGCAGGAATTGGGTATGTTTAGTCTTCCAAAGAGAATGACCAGGGGTGAAATGATAGCAGTCTTCCAATATTTGAGGTGGTGCCACAAAGAGAAAAGGTCAACCTTTTCTTCAAAGCACCTGTGGATAGGACAGAAGCAACGGGTGGAAACTTGTCAAGGAGAGATTCAAACTAGAACTAAGGAGAAATTTAGTGAGAACAATTAACCAGTGGAATGGCTTTCCTTCAGAAATTGTGGGTGCTCCATCAATGGAGATTTTAAAGAAGAAACTGGGCAGCCATTTGTCTGAAATGGCACAGGGTGATCAGGGGGCTGGACTTCCTACTCTTATTCTGTTGTTAAGGTCTCCGTCTCATAATGAAGTTCTTCTATGTTTGACAGGCAGCATCCCACCCCCAGCCCCACCCCCGTATGTGAAGTTGCTCATCCCATTCTCTAGCCACTTGACAAACTATGCAGCAAAACTGCAACTTCCCTCCTGGGTACTTCATTGGACAAGAATTTCTTGGCAAGTGGCCTACCAGACACATGACTCTCTGATATTCTTAGAAAGCCATCAACCTCTTTAAGGGGTTGCTGCAGCTGCATTTGCAGTACCAAAAACCCTCAGTAGAAACTGGTCCCTGATGATAATGATCCGAAATGCCCCTATCTTGCTAGGTACCATAATGCAAAGACCATTAAATCTAGAAAAAGACGATTAAGGCCTTCTTCTAATTAATTCCCTTTTGCTAAACATTTTTGAAATGGCATGAGAGGGAGAGAGAGAGGGAGGAAGAGAGGGAGACAGAGAGAGAGGGAGACAGAGAGAGAGAAGGAGAGAGAGAGAGAGAGGGAGAGAAAGAGAGAAGTGGGGAGGGAGGGAGGGAGGGCGGAAGGGAGAAGTATTAATAACATTGTATAATGCCATGGTAAGACCACACTTGGAATACTGCTATCCAGTTTTGGTTGCCACGATGTAAAAAAATGTTGAGACTCTAGAAAGAATGCAGAGAAGAGCAACAATGATGATTAGGGGACTGGAGGCTAAAACATATAAAGAACGGTTGCAGGAACTGGGTATGTCTAGTCTAATGAAAAGAAGGACTAGGGGTGACATGATATCAGGGTTCTGATATCTCAGGGGCTGCTACAAAGAAGAGGGAGTCAAGCTATTCTCCAAAGCTCCTGAAGGCAGGACAAGAAGCAATGGGTGGAAACTAATCAAGGAGAGAAGCAACTTAGAAACAAGGAGGAATTTCCTGACAGTTAGAACAATTAATCAGTGGAACAACTTGCCTCCAGAAGTTGTGGATGCTCCAACACTGGAAGTTTTTAAAAAGATGTTGGATAGCCATTTGTCTGAAATGGTATAGGATTTCCTGCCTAAGCCGGGGGTTGGACTAGAAGACCTCCAAGATCCCGTCCAACTCTGTTGTTCTGTTCTGTTCTGTTCTGTTCTGTTCTGTTCTGCTCTGCTCTACTCTACACTCTACTCTACTCTACTCTACTCTACTCTACTCTACTCTACTCTACTCTACTCTACTCTTCTCCCATCACAATCATTCACATTTAGACTTCCATGAGACCCTTAGTTTCATGTCCAGTTGTCCCCCATTTCCAAAAGAAAAGAAAAAAATATTTAATCCTTCTTGTAGCCCAGACTATAATAGCCATGAAGGTTCTATCTCTACAGCAGACTTTGTGGGCTGACTGGAGCTGAGCTGATCACTCTGTAAGATCATGTCATCGTTAAGGTCTTCTCTAGTTCTCCAGATTGTTCTCTATTGCAAGAAGCAGAGAAAAACTTTTTTTCAACCAGAACAGGAAAAACCTACTCTAGGCTGCTTCAAAGGTGGAGATAGAAATGGAGGGAACTTCATGAGGACCTGTCCCTCAAGAAGAGTTTGAAAGTGTTTTTGTGCCACAGGCAAGTGGGATATGAGGATAATGCCCAGGGTAAGGAAGGTAGAGAAGAAATGTTTAGAAAGCTCTCTATTTCTTCTTTTAGATATTTTTATATCCAAAGCCCAAAACCAAAACAGCAGCTGCAAGATTGGAATCGAGGAAATGACATTACCTTGAGAACTTATTACCTTGGGAACTGTTTCAGGTAGGTTCACTATAAGCTTGCCTTAGGGGAGCTTCTCAGCAAAGCAATCTCTTTCCTACATCTCTCTTTTTTCCTAGCTTATCTTGAAAAATCTTGACATTTCCACCAGGTTTCTTGGCATCTCTAAACTGAGATCCAGTTGCTGACTTGCTCAAGCTTTGGAGCTGGAAAGCAGTTTGGGTCCAAGGTGAACTGACGAAGCCATGGAATCTGTATCAGTGGTGAAGAGAAGAGGGTTTTCTGGGACAAATATCTGAAGATTCTCAGTCATCAAGGTCAGGGGTCACCAACCTTTTGGACCTAAGGGACCACCAAACTCATAATTTTAAATCCCACAGACCAGACACCATGGGAAAATCCCAAAAAAGCCTGCAGGAAAATTCCCCACCCTGTTTTCCTACTGATCAATCATTCTTTATTTGGGATCACAGGATACTGTCTCCAGCTCTGTTCTTGGGGCGGGGGGGGAGACTTTTAGCTTTATGCAAGGAAAGCAGCAGAAGCAGCAGAAGTCTTTCTTTCTCTCCCACAAGCTCAGCCAGAAACTAGTCTTTGTGAGACTTGTCGTGTTGGTGCAGCCTCTTGGAGCAGGATGCTTTGCAGGGTCCTAAAGATTCATTTCTGGTGGAGTTTGGGGAAGAGAAAGAAAGACTTCTGCTGCTTTCTTTGTGTGCAGCCAAAAGCAGCAGAAGAAAGAAGTGGAAAGAAGCAGCCTGGTGGCCAGGCCAGGCATGTGGGGCAAGTGGGGCAAGTTGCCCCCCTCCCCTCTTTGCCCCCTCCCCTCATTACCTCATGTTGTTTGCAATGCAAGTGACACAAGCCTTGTGTTCCCGCAGGCCATGTAGGCGCTGCAGCCTTGTGTTCCTGCACACCCTGGATTAATTGCTTTGAGGGGGGGGGGAACATTTCTCTGTGGACCACCAAAATTTTCTCATGGACCACCAGTGGTCCCCAGCCCACTGGTTGGCGACCACTGATCCAGGTCATGGTTATCAACTAAAGGTGCTTCTTCAAGAGACAATTGGACCTTCGTTCTTTTTGCTTGAAGACATTTTGGTTGTCCTCCACAAAGCTTCTTCAGTTCTGAAGAACTGGAGCTGAAGAAGCTTTTTGGATGAGAAGTGAAACATCTTCAAGGAAAAACGAAGAAAGTCCTGTTGCCTCTTTAAAGATCACCTTTGGGAAATTTTCTAGGGCAAGAACCATATGCATAGGAATGTTGGCTTGGATGTCCCATGGACTTCAGGTCACATTGCTAAAGAAAGAGCATTAGACTGAAGAAAACATGTTTGACCTTTAATCAGTGTTTCACCTCTTTTTACAGTGTTATGGCCTGAACTCTGTTGGACTTCTAAGCCAGAATTTCCATGTATATCTGAGTTGGCAACCACACCAAACTCCTTGGGATGTACAGAATTCCATTAGAACAAACATTAAATTAGATCTGAGCTTTCCTTTGAAGGGTAAGATAAGAATGTCAGCCTTGCTTCAGTCCACATATTCTTTTATACCAGGTTGCAGGGAGGTATTTCCTGTGGGTATATTTCCTGTGGGAACACACTAGGAAGAAGGAGGAGTAGGAGGAGTAGGAGGAGTAAGAAGAGGAGAAGGAGGAGGAGAAGAAGGAGGAGAAGGAGAAGAAGAAGAAGAAGAAGAAGAAGAAGAAGAAGAAGAAGAAGAAG
>NW_020769330.1:11280907-11315459 GCF_900518735.1 Pseudonaja textilis | reverse complement strand
AGAAGAAGAAGAAGAAGAAGAAGAAGAAGAAGAAGAAGAAGAAGAAGTAGTCAGGCACCAACAGCCAAATGTTGGCTAAAGAAGACATTTTCCCGGGTGAATATCCTCCTTTTTTTCACCTACTCCAAAACTCACCAAATCAGTTCTTAGGAGAATGGAAGAAATGTATTTGAATTAAACTGGTTTTTAAAACGCGTGACTCTCCTACTCATATGATTAAAAGGGAAGGTTCAGACATCCTGGTTAGTTAACTATCCCAGGGAAGGATATTAGTGGCTAAGAAACATTGATCTCCCATTCCCAAGATAAAAGGATCCAAGAACATCACAGAGATTTATTGAAATTTGACCAGAGAATGAGAAACAGAAACCCAGACGCAGCAGGTGTTCTGAAGGCAAACCAGAATAAAGATGAAACTGAACAAAACCATAGATCTTCCTGGCATCCCTTTTCTATTGCTGCCTCACGGGCATCAGTTGCGAGTCTTATTCCTCTTTCGGTGCCTTAATGTAATAGATACTATTGGAGGGGATGACCTTGGAAGGCCTAGAGAATATTCATTTTAGAAATGTCTTCAACTGTCAATGCTGACTTTGGAAAGCATTGAGAAGCATTCAGATGTTTTCTTCCTGCTGCGTGAAATGCTAAGTTAAACTTCTAAAACATCTTGGACATACTGTATTCTCAGGTGTGCATGGAGCATTTAATGGGTATGCAATGGAGGGGGCAAATGGCTTTGGGGATCAGAACTGGGGCACAGAGCGTCAAGCTGTCCTCCCTTGCTTGGACACATCACTGATGGCTCTATATAATAATTCCTGCAATGGAGGAAGTGTTGTTTTCAAGATATTTGCTGAGGGCCATGAATGGAAGTGTTCTGCTGCTTTTATAGCACTCTGAAGGTTTCTCTGAAGAAAGTTGATCATATGGGAACATAATGTATAAGTTTGGTGTTGTGCAGGGGTTCAAACCAGTGGTGACATTCATTTTTTTTTTTTATTATCAATTCTGTGGGCATGGCGTGGCTTGGTGGGTATGTCAGGGAAAGGATACTGTAAAATCTCAATTCCCGCCCCACCCCACTGACCTGCTTTACAGCTCTGTTCTCCTATGCAGGGCAACAAAAGAAAACCCAACCAATCAGCTGAGACTCAACGGGAGGCAGAGAATAGATGGGGCGGGGCCAGTCAGAGGTGGTATTTGCCGGTTCTCCAAACTACTTAAAATTTCTGCTCCCAGTAATATCCAGAGGTGGTATTCAGCAGGTTCTGACCAGTTCTGGAGAACCAGTAAAGGCAATTTTGAGTAGTTCAGAGAACCGGCAAATGCCACCTCTGACTGGAGATTTTACAGTATCCTTCCCCTGCCACACCCATCAAGCCATGCCCACAGAACCGGTAGTAAATTTTTTTGAATCCCACCACTAGTAATATCATATATACAGCCCATATATAATATCCTATGAAATGAATGTGAGGTGTACAATAGTAATATTTGGTGGATGGTTTTCTCTTAGTCTTCATCAATATTCTGTGCTGGCAAAATCTCTATACTTCAGATCTCAGCAATTTTTCCAAGCAGCTAATAATCCGCCTCATTCTTAACTATTCCATATCTTCCGTCTGAGAAACAGTCTTCGCATGAAGGCAGGTAATTAAAAGATTCTGAGATAAATGCTCTTTCAGAGCATATCCATGCTAAGAAAGAAGACATCCTTATTTTTGTGAAAAATAGATAAAGCATTAAAATTAAAGAATGGCTGGAGGGAAATGAGGAGTTTTAACTGTAATGGTGGGTATTTGCTCTGTTGTTGTTGTAAAATGGCTTTTAGTTATTGTTATTGTCTTGTCATCTCTAGTTTCCCCCAAGCCAATTTGATATTTTCTCTAAGAAAAAATCTCCATATGTAAGCAACAATCTTCGTTATCAAGAATAAAACAGTAAAGTTTTGATAGAATCCTAGAGAAATCTATTAAGAAATAAATCCCAAGGCTCAATGAGCATTAAGTCCTAATTGTTTAATGGGAAATCTTTTGCCCCTCTGGTGGATTTCCTCTTGCTTTTATCTACCCCTAAACTTTCAAAAGCAGTTTCTAAAAATTGCAAAAAGAAAAATGGCATTCAATCAATGCCCTATTCTACACTATCACATGCAAAAAGGAAATAAAAGAGATGTGCAATCCTTAGTGCTTTCTGAGTTTAGTGGTTTGCTTTCAGATGTTTCGTTACCAGACTAAGTAACATCTTCAGAATTAGAGTGGAGTGGGGTTTTCTCACTATTTATATACTTCGTTGTATATAATATTACTAATCAGTATTTCTGGAGCTGTTGTATTCTCCTTGGTAATTCTTTATTAGGGCATTGTTGACTGTCTTCTGTTAAAACTGGTGTTCATCCCAGCTTATGTGGCTCTTGATTGCTGGTGAGGAGGTGCTTTGGTCTTTGTGTTTCCTTTTTAGCTTTTTTATTGTCTCTTTTGAATTGTGTATAAAATATTTTTTTACCTGTATGTGCCTGTTGATGGCTCATTTGTCTGAGGGCCAACTTCCAATTCCCTATGTTTTAGCTTCATCTAGGAGGCTCATAGTTTCCTAGTTAAAAGAGAAAGAGAAAAGAGATGCTCAACATCTCAATCTGCAAGAGAATTGCAGAAAAAATTCTCACTTATGGTAAATGTCTAGTTTTATAAAAAGAAGGACTAAGGGTGACACGATAGCAGTGTTTCAACAGTTTTTCCCCAAAAGCCATCACTCTGTTAAACAAATAATTCCTCAATATTGTTCAACTATTTACAAAGTCTGCATTGTTATTACTATTAATCTTCTCATCGCTCCTTATCACCCATCCCCTCCCACTTATGACTGTAGGACTGTAACTTTGTTGCTTGTATCCTTACGATTTATATTGACAGCTTCCTAGTATGATTTGATTGCTTATTGTACCCTATGGCTATTATTAAGTGTTGTACCTTATGATTCTTGACTGTTGATGAATGTATCTTTTCTTTTATGTATACTGAGAGTATTTGCACCAAGACAAATTCCTTGTGTGTCCAATCACACTTGGCCAATAAAGAATTCTATTCTATTCTATTCTATTCTATTCTATTCTGTTCTGTTCTGTTCTGTTCTGTTCTGTTCTGTTCTGTTCTAATCTCAGGGGCTGCTACAAAGAACAGATGGTCAACCTTTTCTCCAAAGCACCTGAAGGCAGGACAAGGAGCAATGGATGGAAACTAATCAAGGAGAGAAGCAACCTGAACTAAAGAGAAATTTTTGGATAGTTAGAACAACTATTGAGTGAATGACCTGCCTTCAGAAGTTATGAATGTTCCAAGACTGGAGGTTTTTAAGAAGAGATTGGACAACTGTTTCTCTGAAATGGTATAGGGTTTCCTGCCTGAGTTTTATACCTGAGTTCCAGCTCCTTCACACACACAAACACACACACAAAAGTAGAGTAGAGGACAGACAGAAATCTTGTCAATTGTGCTGCTGTTCAGTATAAATTCAGTATATATTTGAAAAAAAAAATATCTGAGTGGTTGATAAGTAAGTGTAAAACCACTATCTCTATACTGCATATAATATGCAATGAGCTGAAATACTGAAATGATAGCAAGTTGGCAGCTTTCCCAGTGGCAGTGACTGGAATAGGGGAGATATTTGTTAATTCAGAGGCTCTGAGTACTGGATGCTGACAGGTGTAAAAAAAAAAAAAGACTGTCTTAAGCACAGAAATATGGGAGTGGAACAAGGTAAAAGTGCCCACCGATTAAAAAACAGAACGAATTATTTTAGCACTGCCAAAAAAACCCACCAGTGTCAGATAAGCCAATATATAACCAAATGCCTCTTTCCAATCCAGATCCTGATGTGATTCTGGACCTGATGTTACATGTATGTCTCATCGAGTGAAAAGAAGGGGAGACGTGATAGCAGTGTTCCAAAATTTGAGGGGTGCCACAAAGAAGAGGGAGTCAATCTATTCTCCAAAGCCCCTGAGGTCAGGACAAGAAGCAACGGGTGGAAACTAATCAAGGAGAGAAGCGATATAGAACTAAGGAGGAATTTCCTAACAGTGGGAAAAATTAACCAGTGGAATAGCTTGTCTTCAGGCATTGTGGGTGCTCCATCACTGGAGGCTTTTAAACAGCAAGTGGACGACCTCTGTACTGGTATAGGGTCTCCTGCTTGAGCAGAGGGTTGGACTAGAAGACCTCTAAGGTCCCTTCCAATTGTGTTATTCAATGTTCCATGTTCTTTTTTTTAATTTTAAAATAAACTTTATTAAACATTAAAATATAAGTATACATAATACAAAACCTTTCATAAAATATGAAACCAAAAAGTTATACATAACCAATAAACATAAAAACATAAGCATTTCTAATTGCTTAGACGGTGTGTTTTTATCAAACAATTTTCTGATATTTACTTTCTATATCTGATAAATATTCCTATCATAACCTCTTTATATTTTCCCTTCCCTACCTGTTTACTCGCAGGTTTCTATCCTTTATCCAATTATACCAGTTTTTCCAAACTGTAAAATATTTTGAGTCTTCCTTATCTTTTAACTTTTGGGTGAGTTTATCCATTTCCACGCAGTCGTAGATCTTCTGGATTATCAAGTTATCCATCCGCATCTGATCTCCCTTCCAACATTGAGCTAATGCTATCCTTGCTGCAGATATTATATGTAAAATTAAATATTTTATTTCTTTTGTGATTCCACCTTTTATTATTCCCAACAAAAAAAAAATCAGCCTTAAGTTCTAATTGAATATTTGTGATTTCTCTTATCCATATTTGTATTTTTTCCCAATACTTTTTGCTCTTCAATGTTCTATGTTCTTAGTCCACCTTAAAGTGGAGTCGCAGTTTAGACTGTCGTTTCTCAACCTTGGCGACTTTAAGATTGTGGATTTTACCCCCCAGAATACCCCAGTCAGGACATTTTTACAGTTTAAATACACGCGAAGCCCATTTTACCCATCTGAGGCAGCCTAGAAGCATTTTCATCTTCAAAAAGGGGTGACAATTGCTTACACAAAGAGATAACAGGAAAAGACACAAAGATGCTTTGTGGAGTTGAAAGAGATGAATATAGTGCCTTCTGTGATTCTGGAACCCAGGATAGTATTTCCACAATATGCACGGGACCAAGTTGTGGCTTTTTGTCATAGTCAACAAATGAAAAGTTCATCCCACATTTCAGTCTGAAATAGATTCAATATCAGGTAGAAATATCTGCTCTCTATTATTGCAGAAGTTAGCCACAAAGTGTAATGTTTATATATCTTTAGCTGTTTAAGTCTTTCTTTGTATTGATTACTGGTTCACCACAACTATGATGAATAGATGTGGAAGAGCCAAGTGCTAGAAATAAAAATATTTGCCTTCCTTCCTATCTAAGTAAAACTGAGTCTGTATATGTCTATGGAGATTCTCAGTTATCAAGGTCATGATTGTTCCAAAGGTATTTTTCCAAAATGCGACTAGACTTAGTTTTTTCCTTGAAGACCTATTGCTTCTCATCTAAGAAGCTTCTTCAGTTCTGACTGAATAGTGGAGGGCAGAAGGATTTATATTCCTTGTAATCATCTGGTCGTTAGAGTTGTCTCTTAGAGTTGTTGAGGCCACTTGGAGGTTTATTTGCGCCCTCAGAATTACCTGAATTGTGCAAATGGATGTGGAGCAGAGGTGATATTCAGCAGGTTCTGACTAGTTCTGGAGAACCGGTAGTGGAAATTTTGAGTAGTTTGGAGAACCGGCCAATACCACCTCTGACTGGCCCATCTATTCTCTGCCTCCCAAGTCCCAGCTGATCGGCTGAGCCTTCTTTTGTTTCCTTGCACAAGAGAACGGAGTTGGAAAGCAGGTTAGTTGGGTGGGGAGAAAATGGGGATTTTGCAGTATCCTTCCCCTGCCATGCCCACAGAACCGGTAGTAAAATCCAACTGGTGTGGAGCTTTCTTGGAACAGCAGAAAGGACTGTGTTGTAAACTGGAGATAGAAGATATCGTATCACTCCCCCTGTGTTGTGAGAGGGCTGTTCAATTTTAACATAGATGGCCTCTTTGACCCCTCTTATAAACCAGGGGTCTTCTTTGTCCTCTTTGCTGTCTTCAAAGGAATGGACTTTGTCTTTCAAATGCAGATGGATTCCTGAATTATGTCCTGATGAGTTCGTTCTCCTGTGCTGTGCTGTGAGAAGCAAAATGCCTTCAAAGAAAAAAACAAAAAGTCCAGTTGCCTTTTGAAAAAGGCCCTTGGGGCAACCATGACCAGGATGATTCTAGATGTTTAGGCGGGGGTGGGATTCAAATTTTGTAACAGCCGGTTCTGTGGGGCATGGCTAGGTGGGCATGGCCATGTGACTGGATGGGTGTGTTTTTTGGCAGCAATCTTCCATTTTGGGGGGCCTTCTGGGCCTCAGGGAAGCCTCCGGGGGCAGTTTTGCTCCCAGGAAGCTTCCCTGGGGCCCAGGAAGGAAAAAAATGGAGGAAGCAGGGGGGCACTGTGCCCATCCCCTCCATTTTTTGCCTTCCTGGGCCTCAGGGAAGCCTCCTGGGTGAAGCAGGAAGTAAGCGAGGGGAATCCCCGCACAGCTGATCATAGGAACAGCTGATTGTCGGGAGGGAAAAAAAAGAAATACTTTAAGGAATGACTGGGCAGGGAAGAACGCAGTCAGCAATGTCGGGCATGCGTGATAAGGACTGACTGGGCGGGGAGGGGCGGGGCAGGTGGAGAGGGGCGGGGCCAGCCAGGGGCATGATTTGCCGGTTCTCCAAATAGGTTCTATAGAACTGGTCCGAACCGGTAGAATCCCACCCCTGTGTTTAGGTACAGGTTAAACAGACACATGTCAAAAGAAACGCATGGGGGGTAGAGACTTTAAGGCTGATGAAACCCATTCTTTTAATAAGCATCTTTCCTCCTTAAAGTGATGTTAATGAACTGTGTATGTTCAGGCGTGGGGCAAAGATTAAACCAGACATTAATTGTATACATTTGCATACTTCCCATCTATTGTAATAGCTCACGGAGCAATGTCAATGATCAAATGAAATTAGACCTTGGGGTTATTAGTCTATTTTTTTCCTCTAGGCTCATAATAGCTGTATTCTGGTAATATAGCTGACTCAGCCAGAGGGTTGGCAGACTAAACACCCCTCTGTGCCAGCCGCATCCTATCACAGATATTCTGCTTGAGAGAACATTCATCTTTTGGATCATTTTAGCTGTTTCAAAGGTGGCTCTGCAGCTGTTTCTTCCTTAAAAAACAACAACTGTTACAAAAAAAAAACCAGAAGAAAAAGAATATGTGGTGGTGTCAATCTCACTAGGTAGACTAGTCCAGAAAACCAACTCCGCAGCAGTTCCCTTTGTTGCAACTTCTCCAGTTGTGTTTTCTTTTTGGGGGAGAGATACATAAACCTTTAAGAAACCAAAATGTAGATAGAAAGCAGAATAACATTCTTAGTTCTGTGCTTGTTCTGCTTTTGGGTTCAAATAAACACAGCTGCTATGGTAATTAACAGTTTACTGGAGGTCAAGGAAACAACAGTAGCCTAGGAATGCAAATCAAAACGGTCTCTGATAGATGCTTGCCTGAATGGTTCTTTTTTTAACATAGAAGAATAGTCCAAATCCAGTCCAGAGTTCCAAGATCCAGGTCAGATTTTGTCTTTTTTAAGAATGAACCTTTAAAACATTTATAAACAAATAAGAAAACAAATACAATTTACCACTTTTTTAAAAAATACTGTGCATCGGGTAGAATAGCACAGAAAAAGAAATGCATTAAGAAAAGTGGACTGAAAACACATTCAGAATGTTCACAGACAAGTCTAAAACTGATGCAGAAATGAAGCGGATCAGACAGAAGCTTAAACTAATGAGAAACAGCAAGGAACTGAAATGGAGTGATTTATTCATCTTTATTTTGAAATATTGACTCAGTTTACAAGCAGAAAAAATAAACTCCGGGGGAGAAGCTTTAAACATGTTAGACTAGCATGAGTTTTTCCCCAGCGGTTTTCTCATTTCATGAAGTTCTGATCTGCTAAATGTCTATGACGAGTGTCAATCATCCAGGTCATGGTTGTCCTGAAGAATTGGATGAGAAGCAAAATGTTTTCAAGAAATAAAACCCAAGAAAGTCCAGCTGCCTTTTGGAAAAGCACCTTTGGGATTCCGTTTCCTTTATCTCCAGTTATGCTGGATATGAAGAATGATTTATCTCAATTTCTACCAAGCAAATTCCTTAACAGCCATTGGTCATCAAAACTGCTAAAGAAACCCCATCTATCATTACACGGAGCCTACTGAGAAAGGCTGGACAGATCAAAAGACTCTTTGTGTGTATCCATGCCAGAGGTGGTATTCAGCAGGTTCTGACCAGTTCTGGAGAACCAGTAGCGGAAATTTTGAGTAGTTCGGAGAACCAGCAAATACCACCACTGACTGGCCCCTCCCCCATCTATTCTCTGCCTCCCAAGCCCCAGCTGATCGGATGGGTCTTCTTTGATTGCCCTACACAGGAGAATGGAGCTGGAAAGCAGGTTAGTGGGGTGGGGAGGGAATGGAATTTTGCAGTAACCTTCCCCCAGGAGTGGGGAAGGAATGGAGATTTTACAGTATCCTTCCCCTGCCAAACCCACCAAGCCACACCCACCAAACCATGCCATGTCCACCAAGCCACGCCCCCAGAACTGGTAGTAAAAAAAATTTTTTTAATCCCACCACTGGTCCATGCACGCATGTGTATGTAAGTACAGGTAGTCCTTACTTAACAAATGCTTAACAAATGCTTAGTGAATATTTGAAATTAAGACAGACCCTGCAAAAGGTTATTAGTTCTGGAGTTCTGATGGTGGCATCTCCCCTATGGTCACATGACTGCTTTTCAGGCACCTGGAAATTTTATCTTTACAAATAAAGCTTTAGTAAGACCACACCTAGAGCACTGCATCCAGTTTTGGTCACCACACTATAAAAAATATGTTGAGACTCCAGAAAAAGTACAGAGAAGAGCAACTAGGATTGATTAGGGGAATCGAGACTAAAACATATGATGAATGGTTGCAAGAACTGGGTTTGACTAGTCTAGTGAAGAGAAGGACCAGGGGAGACATGTAGCAATCTTCTAATATTTGAGGGGCTGCCACAGAGAGGAAGGGGTCAAGCTATTTTCTAAAGCACCTGAAGGCCAGACAAGGAATAATGGATGGAAACTGAGCAAGGAGAGATTCAACCTAGAAATAAGAAGAAATTTTCTGACAGTGAGAATAATCAACCAATGGAACAGAAGTTGCCTTCAGAAGTTGTGGGAGCCTCATCACTGGAGGCTTTCAAGAAGAGATTGGACTGCCGTTTGTCAGAAATGGTATAGTGTCTCCTACTTGGGCAAGGGGGATCGGACTAGATGACCTACAAGGTCCCTTCCAACTCATTCAATCTTACAGCTGATTCAGAGATGGTATTTAGCAGGTTCTGACCAGTCTGGAGAACCGGTAGTGGAAATTTTGAGTAGTTCAGACAGAGAACCAGCCAATATCATCTCTGATTGGAGATTTTACAGTATCCTTTACCTGCCATGCCCACCAAACCACGCCCACAGAACCGGTAGTAAAAAAAATTGAATCCCACCACTGAGCTGATTGTTTTATAAACCCAATTTATTTCTCTTTGGGTTACTTGCTTTTTATACCCTACCTCCAGAAGTTCTGTATGGCTTAATGACCCACTTTTGAGGATCATGAACCCAGCTAAGTGTAAAGTTAAACCTTTCTTTGCACTGCCCTGTGAGTTTGTAATTGATTAACCCCAAGGGAATTTAATCTGCAGAACGGATAAGCACCTTCACTACAGCAGCTTCACCAAACACATACTTTCTGGAGATGTTGGAACTACAAGCCCCAGAGTTCCCAGCCCAGACAGCACAGCTGGCTATAATGTAAATAGTGAACTTTTTAATTGTGCAACCATAGCAATAGAATTTTGAGCACATATTCCTCAAATATGAATGCTATTTATAAATTATAACTACATGCAACTGATACATGATTCACATTGTAAACATAATGAGGATAATATGCCATCCAGCTGATGTTGGTTCTTAGCAACCACAGACAATTTTTCCCCAGGATGAATGATAAAACTATATTACCTCCAAATATATATGATATTGTGCATATGCTTTATAAAGTATGTGTATACATTAATTTATAATTTTTACATTAAAAGTATAAGGAAGCATTCTTCTACTTCCTTTCCAGACACTAGGGCATCCACTCATGTATTTGATTTTGGAAATACAGTTCTAAATGGAAACCTCTAGACAGAATGGAAGATCTGGTGAAGGCCCAGCCAGGAATTTTAACAGTTATAATACCAACCCTTTTAGTACTGGTGGGTTTTAGACTTGAAAGAGAAAATTTTAACTGAGCTGGAAGGGACCTTGGAGCTCTCCTAGCCCAACCACCTGTTCAAGCAAGACCCGTTATCATTCTGGACAAATGGATTTCCAGTCCCTTCTTAAAAGCCTCCAGTGTTGGAGCTCCCACAACTTCTGAAGGCAAGTTGTTAGACTGGTTGATTGTTCTTACTGTCAGGAAATTTCTTCTTAATTCTAGGTTGCTTCTCTCTTTGATCAGTTACTGTCCACTGTCCTGTTTTCTGGTGCTTTGAAAAATAGGTTGAACCCCTCTTCTTTGTGGCAGTCCTTCCAATATTGGAACACTGCTATCATGTTACCCCTAGTCCTTCTTTTCACTAGACTAGACGTACCCAATTCCTGCAAATGTCCTTCACATGTTTTAGCCTTTAGTTCCCCCAATTATCTTTATTGTTCTTCTCTGCACTCTTTCCAGAGTCTCAACATCTTTTTTTATATTGTGGTGACCCAAATTGTATATAGTATTCCAAGTGTGGTCTTACCAAGGCATTGCAAAGGGGTACAAAGTATCACTTCTTGTGATCTTGATTCTATCCCTCTGTTAATACAGCCTAGGATTGTATTGATTTTTTTGGCAGCTGCCACACACTACTGGCTCATATTTAGAATAGAATAGAATAGAATAGAATAGAATAGAATAGAATAGAATAGAATAGAATAGAATAGAATAGAATAGAATAGAATTCTTTATTGGCCAAGTCTGACTGGACACACAAGGAATTTGTCTTGGTACAAATGCTCTCAGTATACATAAAAGAAAAGATATATTCATCAAGAGTCAAGAATCATAAGGTATAACACTTTATGATACTCATAGGGTACAATAAATGATTGTCCACTAGGACTCCAAGATCCCTCTTGCAGTTATTGCTGTTGAGTTAAGTTTCATCTAGTCTGTACCTGTACATATGGTTTTTCTTGCCTAAGTGTAAACCCTTTTTAATGCAAATGTAGTTTGGTGGTGGGGACCACCAGTATTCTTCACCATGATTTGATCTCCAAACATTTACACATTAGGTGAACATCATTACAAAGAATGAATGGGACATTCATTTTACTTTATAGTTTTCTGGATTTAGGCATCTCTAGCAGAATTTCCACCACAATAAACATCCATTCTTCTCCAAAATCAATTTAATTGGTGTAAACGTTAGGTTAAGACAATAGCAATAGCACTTAGACTTATATACTGCTTCACAGTGTTTTACAGACCTCTCTAAGCGGTTTACAGAGTCAGAGTATTAGACAATGTTTTTCCCAACTTCTGCAACTTTAAGAAGTATGGACTTTTAAGACCCAGAATTCCCCAACCATTTTTGCTGTCTGGGGAATTCTGGGAGTCGAAGTGCACACATCTTAAATTCTGTGAGATTGAGACACACTGGGACAAAATAGGTGGAAGGGGCCCTTAGACCGAAAGCCGAACCAAACAAAGTGACAGACCAGATCTGAACTAATGAGCGAGTACACTTAGGATACCTTTCTGCTAAAAGCTAAATCAAAAATGAAGTCCTTATTCACCGCAAGAAGTGTGAGATGGAGAAAAACAGACTCAGGCACCAAGGAAAAAGATGGGGTGGATTCCAAGGAGAATCTATCAGGATGGAAAGCTAATGTGCACCCAAGGCTAATTAATAGCTTCTTCGGTCTGGCAGTTCTTAAACACAGCTTTTTAATGTATTACTTTCCAGGCCATTATTAAGTGGCAGTTCAGATTCTTCCTTTTTCTGGTACACAAGTGATCAGGGGTTTGGAAAGATGTCTTCTTGAAGTGCTCTGGTTCAAACTGATGGGTCTGTCCTGCTGTGGAATATCACTGATGTTCAGATTTAATAAATTCCTACCAGGGTTAGCATTCCCTAATCAGATGCTCTTTAGATGCATTGGGCTTTGGAGATATGGCCATATCTCCAGTTGCAAAGCAGATACAAAAAAGATGTAGAAGATTTTGGAATTCATACTGAACAGCCACAATTAGATAAAATTTTATTAGGCCTTGAAGAGAAATTCATAACAAGGATGTACAATTACTTATTAAAAGTTGCTTTGGAAGAAGAAGTAGTAAAAGGCTGTATGATAGCATGGGCAAAAAATATTGGACATAATATAGATTTAGCAGATTGGCAAAATATTTGGAATAAAAATTGCACATTAACAAGATCAGTGGCCTATAAAGAAAATATGTACAAGATGTTTTATCATTGGCATTTGCCACCAATGAGATTGGCCAAAATGTACCCTAACATAAATCTGACATGTTGGAAATGCAAACAGAATCAAGGTATCTTCTATCATATGTGGTGGTCATGCCCGGAAGCCCAAAAACACTAGACCAAAATATGGAGTTGGATACAAGACGTAGTGGAAGATCGAACAGAGTTTAAACCGGAGTTGTTTTTGTTGGGAATAAAGGGAAATATAGGAAAAAGATGAAATACATTTTACTACATATATTGACAGCAGCAAGGATAGTATATGCACAATGCTGGAAAAAAATAATACACCCTCAGAGGAATTAATAATTCAAAAAATTCTAGGTTGTGCTGAAATGGATGAATTGATGTTAAAATTAAAAGGTAAAGAAGAGTCAGAGTATTACGAAATTTGGGACAATTGGTATAAATGGTTGAACAATAGAAATAAAGATAAAATTAAAAGATAAGGAAGACTCAAAATATTTTAAAGTTTCGGAAAGCTGGTATAATTAGATAAAGGATAGAAACCTGCAAGTAAACAGATAGGGAAGGGAAAATATAAAGAGGTTATGACAGGAGTATTTACCAGATAGAGGAAGTAAGTATTGGAAAATTGTTTAATTAGAACACACCGTCTAAGTAATTAGATATGTTTATATTTTTTATGTTTATTGGTTATGTATATCTTTTTGGTTTTGTATTTTATGAAATGTTTTGTATTATGTATATATTTTTTAATGTTTAATAAAGTTTATTTAAAAAAAAATAAAGATAACAGAGGTAAGGAAATTATAGATAAATGTAAGTGAATGTATATGAATTTATATAAAAGTGGATATTTACATGAGATTGCTTTATATAATAATGCTGGCACAGCACTGTTAATATTTAGGTTAAAACGTGTAAAAGTTGAAAAAGAACAATACAAATTATTGGGGGAAGATGTATTGGGCTTTGATACCCATCAGTTCCTGCCAGATGATTGAGGGTAGTGGGAGATCAAATCCACTACAGCAGAGATCGGTGTTCAGCAGGTTCTGACCAGTTCTGGAGAACCAGTAGCAGAAATTGTGAGTAGTTTGGAGAACCAGCAAATCCCACCTCTGACTGGCCCTGCCCCCATCTATTCTCTGCCTCCCAAGCCCCAGCTGATCAGCTGGTTCTTCTTTTGTTGCCCTGTATAGGAGAATGGAGCTGGAAAGCAGGTTAGTGGAGTGGGGAGGGATTGGGGATTTTGCAGTATCCTTCACCTGCCATGCCTACCAAGCCACACCCACAGAACTGGTAGTAATTTTTTTTGAATCCCACCACTGCACTACAGGAAGTCCTTGCCTTACAACCCATTTGTTTAGTGACCATTCGAAGTTACATTGGCACTGAAAAAAGTGACTTATGACCATTTTTCACGCTTACAATCTTTGCAGAATCCCCAAGGCCAGGTGAACAAAATTCAGATGCTTGGCTACTGTCTCGTATTTATGATGGCTGCATTGTCCCTGACAAGCAAAGTCAAACCAGGAAGCCAGTTTCACTTAACAACCCTGTTACTGCAGTGATTCACTTAACGACTGTGCAAGAAAGGTTATAAAATGAGGTAAACTCACTTAACTGTCTCATAGAAGAACACACATTTTGGGTTCAATGGTGGTCATAAATTGAAGTCTACCTGCTTAGCCAACATCTATCAAACAGGGCAAGGTGACAGAATGTAAAGTTTACCTAAAAACTATTTCAGGTAAGATAGGCAGACAAACAAGAATTTTATTTTGGCTCCTGGCCAATAAAAATACAATTAATAAAATGGACAACACAAAGCTATCCCCTATTGACAGGAAATATTCCAACCATTTGTGGACAAAGCTTACACATATTTTCATGATTTGATGGAGAAGGGATACAATTGGTACCTAAATCTCTACTTAAGGTCACTCATGCCCTAGTCACTTCCCATCTTGACTATTGCAATACACGCTACATGGGGCTGCCCTTGAAAAGCATCCGGAAGCTTGAGTTGGTGCAAAATGCAGTGGGCCGCATGGTTTTGTGCATATGTGTCACCTCTCCTGCAGGAACTGCATTGGTTGCCAGTTTGCTCCAGGTGCAATTCAAGGTGCTGCTTGTCACCTTTAAAGCCCTTCATGCAGTGGTGGGATTCAGCCAGTTTGCACAACTTCGGGAGAACCGGTTGTTAACTTTCTGATCAGTTTGGTGAACTGGTTGTTGGAAGAAATCATTAGGGCAGAGAACCGGTTGTTAAATTATTTGAATCCCACCACTGCCTTCATGGCTTGGGACCAGGTTATCTGAGGGACCGTCTCTTGCCAGTCACATCTACCCAACCCACCAGAGCGGGGAGGCAAGGATGGATGTGGAGCTGGTTCCCTAAGGTGATACAGAAGAAGGGCCTTCTCTGTGGTGGCTCCTTCTGTCTGGAACATCATCCCTCTGGAAATTAGACTGTTCCCCATTCTGACACTCTTTTGGAACCCAGAGTGGGATGGAGCCGATTAAATAGCTGGTATACATGTATGTTGTTGATGGGATGAGAGGATGGGTGGGTTATTATTTTATTACTTTTATTTTTTATTATTTCTATTTCTTTTATATTGTGTTTTTATTTCCTGTAATCTGCCTTGAGAGAGTCGGTGACAATATAAATTTTCCAAATAAATAAATCACATTTACAAAGCCAGTAGTTCTCCTTAAAAAAAAAAAAACAACCTTCTCTTGGATAAAACGAAAAATAAAGGAGGATGATAAACACAATGGACAGGATGATCAAGTTCTTAAATGTATGTGAAAGAAGAGAGACTGCACTTGTTCGTCTCAAAGATCAGAAAAAAAAAAAAGAACAAGATGTTGAAATGGTACCACATCAAAAGGATAATAGGTGCTATATATTACTTAATTAGCTCATCTTTCTCCAACCTGATATTCCTCCAGGGAAACTTTAGAGAAAAACTCCGAGAATTTTTAGTCACTGCCTTAGTCTGCCTTATTTCACACCACACATTTGCACATAATACCTAGCTATTGAATTACCCTTATTTAGAATTGTACTATAAAGAAAGAAAATATGCCCTTGAGTTGAGATGCTGGATTAATCAACTGAGATGCTCAATTAATTGTGATTGCATTTTTTCCTGGAGATGTTCAACAATAGTTAACCCATGCTTTATTTTTATACCTACCTACCTATCAGTCATCTATCAATCATCTATCATCTACCTACCTACCTACCTTTCTACCTACCACCAACCAACCTACCAACCAACCACCTACCAACCTACCTAAACACCTACCTATCTACCTAATTATCAACATATGTATGTATTCAATTTCCCAGTCTGCTCAATATTCCCATGTAATTCCTCCATCTATGTACTAACTCTGTGAGGAGTGTGGATGGAGGTTGCCAACCCTATCTCTGGTTACAGAGGCAACCCTATTGCCTCTCCAGATGTTGGGACAGAAGGATTATCCACGTGTACCTGGAGTTGAAGAGGATTCAATCTAGGATCCGTTCCTTGAAAAAAAGGTAAACTTATGAAATATCTGCAGGAAGAGAAGAAAATCCTGAGACCACCAAGAACCCAACAGCTCTCCAAAGTCCTATCTCTTCGTACAGTGCTTTTTCATCTTTAAGATACAAGCTTTTCCAATCTGGTTGACTCTAGCTCTGTTAGAATTGCAACTCTCAGATTTTTCCACACCACCACCAGCACACCTTCGCTATCTGAAATTTTGGGAGGTCTTCCTCTTCAAGCCACTGAAGAAGAAAGTTGAAGAAAGCTGCTTTATGGAGTCCTATGTTAGACTGCTTCCTAAATTTCCATTATTTGCTAACAGGCCTTGGATATGTAAGAGTTCAAGGAGGGACCATCATAGACTCTTTGATATCCTTCAGAGCAAGCTCCCAAACTCTTTGAATGAACGCAGCTTCTGAATGCTTGACAGAAGAAAACAACTGTCTAGGGCAAGGGTCTTCAAACTTGGCAAGTTTAAGACTTGTGGACTTCAACTCCCAGAATTCCTGAGCTAACATGACTGGGGGAGGAATTCTGGGAGTTGAAGTCCACAAGTCTTAAAGCTGTCAAGTTTGAAGACCCCCTGGTCTAGGGAGAGAGAGGTGCAAACAGAAACACAAACAGAATTGTGGCCTAGAGGTGAAGTTCTTGCCTCACAATCAGGAGGCTGTGAGTTCGATTCTAGGTAGAGGCTAATATTTGGAATAGACTCTCCTGCTCGAGCAGGGGGTTGGACTAGATGACCTCCAAGGTCCCTTCCAACTCTGTTATTCTATGTTACATGCATTGCAATGTCATTACACCTTTGACTGCTCTTTAAACCGCTTGATGGTTGGAGCAGCTGTTACATATTAGGAAACAAAATCAGGCACTGGGGACTGCTGTGTCCACTCAAGAGGTTTTTTTAAAGTCATCAGAAAGAAGATCACACCCATGATCCTGGGGGATTCTGCCCTCCCATATTGCCATGCAGGGCTCTTGGGAAAGTCCAACAAGAGAAGAGCCAATTTGAGCTCTTAATTTTTGAACCTAGTCCTAGAATCCCCAACTCAGGGTGGGCAACTATGGCTCCTTTATAAACCTGTGGACTATGTGAACTATCAGTAGTCCAATTGTCCTGGTTGATGATCCAAACTCTGTCAAGGACCTTGGAGTACTCATCTCAAATGATCTAAGTGCTGGAGCCCACTGTAACTACATAGCCAAAAAGGCATTAAGAGTTGTTAACCTAATCTTATGTAGCTTTTTCTCTGGTAATATTACACTACTAACTAGAGCATACAAAACATTTGCTAGATCAATACTCAAATACAGCTCATCAGTCTGGAACCCACATTATGTATCTGATATTAACACAGTTGAGAAAGTCCAGAAATATTTCACAAGAAGAGTTCTCCACTCCTCTACTTGTTGCAGGTTACCTTATGCCACCAGTCTTGAAATTCTAGACCTAGAAAACCTAGAACTATGCCGTCTTCGGGCTGATCTAAATATAGTATATAAAATCATACATTGCAATGTCCTACCTGTCAATGAATATTTCACCTTCAACCATAACAATACAAGAGCACACAATAGATATAAACTCAAGGTAAACTGCACCAAACTTGATTGCAGGAAATACGACTTCAGCAACAGAGAGGTCAATGTCTGGAATATTCTACCTGACTCTGTGGTTTCTTCCCCAAACCCCAAAAACTTTAACCTTAGACTGTCTACTATTGACCTCATCCCTTTCCTAAGAGGTCTGTAGGGGACATGCATAAGCGCACCAAAGTGCCTACCGTCCCTGTCCTATTGTTTCTTTTATTTGTCTTATATGTATCCATGTATTCATAACTATGTTTTACTTATACCTATTATCTTGTAAGCAATTGACAAACCAAACCAAATAAAATAAATAAATAAATTGGGTGGACCTCCTGCCTTTTGCGGAGGTGACATACAATAATGCTGTTCACAGTAGTATGGGACTAACTCCTTTCAAGGTAGTGAGCGGCATGGACTTTCATCCCAATGCCTGAGTATCCAAAGGACCCCCACTCCTCAGTCATCCTGACTGATTGGATGTCAACGCTGAAAGCAACTTGGGAGAATGTCAAAAAAACACTGGCAAAAGCAGCACAGACCTATAAGAGACAGGCAGACAAACACCGTGCCCCACAATGACTATTCCAGTTGGGGAAGAAAGTCTATCTCTCCACCAAATATCCGAGGTTAAGACTCCCTAGCAAGAAATTGGAGCCAAAGTTCATGGGATCATTCAACTCCCAGAATTCCTGAGCCAGCAGGGTGAATTCTGGGAGTTGAAGTCTATGGGTCTTAGTTGCCCAACCCTCCTCCAAGTAGATCCTCTTCCATGTCCTCCTGGTTTGGATGTAGACAAATCGTATGCTGGAGGCCTTTCTTTGGGTCCAGGGAGGGAGCTATATTTTCACAAACATGGGTTACATTCATGCAACAAGCTGAACCACAAGCCAACCCATTATGTCTTTTAACTTAAGGCTAAAGTGGGTCATCTTTTGATGGCCTAGGTCAACAGTTCATAATAACCTTTTAAGGCTTCTTTAGGGCATACAGTATTGTTTCCATCTATCTCCTTCCTCAAAATGGCACTAAACTTTGCCATCACTTTTCAGCAAGAGGCAAGGAATTTTAGCTGGATCACAGCAGGAGGGGTGCCCAGCAGAAGCTTCCCATCCATTCTAATTTCGGTAGGGTTGGTTTCCTCTAGGACTTTTAGAAAACTGGATTTACTTAATGACCTTGTGATTCCCTTAAAAACTGCAGTGATTCACTTAACAACCCTGACAATAAAGGTCAGGGGTGGGATTCAAATTTCTTAACAACTGGTTCTGTGGGCGTGGCCTAATTTGTGAGTATAACTTGGTGGTCACATGACTGGCTGGGCACGGCTTGTATGTAAATATTTATGTAAATATTGATTTTTTTAATAAAAAAGAGCAACTTTTACCCAAACTCAGGCAAAGCAGGCAGGCAGATCGAGTTGCTTGCAGAATAACAGAGTCACTCAAAGATCTACCTTTCTGCAATCTGCTGCCTGAGTCTGCACTGAAAAATAGAAGCTTCAGTCCTAAGAAAGGTTCAGCTCTGCTCTCAGGCCACTTCTCTCCCCCCACCCCCGAATACCACCCCTGACTGGGCTTCGGGGAAGCCTCCTAGGTGGAGGTGAAGCAGTACAACAGCGATTTATATTAGCTAGAAAGCAAGAAATCCAACAATTTCCTGCTTTCTAGCTAATCTAAATCATGCGGCACAGCTGATAGTCGGAACAGCTGATCGTCAAAAAAAAAAAGGAAAAATAGCAACTTACTCAAAATTAGGTGAAGGCACAAAACGGGCAAGTTGGATGGTGCGTGTGCAAGATAAGGAGTGATTGGGTGGGGCGGGTGAGGAGGGGCGGGGCTAGCCAGTGGCACAATTTGCTGGTTCTCTGAACTGCGCAGAATCGTAATAACTGGTTCCATAGAACCAGTCCAAACCAGTAGAATCCCACCCCTGATAAAGGTCCTACAATTCAATCTCCTTGCTTAAATTCTGGTCCCAACAGTAGTCATAAAATGAGGATTACCAGTAGTAGGGCAGACTTTCACAGTCTTCTCCTACGTTCCAAACTAGAACATAATATCTAGATTGCAATATCAAGAATGAGCAGTAGACAGAAGCAGAATTGAGAAGCGAAATCTTACATCTAGATGGTAATTCTTAGCTCTACTGTAAATCCTTTCTAGTAAAACTAACAACCAATCATTCCTGAAAGATAATAAATGATCAGATCTAGTCAAAAAGATTCTTTAGCTTTTATAACTGGGGTAGGAACATTATGGGTGAGGGGCTGAGGGGTTGCATTTCATAAATTTTTCAGTGAATGATGTTTCAATAGGAAGGGAATACCACCCGAAGGAGTGCAGAAATGTCAAGGTTTTTTCTTCTTTTCATGTTAAAATCTAAACAGCCACGAGATGGCGGCAGAGTCAGAATTTTCCTGGGCCTCTTTGCTACTATCTAGTGGTGGTGCAGAGTTTTGCATCCTTAGCATAGGAGTCTTAGTTTTTATCAAGGGTCTTCAAACTTGGCAAGTTTAAGACTTGTGGACTTCAATTCCCAGGATTCCTGAGCTAACATGACTGGAGGAGGAATTCTGGGAGTTGTAGTCCACAAGTCTTAAAGTTGTCAAGTTTGAAGACCCCTGGTTTATATGATGGGATTTGGGGGCTGTGTATTTCCACACTGAAATGGTGAGAATCCCACACCACCACCAATTTTGTGCAGTTCTGGTTGAAAGAGATAATAGAGCAATGTTTTTCAACCTTGGCAACTATAAGATGTGTGAACTTCAACTCCCAGAATTCCTCAGCCTAACTAGGGAATTCTGGGAATAGAAGTCCACACATCTTAAAGTAGCCAAGGTTGAGAAATACTGTGATAAGAGACTGCAAATATCAAAAGAAAAAAACCCACCAAAATAATGACATGGCTAAATTATTGACCTATGATATCAGGTTGACTTTCAATAAATTGTTGGGGGCCAGATGCTGACTCTGTAAACCACTTAGAGGGGGCTATAAAGTGAAGTGGTATATAAGTCTAAATGCTATTGCTATTATTACAATAACAGCAAAACAGAAATTGGAAGGGATCTTGAAGGTCTTCTAGTCCAACCCTCATCTCATACAGGAGACCCTCTACCATATTTCTCCATTGCACCCCCATGGCTGTGAAGAAAGACAAAACTAGAAACATCCAATGACATGTATGAAGAAACTGAAATCTTTAGTATTAATAAGAATTACAGGCAGTCCTTGACTTACGACCGCAATGGAAGCCAACATTTCTGTTGCTAAGCGAGACATTTGTTAAGTGGGTTTTGCCCCATTTTATGACCCTTTTTGCCACAGTTGTTAAGTGAATCGCTGCGGTTCTTAAGTTGGTAACCCAGTTGTTAAGCGAATCTGGCTTTCCCATTGACTTTGCTTGTCAGAAGGTGGCAAACAAATGATCACATGACCTCAGGACACTGCAACTGTCATAAATACATGCCAGTTGCCAAGCATCTGAATTTTGATTACGTGACCATGGGGATGCTGCAATGGTCAAAAGGTGAAAAATGCTCGCAAATCAACTTTTTCCCGTGCTGTTGTAATTTTGAATGCTCACTAAACAAACTATTGTAAGCCGGAGACTATCACTGCCTCCTACTATTTCAGCTCCAGTCTTATTTATCCAGTCTTTTGCTTCTTATCGTTAAAGGTAAAGGTTCCCTTCACACATACGTGCTAGTCATTTCTGGCTCTAGGGGACGGTCTTCTTTTGTTGCCCTGCACAGGAGAACGGAGCTGGAAAGCAGGTTAGCGGGCTGAGGAGGGAATGGGGATTTTAGAATAATCTTCACCAAGCCACGCCCACCAAGCCACACCACACCCACCACGCCCTCCTGTGCAGGGCAACAAAGGAAGACCCAGCCAATCAGCTGGGACTCGGGAGGCAGAGAATAGATGGGGGCGGGGCCAGTCAGAGGTGGTATTTGCTGGTTCTCCAAACTACTCAAAATTTCTGCTACCGGTTCTCCAGAACCGGTCAGAAGCTGCTGAATACCACTCCTGGAACTGGACTTTTCCCTAGAAGACGTTTCGCTTCTCATCTAAGAAGCTTCTTCAGAACTGAGAAGCAAAACGTTTTAAAGGAAAAACAAAGAAAAAGCACAGCTATACCCTAGATGACTGAGAATCTCCATAGACAGCCATCATTATATTCAATACTTGTTTCTTTCTCTACCACCACATCCAATAATTTTTTTCTCTTACTCTGATAGTAAATGTAAAGGTTCCCCTCGCACTTACATGCTAGTCATTTCCGGCTCTAGGGGTGGTGTTTATTTCCATTACAAAGCCAAAGAGCCAGCGCTGTGTGAAGATGTCTCCATGGTCATGTGGCCGGCAGGGCTAAACAACCAAAGGCACATGGAATGCTCTTATCTTCCCACCAAAATGGTCCCTATTTTTCTACTTGCATTTTACATGCTTTCAAACTGCTAGGTTGGCAGAAGCTGGGACAAGCAACAGGAGCTCACTCCATTACGCGGCGCTAGAGGTTCGAACCGCCAAACTGCCAACCTTTCTGATCGACAAGCTCAGCATCTTAGCCACTGAGCCACCGCATCCCTTCCTATCGTTAATGTTAGTCTTATTAGTAAATGAATTATTAACAATAAAGCCTCTAATGCTTTCCACTTTCATCGTTAGGAAATCGATCCATTAGTTTAATCATTTAGTGTCGCAGAAGATTTTCCTCTGGACTGAGAGCAGCAGCCCTGAAACGACACAAGAACCCAGAGAAGTCTGCCTTAATGACTCAGATCAAAAAAAGGGATCATCCAGCGAGGTGTAGACTGAGGAAGAGACAGTGTGGAGACAGACAGGTGATGTTTACAGAGTCAGAAGAAGAAGAAAAAAGCAGATTCTCAGTGAGATGAGGAAGAGGAAAAGAAAGATACTTCTGGAGCCCGTAGCTTGGGAGTACACCAAAATGCAGCATTTTCCCACGATTTTTCTTTGGGAAAAATCTCTAGGTGTGATGTTAATTGTGTGTGTACAATTAGCATGCCTGTGTTTGTAGTCATGTACATAACAAGCCCTGGGGGAGACTCCAGCCACATTGGAAGCATGGAGGAAGGGGTGGGGCAGGAGCAACAGACAGAGGGAGAAAACAAATTCAAAATTCTCTTGTCTTCTGGGTTGTTTTTTCTTTTTTCTTTTGCACAGACAAACATTTTCCTGTATTTTAGCAGAGACTTTCCATCTCATCTGAAGAGCAACTGGTCACAGGCAAGGAATTTTGGCTGGATCACAGCAGGATGAAGAGCAATTAAGATGGTTAAAGGCCTGGAGACTAAAACAGATGCAGAACAGTTGCAGGAACTGTGTATGGCCAATCTAGAGACAAGAAGGACGAGGAGTGACATGATAGCAGTATTCCGCTATTTGAGGGGCTGCCACAAAGAAAGGGGTGGGGTGAGGTTTCAACACATTTTTCCAAAGCACCAGAAGGCAGGACTGGAATGGAAACTCATCAAGGAGAGAAGCAACCTGGAATTAAGAAGAAACTTCCTAACAGTGAGAACGATTAACCAGTGGAAGCACTTGCCCTCAGAAGCTGTATGTGCTTCATCGGTGGAGGTTTTTCAGAAGAGATTGGACAGTCATTTGTCTGGAATAGTATAGGGCAAGGATCTTCAAACTTGACAGCTTTAAGACTTGTGGACTTCAACTCCCAGAATTCCTGAGCTAACACGAGTGGAGGAAGAATTCTGGGACTTGAAGCCCACAAGTCTCAAAGCTGTCAAGTTTGAAGACCCCTGGTATGCTTGAGCAGGGGGTGGGACTAGTTGACCTCCAAGGTCCCTTCCAGCTCTATTCGGATTAATAGGGAGAGCAGAGGCTTCACATCCAATCTAATTTCAGCAAAGCTTGTTTCCCCTGGGACTTTCATCTGTATAGCAAGACTACCAGCAACAAAAACAATAAAATTGAAGTCTTTCCAATGTCCAGCCCAGGTCCTTTTTCCCAGCCATTTGTTCCATGTCATTTTCTTGGCAACAATATAGAAATAAATTACTATTGCCAATTTCTTGGATTTTTTTTTTTAAGCTGGTGGCCTTTTCATTTCCCGTAGCCCCTCTTTCAAATACTGTATTAATGAAGTCTGACTCTGCTTAGGTTTTTTTTTTTTTCCCCAAAACAAGCTAAAGTTGTGTTAAGAGCTGTGGTGGTGCAGTGGTTAGAATGCTGTATTGCAGGTTAATTCTGTCATGGCCCTGTTAGAATCTGACTCCGAGGGAGAGGAGGAACAACCAACAGGGAGTGGGAATGTGGCTCCGGAGGTTGTGGAGGAAACTGGGGAAGGGCACAGGGTGACTGGGCATTTGGAGGAAGACCCAGGTCCATCCCCACTTCATCCTAGGACACGCAGTGAGGAGCGGATAAAGGAGAGACGTGAATGGCATGGTCTACGGGGGAGGAAAGGGCCCTGATCCCCTTCATGGGCTGCAGCTGTGAGGACTGTTTAAAAGGACAAACTGTGCATGGCCCAGTGCTGGAAACAAAGTGTGAAATAATTCTGGTCTTTCAGTTCTTATCTGAGTTCTGGCGTCCTTCCCAGTGTGTGTACTTCGATATCTATGGACGTCTTCAAGCCCTTATCCTGCCTTGTCTCAGTAATTGCTTCAGTGTGGTTTGTGTTGTTTTCCTATTTATAATTTATATGTATTTTGAAGTTGAACAGAATTTCTTCCTTTTTGCAACTGCTTGTGGGCGAGTTTTTTCTCTCCAGTCCATGATAATTGGAGCTTTGAAGCCAAATTGAAGGAATTTAAAGGGACTTCACCTGTTTTTATGACTTTCTTGCTTTTGTATCCCACCGTGGGTCATCACAAATTCTGCCCACTGCCAGGAGTTCGATCCAGATCGGCTCCAGGTTGACTCAGCCTTCCATCCTTCCAAGGTGGGTAAAACGAGGACACAGATTGTTGGGGGCAAGATGCTGACTCTATAAACCTCTTAGAGGGGGCTGTAAAAGCACTGGGAAGCGGTATATAAATCTAAGTGCTATTGCTGTTGCTAACTACAGGTAGCTTTTGACTTACAACTGCAACTGAGCCCAATATTGGTTGCTAAGTGAGACAGCTGTTAAGTGAATTTTGTTCCATTTCACAGCCTTCCTTGCCACAGTTGTTAAGTGAATCACTGCAGCTGTTAAGTTAGTCACCCGGTTGTTAAGTGAATCTGGCTTCCCCATTGATTGTGCTTGTCAGAAGGTTGCAAAAGGAGATCACAATCATCCCTGGGACACTGCAACCGTCATAAATGTGAGCTAGCTGCCAACTGTCCAAATTATAAACGTGTGCTGAAGGAAATACTGAAATGGTTTTAAGTGTGAAAAATGGTGATAAGTCTCCCTTTTTTTAGTGGCATTGTAACTTCAAATGGCCACTAAACAAAAGATTGTAAAGTCAAGGACTTTCTGTACAGCCACACCACTGGTGCACTGTCAGGATAATTCTTTAAGATGATGATGATGATGATGATGAAGATGAAGATGATAATGATTCAGTTGAACTAAATAATTCAGTTGGAGTACAGCATGTCAACATTCCTTGCTAGTCCAGTTATGACATGCCATATTCTAAATAAATAATAAGTAAACATTCCTCAACCTGCTTCATCAGCATAGGACATGGAAGCAGCTTCTTCCAACCAGGATGGTCTCCAGATTACAGATTAACAGAGTTGGAAGGGACCTTGTAGGGCATCTAGTCCAACCTCCCCCATTCAAGCAAGAGACCCTGCACCATCTCTGACAAACGGCAGTCCAATCTCTTCTTGAAAGCCTCCAGTGATGAAACCCCCAAAACCTTCACAGAACCTTCACAGATAATCAGAATTGGAAGGGACCTTGTAGGTCATCTAGTCCAACCCCCCCACCTAAACGGGAGACCCTACGCCATTTCTGACAAATGGCAGTCCAATCTCTTCTTGAAAGTCTCAGGGAAAGCTGTTCCATTGGTTGATTGTTCTCACTGTCAGAAAGTTTCTCCTTATTTCCAGGTTAAATCTCTCTCCTTGTTCAGTTTCCATCCATTATTCCTTGTCTGGCCTTCGGGTGCCTTGGAAAATAGCTTGACCCCCTTCATCTCTGTGGCAGCCCCTCAAATATTGGAAGACTGCTATCATGTCTCCCCTGGTCCTCCTCTTGTCTAGACTAGCCAAGCCCAGTTCCTGCAATCGTTCATTGTATGGTTTAGTCTCTAGCTGAAGATGAAGAAGTCTCCAGTGGAAGATCCCATCAGTTGAAAATGTGAAGTCTTTAACTGGTAGGATCACTTGCACATGGATTTTGGAGAACTTCTACAGAAAAAGTGCATAAAACACCAACTTAGAGGGGATTTTACACTTCTATGTTTGCTAGGGAAATTTATATTTTTCTGCTCTTAGGGAAAAATACATGATCACTGAAAATCTGCAGTTAGGGATAAATAAAGCTTTCTAACACCAGCAGCATTTTCAACTGCAAAGCTGCCAGACAGTTTAGCCAACAGGCAAGGCAAAGGATCTTGAGAACAATATTATTTGTTAACCCAGGGAGATGCCTTGCTTGAGAATTGAACTTTGTTTGCACGTTGGGCTTTTCTCAGGTCCAAGCTAAAGCTTTCCTATAATATAGTTTTCCCATCCGTCCCCATGCAGACTGAGTTCACCACTCCCATCTGCTTTGGCTAAGAAGGGAAGTGTCCCAGTGGGAATTCGGCTCCTTCAAGCTCTTCATCCAATGTATAGTTTGGCTCTTGGAACGGAGCTCCGTAGGAGCTGGGAGTGACTCGCTCATCACAGAAAGTAACAATGCATCTTTAGATCTTTGCCTATGTTGTGTTTTCCTGTGTTCACCAGTTGGAACAGGTCACTCCAATAGCTGGAATTTGCTCTTTTTCGTTTTCGTTTTCATCGCAATAAACATTTCACCTTTTAACCTGACTTTGCAAAAGCTTCCTTTTTTTATTTCCAGAAACGTTCTCCTTACTCTTCCTTCTGCATACTTCATGAAACATCCAGAAGGATATTGAAGCTTTACCTGGGATGGTGGTGGTGGTGATGGATTTTTTCTCTTCTCTTCTCTTCTCTTCTCTTCTCTTCTCTTCTCTTCTCTTCCCTTCCCTTCCCTTCCCTTCTCATCTCTCCTCTCCTCTTCTTTTCTCTTCTCCCCTCCCCTCTCCTCTCTTCTCAACTTTCCCTTCCCTTCTCCTCCCCTCCCCTTTCCCCTCCCTCCTTTTCTCTCCTCCCCTCTCCTCATTTCTTCTCTTCTTTTCCTTTCCCTTCCCTTCCCCTCCCCTCTCCTCTCCCCTTCCTTCTTCTCTTCTCTCCTTTTCTTTTTTCTTTCCTTTCTTTCCTTTCTTTTTTATTATACAGGTAGCCTCTAAGTCTCACTCAAGGGCACACCAGCAACACGATGATGACATCAATTTGGGCAGGGCTAAACTTTTTTCCTGTTTTGAGAGGTTTGCGGGGGAGTTGCACAAAGCAACTGATGATGTTAGGAGATTAATTTGTAAAAACAATAAGAAAGAAAACAAAAAGGCCCAAATTGATATTTTGCTATTGCATTTTGGCTTACTAGTCCCTGCAGGCTAGAAAACATGGAATAGAGAGGTGGTTTTGACATGTGGCCTTTGCTTTGCCTTCGGTCCGATCTAAGTATAGCATATAATAACATACATTGCAATGTCCTACCTGTCAATGAATACTTCAGCTTCAACCATAACAATACAAGAGCGAACAATAGATACAAACTCAAGGTTAACCGCACCAAACTTGATTGCAGGAAATACGACTTCAGCAACAGAGTGGTCAATGTCTGGAATACTCTACCTGACTCTGTGGTTTCTTCCCCAAACCCCCAAAACTTTAACCTTAGACTGTCTACTATTGACCTCACCCCATTCCTAAGAGATCTGTAGAGGGCGTGCATAAGTGCACCAACGTGCCTACCGTTCCTGTCCTATTGTGTCTTTTATTTTTCTTATATGTATCCATGTATTCATAATTATGTTTTTACTTATACTTATTATCTCGTAAGCAATTGACAAAAATAAATAAATAATAAACAAACAAATAAATAAAAACTAAGCTACCTCTACCTGCTATTTGCATTGTGATATCCCAATGCACTACATAGCATAAGATAGTACTTCGTTCTACTCACAAACAGGGTTCTCCTATCGCCAAGTCTTTGAGGTAGATAGACCAGATGAAGAAAACCGACTCCCCAAGAAGATTGGGGATAATGTTTGATTTTAAAGATTAAGTCTGATGGATGGAGGACATGAAGATATAAAGGAGGACTTGCTGGAAGTCTAGTCATCCTATCTCCATGGCTGTTTACATATCAGAACTCCTTCCTGTAGAGTTATTGGTAACGTGTGCCTGCCCTAATCTAGAGCCTTTGTGGCACAAATGCAGTATTGCAGGGTAATTCTGCCCACTGCTAGGAGTTCGATCCTGACAGAGCTCAAGGTCGACTCAGCCTTCTGTCCTTCTCAGGTCAGTAAAATGAGGACCCAGATTGTTGGGGGGCATTTATTATTGCTATTGATACTAGGAGCAGCAAAAGAACAGACTTTGCAGTAGGAAACTACTCCAATCATTACTATGATTCAGATAGTTTCCCTTCCAGGTTGGCAACTGCTTCTAGACATTTTTGGAAAAAGAAAAAAAATGTTAAGAATGTAGATTGGGGAATGACGGTTTCAAGAATCGGCCTCATCAGTTTATAAGTTTAAATCTTCCTTCCCCAGCCTGGAACCCTCAAACTATTTACAAATAAGACTTCTTAGAGCAGTGTTTCTCAGCAACTTTAAGATGTGTGGACTGTAACTCCCAGAATTCCCTAGCCAGCATGTTTCTATTTTTCAGTCATGTAATAAAATGGCTACCGATGGAGCAGACTGATTGTAACAAATAAACCTTATCACCACAGGGCATTTTGAAGACCAGAGCTTTTGAGGCAGAGTGCTTATTATTACAAATTTGGAAACCTATTTGTCTACTCTCCGTTGTATTTTTAGACAATTTCATTACGTTTCATATTTAAAAACAGCCCGAGTTAGGAGCTGTGCTGGAGTATACAATTTCTTATTGAAGCAACTATCTGTTCCTTCCTGTGCCCTGGAATGCTGTGAAGATATAAAAAAATACGACTGGCTTTAACTTTTTGATGTACAGAGGGAAAGAGTTTTAATGAAATCGATCAAATCAAGCAATTAAGCTGCAAGTCTTTGTAAGCATATAGAATAAAAGGGATAGACAGAAGGGGAATATATAGGAAAGCATCAAATAAGGGAGCTAGGAAGCGTCTTTTTATATTCTTCCAATTGCCCCAAAGCTAGCAGACTCTAGAAAAGGATGCATAATTGGAACTGGGCTAATTAATAATACTAATTAACAATGCTCCCTTGGGCATCCACAAGTGGGGGTGCAAATGACATCACACATAGCTCAACGTCATCATGCAAATGAAGTAAGTGTGCAATCTTGTGCCCTTTGTGTCATGATATCACTATACATCTTATTGGAAGAACTATCCATCTGGTTCAGTTCCAAGTGCGGAGAAAGACACTGGAAACATGGAGGCTGATTGGAAAGATGGTTTATTCATGGACAGAATCACATCAGAGGTGGTATTCAGCAGGTTCTGACCAGTTCTGGAGAACTGGTGGTGGAAATTTTGAATAATTCGGAGAGCCAGCAAATCCTACCTCTGACTGGCCCCGCCCCCATCTATTCTCTGCCTCCCAAATCCCAGCTGATTGGCTGGGTCTTCTTTGGTTGCCCTGCACAGGAGAACGGAGCTGGAAAGCAGGTTAGTGGAGTGAGGAGGGAATGGGGATTTTGCAGTAACCTTCCCCTGCCACGCCCACCAAGCCACACCCACAGAACTGGTAGTAAAACAATTTAAATCTTACCACCGGACGGCATGGGTTTGAAGTCCTGAGTAGCTGACCACATGGATCTGAGAGTGAGGGATTTTTATACCTTTCCATGACCTTTCTTGCCTCTGTTGTTAAGGGAATCGCTGCCGTTGTTATGTTAGTAACATGATCGTAAAGTGAATCTGGCTTCCCCATTGCTGGTCAGAAGGTCACAAAAGAGGATCATATGACCTTGGGACACAGCAACAGTTATAAATGTGAATCAAGCATCTGAATTTGGATCATGTGATCATGGGAATGCTGTGATTACTGTGAGTGGTCACAAACGAATTGTGGTAATTTGAGGACTACCTATGGTCCCTCTTACCATCCACCGATTATTTCTTACAAATCCTCTTCTCTTTTATCACATTTAGCCGACAGCATGGAAATGCATATTTACTGAATAGAGAGGTTACTTTGCTCACCCCCTTCTCCCTCCCTCCCAATCTCTCTCTCTCTCCCTCCCTCCCTTTCTCCCTCCCTCTCTCCCTTTCTCTCTTCCTCTCTCCCTTCCTCTCTCCCTCCCTCTCCTTCTCTCCCTCTCTTTTCCTCTTTCCCTCCCCCTCTCTCTCCTTCTCTCTCCCCTTCCTCTCCCTCCCTCTTCCTCCCTCTCTCCTTCCCTCCATCTCTCCCTTTCTCTCTTCCTCTCTCCCTCCCTCCCTCTCCTTCTCTCCCTCTCTTTTCCTCTTTCCCTCCCTCTCCCTTTCCTTCTCTCTCCCCTTCCTCTCCCTCCCTCCCTCTTCCTCCCTCTCTCCTTCCCTCCATCTCTCTCTCCCTCCCTTTCTCTCTCCCTTCCTCCCTCTCTCCCTTCCTCCCTCTCTCCCTCCCTCTCTTCCTCCCTCTCTCCCTCCTCCCTCTCTCCCTCCACTCTCTCTCCCTTTCCCTCTCCTTCTCTCTCCCTCTCCCTCTCCCTCCCTCCCTCTTCCTCCCTCTCTCCTTCCCTCCATCTCTCTCTCCCTCCCCCCTCTCTCTCCTTCTCTCTCTCTCCCTCTCCTTCTCTCTCCCTTCCCCACCTTTCCCCCTCCCTCTCTCTCATATTTACTTTTCCCTTATTTTGAACCACAGACTTGGCTCCATGCCACCAGTGCCATCAGAGGTGTTCTGTTTGGCAAAAGTCTTCTAATCAGCTGGTTCTCCTGCCAGCAGCCTCTGCGTTCCAGGACATGCCAATTTTCTTACAATGCCCTTTCCTGCAGCTTATCCCCCCCGCCTCCAAAGGCTATTCTGACAGCACCATCTACACTTGGAGTGGCAAAACAACAACAGTAACAATGCAACAACTGGAGCCTCTTTTCCTTTGCTGTTAGAAACTACAGAAAGGAATCCAAATACTTGTGAATCAATGGAGAACAAAAATAAAATAAAATAAAAATCACCTCTTCTTCCAAAGTTAAAGCAGAGAAATGGATGCATATAAGATATTATTTGTGTTTTGATTACACCGCCGAAGACTCAAGGGATCATTTTATCATCTACTTATAGGCCTGTATAAAACGTGTGCTGTAATTATGCGCGCCGACGTAGGCGGAGAGAGTTCAGAATATCCCAAGGAAGGAAGCTTCTGAACAGGCAGCCAAAGACTTGAAGAGTCAGCTGTAAATGATCGCCATGAATTCTCTGTTGTAAAATAAACCTTTGCTTCTTTGTTTGGTTGTTTCTTTCTTTTTTTCTTTTTTCTTGCTGCAGCATGTTTTATAGCGCAATAAAAAAGAAGGAAGTCAATAGCTATCTCTAATATAACCGTAACTGAAAGGATATTTTACTGATTCAATATTGCTTGAAGGGCAGTGCAATGCAGAGATTTGACCTTAACCAAAGCACTGGTCACCAAGTTGGAAGTGAAGGGATGAAACGGTTTTGCAAATGAAGGCCACTTCAAATTGCTGCAAAGAACTGAAGAGAGTTAAGGATAGCTAGCTGGGGACTTGCAAGGGCTGATACGCTAAGTGGATCCACATCTGTTAGGAGCTGTGTTTGTTTGCAGCCAGGTCATTTCTCTGAAATTTTAGATTCCAACACACTCAGCAGATATCTGAGATCAGATGCTATTCAGCCCTAAAAGGCAGCATTATCTACTTCTAAACCAATCGATGGCTGTTTATACAATCAAGTTAGTAAGTCTATTCCAATCAGTCTGAAGGCAAATATTTCCTGGTCCAACTTGCTGATTCTGAGAATGAAAGCCAGACCTTGGCAATATAAAGTCCACATTTCATCAGTGGTGGTATTTAATTTTTTTTTACTACCAGTTCTGTGGGCATGGTTTTGTGGCCGTGGCATGGCTTGGTGGGCGTGGCAGGGGAAGGATACTGTAAAATCTCCATTCCCTCCCCACCCCACTAACCTGCTTTCCAGCTCTGTTCTCCACTAACCTGCTTTCCAGCTCTGTTCTCCTGTGCAGAGCAATAAAAGAAGACCCAGCCGATCAGCTGGGACTCAGGAGGCAGAGAATAATGGGGTTGGCGGGGCCAGTCAGAGGTGGTATTTTCCAGTTCTCCAGACTACTCAAAATTTCCACTACCGGTTCCCCAGAACTGGTCAGAACCTCTGCATTCCATCTTTTCTACCTTCAGGTCAACTATCAAAAGGGAATGTTGTGAAAGTCAGGTCAAAAAATGAATATGTGCTTGCATGTGTTTAACATTATTTATAGGCCATCCCAATCTGGATAATTCCAGATGGACTAGATAGGCAAACCAAAGCAATAATGAATATCTCAAAACCCTTAAATCAATAACCAAAACAATAACCAATTAAGCCAATACACTGCAAGTCCAGGAGAAGGGTAGCATTATTATTTGTAAATATATCTATAGTGATGCAAATAGTTGTTTTAGCTTGGCCAGATTTTGATCTATAGGGGAGGAACAATAAATGAAACTGCTTAGAAGAAACTTGGTATGTTTCTTGGTTTCTTGGTTTTTGGAACTTAACAGCAGTTACAATTATAAATTGGAGTGTCAACATAGTGATATCTCACCCCAGACTGATAGATGACTTCTCCTAGTGCTACTTATTATAGGAACATGGTGGCTCAGTGGCTAAGACGCTGAGCTTGTTGATCAGAAAGGTCGGCATTTCAGTGGTTCAAATCCCTAGCGCCATGTAACAGAGTGAGCTTCCGTTACTTGGCCCAGCTTCTGCCAACTTAGCAGTTTGAAAGCATGTAAAATGCAAGTAGAAAAATAGGGACCATTTTGGTGGGAAGATAACAGCATTCCATGTGCCTTTGCTGAGAGATCCAAAATAACTACAAAATCTCGATCCTACAAAATAACCAATGCTTCTTTCTCTAGGGCCTGATTCCTTACTAAAAATGGTACAGATAATCTATTTCTCTAGCATTCTTTACAATTAGCATAGAGCTTGTGGCAGAAGCATCGAGGCACTTCCAGGTTGAAAGAATTAGCCAATGATATCACTGTTGCCTGGGGATGCCCAGCTTTCATGTCCCCAGCAAGAGCTGGACTGAAGGGCAGGAGCTCAACCCCACCTCATGGCAGTACTCTGGTCTCAAACATTGGCTTGCTGCTTATCAACCCAACATCCTAACCACATTGAGCCACCGTTCTCTTCTCTATAGTTGAATTTCCATCTTCTCAGGAACCTTCTCTAAAACAGGAAGCAGATTAGAAGCCATAAGATTGTGAGTTCTAGTCCCACCTTAGGTATGAAAACCAATTGGGTGACTTTGGGCCAGTCACACTCTCTCCCAACCTAATTCACCTCACAGGGTTGTTTGCTGTAGTAGGGGAAACTGTAAGAGGAGGAAGTACTGTATGTGTTTGCCACATTGAATTATTTATAAAAATAATAAAGGTGGGAACATAAATAAATAAACCATGGTGGATTGAAAGATTGTTTATTTCCTCTTTTCCTGGAATAACCTATATAACCTACTCACAGTCATTGTCTATGCTTTCTTTGCTTTAGAGAATAAGGAAGATAATGTTAATGGAGATATGGAGAAACTATTGTTTAGGCCAGGACTACCAGATAATATTCAGGAGCACTTCAGGCAGACTCTTTCCTATTTCACTGAAGTATAACAAGGAGGAGTGGTGCAGCACAATTAGATCACAAGCGTCAGTCATTGTAGCCTATGTCAATAAAGATAGCTTTAGCCTTTCTGGGAAGTTGATTTTATCTCTTTAAAAAATAATTGCAAACTGCTAGGGAAAATTTTGGGGAGTGTGCATTGCAATGCCTTTGGCTACGTTTGCTGTACACAAAAGATCAGATTAAACAAATTAATGACAAATCAGATTAAACACAAGGAAAATACCATCAAGGGGCGTTCTCACCTGAGTTCCAAGCAAACAGCCATCCAGTTGTCCCATAGAATGCCAACAAGGAATAGACCAATAGGTCCATCTCAATACTCCAGCCGGGTGGGATTAATCAACTTTGTCTTCAGATCCAAGTGAAATGGCTCTTTGTCTGCTTTATAGCATAGCTATCCAGCCTTTTGGCCTATCTGGGCTGCATTGAGTGAAGAGGAGTTGTCTTGGATTGCATATAAAATACCATTTTAGAGTATATAAATACACTGTATAGATAAAGAGTATAGACAAAGAGTCATAGTGGCGCAGTGGTTAGAATGCAGTATTGCAGTCTAATTCTGCCAACTGCCAGGAGTTCAATCCTCAACGGCTAAAGGTTAATTAGGCCTTCCATCCTGCCAAGGTCAGTAAAATGAGGACCCAGATTGTTGAGGACAATATGCTGCCTATGGAAACTGCTTAGAGAGGGCTGTAAAAGCACTGTGAAGTGGCATCAGAGGTGGGTATTCAGCAGGTTCTGACCAGTTCTGGAGAACTGGTAG
>NW_020769330.1:11258872-11269907 GCF_900518735.1 Pseudonaja textilis | reverse complement strand
CCCCTCCTTTCCCTCCTCCTCCTCCTTCTTCCTTCTCCTTCTCCTCCCACTTCCTCTCTCTCTTCCTCCTCCTCTCCTTTTCTTCTTCCTCCCCTCCCCCTCCTCCTCCTTGGAAGAACAATTCAACAGTAGTACCAATTACCCAGAGAAGTGGAGGAGTTTTTAATGGAGATGTTCAGAAGCTCTAACTGATGGGCACGTCTATGAAGGCATTCTGTTCTCTGCAATATCCTTATCTACTTTAGATTTTTTTTTACCGTATTGCTTAGCAGTGGCTACATCAAGTTTTATGCAGAAGACTTCTTTCTCTGCTCAGCTTGAAGTTGTCTGGAATTCCACTTGAGTTCTTGAGAAGCAGCCCAGCCTTTCTCAGGCATTGAGTTTACTCAGTGGATGTCTCCATTCTTAATTTCAGTTTGCCTCTGCATATTTCCAAGTAGCTCTGCAAAATACTTTCCAGTTAAAGCTGAGATCCCAGAACATACCTTCAGTTCTGACGTTATGGAAAGAACCATTAAGATCAAAGGGAGCAGGTTTTTTTTTTTTTTTGGTTAAGACTTGATTCCTGGATTATATTTTTCTTTTAAATATGAATTTACTTCCAGGATTGTCAATTTTTTCAGGTGCTCAAGTTAACCGTTAGATGAATTTCAAAGAGAGGTCAGCAAACTCTCCTCCAATGTTGCATATTTTCCAGTGGTGGGATTCAACCGATTCACACCAATTTAACTGGTTGTTAAATTGCTGGCTGGCCCCACCCCCCTCCTCTCTGCTCCTTCCAGGAGTCCCCACGCATCCCATTTTGGCTCCCAGATTTGTATTTTTGTATTTATTGATTTTATTTTGTCAAGCGATTGTAAAATAACAGGTATAAGTATAAACATAGTTATGAATACATGAAATGGATACATATGGGGAAAATAAAAAGTACCAATAGGACAGGGACAGTAGGCACCTTGGTGCGCTTATGCACGCCCCCTACAGACCTCTTAGAAAAGGGGTGAGGTCAATAGTAGACAGTCTAAGGTTAAAGTTTTTGGGGTTTGGGGAAGAAACCACAGAGTCAGGCAGAGTATTCCAGACATTGACCTCTCTGTTGCTGAAGTCGTATTTCCTGCAATCAAATTTGGTGCGATTAACCTTGAGTTTGTATCTATTGTTTGCTCTTGTATTGCTATGGTTGAAGCTGAAGTATTCATTGACAGGTAGGGCATTGCAATGTATGATTTTATATACTATATTTAGATCGAACCAAAGGCGGCTTAGTTCTAGGTTTTCTAGGTCTAGAATTCCAAGTCTGGTGGCATAAGGTATTCTGCAATGAGTAGAAGAGTGGAGAATTTTTCTTGTGAAATATTTCTGGACTTTCTCAACTGTGTTAATATCAGATATGTAATGTGGGTTCCAGACTGATGAACTGTATTTGAGTATTGGTCTAGCAAATGTTTTGTATGCTCTAGTTAGTATTGTGATATTACCAGAGAAGAAGCTATATAGGATAAGCAAATAAGTGCACGGAAGCCCACTAGGCCAAAAACGGGCGTGGGGGGAATGGGGGTGACGTAACCTCCCTGTAGCCCATTTTTGCTCCCAGGGAGATGCAGGGAGGCCTACTAAGCCCAATATGGGGCATGGGAGGGGGTGGCCTACCCCCACAGGCCTGTTTTTGCTCCCGGGGGGGGGTGCAGGAGGCCGAATGCTTCCTGTTACACCCCTGGCCACGCCCACTCCACCGGTTATTAGGGCAGAGAACCAGTTGTTAAATTATTTGAATCCAAGCACTGATATTTTCCCATCTAAGGATGCGGAAGATCATATTTATGCACAAGCCATTGCACACAAAAATTGCCAACATCTTCCACGAAATGGATATGTTGGATCTGTAGATCCCTATCCTAAAGGTGTAATTGATGGATTACACCAGCAGATCCGATATTACCTACCAATAAAAACGGTAAAGGAGTTCCTGCGGATTTTTACTTAGCCAGTTGTAGCCCATTTTAGGGTCTGATACTCACCTCCACTTCTAGGTCACTGAGGCAACACTGTCCAAAGAAGTTCCTATGGTCATGAGGCCAGTATGACATCACACCTCAGCACAGAGGAGAAATACAGAATGTTATATTATCCTACTTATCTACCAATAATCTATTGCAATATTTGACACCCCAGTTTTCCCTTAAAATGACACGAAGGCATTCTTCCTTCTGTGGAATGAAACAAAGAAATTCTTTTTCAAAAAATATTTTTATTTGTTCAAAGTTTCAAAGATTAAAAAAAAGAGAAACAGGTTCTCACATTTTACAGCGATATCATAGCAGTGTACATGTCCATTAATAACAGTTGAGTTCATTTACCATAGGTATATCTGTTGCTAATTTACTAGTGCCTTACTTATTATATTATTATTAAAGTACAATATTTATTTATCTGCATTACTTTACATATATACACATAAGTCATATATCCTCTTCTTCTTTGAGATTTCTTTGGTCATTTTCACAAAATATCTTTACTCCCTTTAAAAAAAACAACCATTTATACCATATATCCCATATCGTAAAATATTCTTCTTCTTTCCTGGGAAACAAAGAAATTCTATGGAGATCCTCCAGATCATGGATGTCCCAAAGATGCTTTTTCAAAAGGCAACTGGAATTTCTTTGTTTCTTCTTGAAGACATCTCACTTCTCATCCAAGAAGCTTCTTCAATTCTAACTGAATACCCTTCCCCTTGATTAGAACTGAAGATGCTTCTTGGATGAGAAGTGAAATGACTTCAGGGAAAAACAAAGGAAGTTCAGCTGCCTTTTGAAAAAGCCTCTTTGGACCAAAGAATGGTTCTTAATTTTATGGTCCTTCAGGAAACAAAACACACTGTGGAAAGTATATGTTGTGCAAGGGGGAAAGAGACGCATTTTCCAATTTGGAACTGAGCGTGATTGCAGGCAATTGCAAAGGGTTGTCGTGTTGTTGCCTGGTGTGGCTCAGTTCCCAGAAGGAGAAGGGGAGAGGAAGATCCCTTTATATTCCTCCTCTCCTGAAACAGCTCATCTGTTCCTTAGACACCGCAACATTTGTCAAGTCAGCATTTATCATCTCCTGACCCTGGCAGAGAAAATAACAAATATCTCCCTTAAAGCCAGAGTAAGCAGCTTTTATTTTAGCCTACAGGGAAAACATACCAACCTGTAATATAGACTATATTTTTATATTGATATATTAGACATTATATTGGATAACAGTCTATGTGCACAAATGTATATTTGTATAACATAATGCCAATACTGTTTATATATTTGTCGTATAGCCATATTTTTTGAAGGAGAGAATGCAGGAAGGGATTGGGTTTCTCTGCTCTTGGAACACTCTGATTCTGATCTGGTTCAGTTGTTTCAAACTGCAGCTTAATTTGGTTTGAAGTCTTCTGATTAAACAACATCTGTTGCTGGGATTCACCAGTTAAACTACCTCCTTTAGGCCGCATTCTTGGCTTGATTCACAACCTGTGACTCTGAGACATAAAACTACATTTCCCGGCATCTCTCATTGCTAGACAGAATCTACTCCGGTCTGTGGTTTAGAAACATCTGTAGGATCACAACTGTAATACAAATAATACACATTAACAATATTGGTGTGATGGAATGTAGTTTGGATTCCCAGAAGGGAGGGTCAGCATTCCAGAGGGCAAAGAGACAATGATGTTTAGAGAGTTTGGTAGGGAGAAAGAGAAGTCAAGAAGGCCCTCCCTAACAATTCTTAGACCCTATCTGACAGGACCCTTGATGGTGCAGTGGTGCAGTGCGGTATTGCAGGCAAACTCTGCCCACAGCCTGGAGTTTGAACCTGATGGGGCTCAATGTTGACTTAGCCTTCCATACTTCCAAGGTCGGTAAAATAAGGAGTCAAGATAGTTGGGGGCAAGATGAAAATAATGCTGAGATTGTAAACCACCCTTGGCTATGGAGACCTTGATTTCTGGGAGCTGATGTCCCAGCATACCTGCAGGTAGCCAAGATGAGACTAAACAGATAAGATAGCTTACTAAGCAGGTAAGGTAAGTAGGAATAGCCAACATCCCAGAAATTAAGATACAGAAGGATCATGACAGACCTGAATACTGGGCCCTATCTAACAAAATGAAATTCAACCGGCTGAATACCACCTCTGGACCAGGAGTGACATGATGGCAGTGTTCCGATATCTAAGGGGCTGCCACAAAGAAGAGGGAGTCAAGCTATTCTCCAAAGCACCTGAAGGCAGGACAAGAAGCAGTGGATGGAAACTAACCAAGGAGAGACCCAACCTAGAACTGAGGAAAATTTTTGCGACAGAACAATTAATCAGTGGAGTGGCTTACCTTCAGAAGTTGTGGGTGCTCTTCCACTGGAGATTTTTAAGAAGAGATTGTACAACCCTTTGTCTGTAATGGCATAGGATTTTTGCTTGAGCAGCGGGTTGGTCTAGATCTCCAAGGTCTCTTCCATTATTCTGTTATAGATTAGAAACAAATTGCCAGCTTTGGGCTTTTGAGTCTAACCTACTGTAGCACACTTTGACACTCACACTGGAGAGGTTTGTGGTCTAATATCTTTTCAATATCTTCACCATAATTGTGCCACAAAAATACTGAAGGAATTGTTTACCTAGTTGCTTTTCTTTAAAAAAAAAATTCCTGAAGAATCTTTGATGACTTGATGCACGAACTTTCTAGGAACATTTCAGTAACTAAGAATTACTAGCAAAGAAAGAATGGGGAAAATAAGAACCCGTTGGTCCCATAAATACATCCAGCACTGCCTGGAGTCTAATCAACAAGATTTTTTTTTTAAAAAGAGCATTCAGCAATGGTTAACCCATACTTAACAAATTGGAGAACATACACCAGAAGTATGTCAGAAATTTGTCCACAAATGTTCCTGGCTTAGAAGCAATTCCAAGCTGTTCCTTGTCCTATGGAAATATGTTGGCACTGCTGTTTTCCAAACCATAATTTTAGCTTTTATATATAGATTCTATCCCACTGACTGAATTTATACAAAATGAGAAGGCTGGAAGGAGGAGAGCGGTTTGTCCTATTGCAAATAAATATATACCCCAAGCCAAAACGCTTTATTCGTGAACCAGGCTATTGATTTTAAAAGGATTGTTCAGTGCTGTGATGATTGATAATTGTACAGAACTTAGATCAGCCACTGTTTTCCAGAGAGGATGGGTTTGAGGAGGGTGGCGTGACCACAAGATGCCACCTACAGACTTATTTTAAAGCAGTTATAAGGAAATATGTACTCTCCCCAGTTCAGATGTGGCTCCCAAACCATCTTTTTTGCATCCTCCAAAATCCTCCTTCACCTCCACCATCAGACTGTAGTATGACTCTAAAATAGATAACACTTCCTCTCCCTTTCCTAAAGCAAGAGAAAATGTCAGAAAATTCTGGTTTTGTTTATGTATGTGACGCATCTTCACCAGTGGTGGTTTTCCAAATTGTTTCCTACCAGTTCTATGAGCAATTCTATGTGCGCGCCTGTCAACTCATAAAATATTTCTATGGTCTTTTTAGAGTTGCCAACAGAAGGGGAAGGGGAGCAGTGCAGCAGCTTGCAAACCGGAACTGCATTCCATAAATGTTTTCAAAGATAGTAACTAGGTGACCGACGTTTCTTCCTAGCGCAAAATTCTAACTGGAGACATGATTGATGACTCTTGGTTATGGATGTGTCCCATTGGAGACTATGAATTACGATACAGCCAGGGGATGGGGGAAAACCAGGGTCAAGGGTGACAATAAATTATGTGCCTCAAAGTTGGCTATACCCAGGCAGTGCCGGACAGTTTAACTCCAAATAAATCCTTTTTAAGTTTTGGAAGTTTGGCTTGAGACTCTTGATTTAAATGGGGGTAACTGCCAGAATCCTGACAGCGCATTTCACGTGTATGTGCAGGGCTTAGAGACCGACCTCTGTGTGAGCTGAGTGAGGTGAGGTGAGCTGTTTTTTAGCTCAGCTGAGGTGGGGCAATCCGATCAGCCGTGCAAATCAGCTGAGGTAAAAAACAAGGGAATATAGAAAAAAACCCGGCGGAGGTGAATGGGCAGGGGCAGCCAGGGTGATATTTGCTGGTTCTATGAACTGGTCAAAATTTCTACTACCAGTATGCCAGAACCAGTCTGAATTGGCTGAATACCATCTCTGATCTTCACATTTTGCCTTCCGAGCAAACCATTCTTTCTGTTGCTCTGAATTCCGCCCCCCCACTCTTTTTAATGGTATGAGTTTTTCACATTAATCAGTTTTTAATGTAATGACGTTATTAGATTTTAATAATGTGTATTGTGCTCCTTATTATGCATATTGTGTGATTTATTTAATTATAGAATTCAAAAACTGTCTCAGGCTTGAGAGATTTGAGGGAGTTAATAGGAATAATTAAACTAATGATTATTTATAGTGTTTCAACAAAATAAAAAACCCATTAACAGTGATTATACAATCAGGGAATAAACGAGAATATAGTTACCTCAGGATGTACTCCTTGGTGTACTCTGAGCTGGGTTGTTTGCCTGCAGATGTTTTATTACCCAACTAGGCAATATCATCAGTACTAGTGAGTGTGGGTTTTGTAGCTGGCCTGGCCAGTATTGGTGGGGCTGTTGTTTTCTTGGTAGTTCCTTCATTAGGGTATTATTTTCTGCTTGATTGTTTGTCTGGAGTTTATACCTGATTATCTTGGTATAGGCTGCAGGTCAGGGGTCTGAATGATGACAGACAGACACCATGTAATGATTCGTACAATGAGCTAGTAAGCTTGATTCTTTAATGTATTGTTAAATCTAGGGTATAGAAAGATATTGCTTCATCTTCTCCATTTGACAATATTGAATAATTTTAAAAGATCTGCAAAGGGCACACCTCAAACCCACTTTTTTCTGAAGTGTTGTTTCTTTTCACCTTCCTTCCTTCCTTCCTTCCTTCCTTCCTTCCTTCCTTCCTTCCTCCTTCCCTCCCTCCCTCCCTCGATCCAAAATTCTTCATAAAGGATGAAATTCCATATTTTCTAAGTGTTCATTTCTGCTTTGGTTCAAGATCATCCTTGAAGTCAGAACACAGAACAAAGGCTTTAACTTATAGAAAGTTAAGTTCCTTTAGGAATGTTTTCCCAGATTTTAGGGAGGGAAAAAAAAACAAAAGTAAAGAAAACTTTCCTCATTGTATTATTTTAAAACAATAAAATAAAAACAATATAGCACCAACAAAATATTTTTTTTAAAAAGGAAATGCTAATCAGAGAAAGATAGAAAAACATTTGGCCTTGAAGAAAAAATAAAACAAACATTTTAATCATTTATATTCAATAATTACATTTAAAACAACATTTGGATAGATCTACACAATACATTAGGAGGAAGTTGTTATTATAGCCAATAAATGATACGACAACCAAATTGGAGTTTTTCAGAGCTCTTGATTGCATCCATTCAGCTCAAGTCATTTCCATGGCTGGATTATCACTAACGATAAGATGAAATCCAACTTCATGTGAGTGAAGGCATCTGCGTGAGGATCTCCTTTCATTCTTCTTCTCTCTACAAAGTCCAATGTTGGAAAAAATGGGGAAAAGTGTTACATATGTATTGGAAAGTGCTGGAAAAAAATGCAGAGAAGAGCAACTAAAATGATTAAAGGCACGGAGATTGAAACATACAAAGAATGGTTGCAGGAATTGGGTATGGTTAGTCTAGAAAAAAGAAGGACCAAGTGTGACCTGATAGCAGTAATCCAATATTTATGGGACTGTCACAGAGAAGAGAAGATCCATCTATTTTCTAAAGTATCTGAAGGCAGGACAAAAAGCAATGGATGGGAACTAACCAAGGAAGGAAGCAACCTGGAATTAAGGAGAAACTTCCCAACAGTGAGAACAATTAACCAGGGGAACAGCTTGTCTTCAGAAGTTCTGGGTGCTCCAACACTGGAGGTTTCTAAGAAGAAACTGGACAGACACCTGTCTGAAATTATATAGGGTCTCCTGCTTGAGCAGGAGGTTGGACTAGATGACCTCCAAGACCATATCTATTCTGAATACTAAGATGGAAGTTCTTAGGAGCCCATTTTGATGATGCAGAACTGAAAAAGGACCTCACCCTCCACATCTTGTTCTGTAAATGAAAACAATTTGCAGTCCTGGAAATATATCATTCCATTCTGCCTCAGGACTTCTCAAATGTTAGGAGTCAACTCTGATGCAGAAAGTTGTGAATCACTTCACATGTGGTGTAAAAAGGAAATGAGAAGCCAGTCTCATAGTTTGGCTATGGAATGCATCTAGTGTAGCTACCTTGCCACAAAGCTCCAAAATTCCACAGCTGAGGTCCACCTCAAATGGAAAGCAGCTCTCACCCTCACCTGACTTCTTTTGTGGGTTGAAATCTGACAAGCCTGAACGTCTTTGGGTTAAGAAGTATTATAGAGCCAAAGGGAAAGTACTTTGCAAATCCCAAGTCATTTAAAAATCAGAAGCTTCCTTTGGCTGGAATTCAAACTTTTCTTGCCTGGACACTTTGAACACTCCCGTTGCATAAGTTATTGCACTCATGTATGGTAAGATGTTCTTGGCAGATTGCCAGGGAGCAAACCTCTTGAGGCTTAGAATGGTCATGAGCGACCATTTCCAAGAGAGATGTTTATTCTAGCTAGATCTGTGATGTAACAGGAAACGGTACATTGTGGTACTTTTGAGTTACTTGCTGTACTTTTGCCTCTTTCCATTTTATTATGAGATGTCATTGTTCCAGGCATCCTTCTTCACCAAGGTAACCCTGAGAGATCTGAGCCATTTCAAGTATCTAAAGGGTTATCAAGGGATTCCTTAATACTACCAACACAAATGTGATCTAATTTGATTAAATGAGTGTTAGACTGGAACAGAAAGATCCTGGCTGAAGTTCCCACTTGACCAGAGATCTCTCTGGTTAGTTTAGGATTAGTTATCTTCAAACATCTGGAGGGCTTTTCCATAAAAAAATAAATAGGAGTTTTGCTCCTCATATGCTTTAGGATGGTGCTTGCACTGAAGAAATAGATAGGGGCTAATATTAGCAGGAAAATCCAAAATCCAAGAATGGCATGATAATATCAGGAGTACTAAGTTTCCTTTCCTAGTAATACTTATGCAGAGACATCGATGATCTTGTGATAGCTGTCATATATTGAAGAATGGTTAATGGTTAATTGGAAGGATGGTAGTCTTCCAAAATGTCTTTCTGTATCTAAGAGTCTATGAGATTTATCATGGAACCAATGACTCCACATAAACAGAGGACAAAAACCTGCTCCCTTCAAGCACTGATGATATTATTTAGTAGAGCAATGAAATGTCTGCAAGAAAACAACCATGCTCAAAGAGCACCAAGGAGTCCAAAATAACAATTTAGACCAGTGTTTGTGAACCTCAGCAACTTTAAGCTTTGTGGAGTGCAGAATTCTCCAGCCATCAGATTGAAATCTCTCAGATAGCAATAGAAATAACACATAGACTTGTATACCACTTTAGAGTGCTTTACAGCTCTCTCTAAGTGGTTTACAGAGTCAGCACATTGCCCCCAACAATCTAAGTCCTCATTTTACCCACCTCGGAAGGATGGAAGGCTGAGTCAACATTGAGCCTGGTGGGATTTGAACTGCCAAATTGTAGGCAGCTGGCTGCAGAAATAGCTTGCAGTACTGCACTCTAACCACTGCGCCACCACGGTTCATCAGATGTAACAGATTTAACAGATTGACAGTTAGAAGGGATCTTGTAGGTCATCTAGTCCAACCCCCTTGTCCAAACAGGAGACCCTATACCATTTCTGACAGATGGCAGTCCAGTCTCTTCTTGAAAGCCTCCAGTGATGAAGCTCCCACAACTTCTGAAGGCAAGTTATTCCATTGGTTGATTGTTCTCACTGTCAGAAAATTTCTCCTTATTTCTAGGTTATATCTCTCTCCTTGAGTAGTTTCCATCCATTATTCCTTGTCTGGCCTTCAGGTGCTTTGGAAAATAGCTTGACCCCTTCTTTTCTGTGGCAGCCCCTCAAATTTGGAACACTGCTATCATGTCTTCCCTAATCCTTCTCTTCACTAGACTAGCCATGCCCAGATTAATTAACTAATTTAATAAATATAGTCTCCCATGGAATGCTAAGCTGCAAGTAGAAATATCAAAATGCCAATACTAGACAAATTCAATTCAAAAGAAACTGAGTCAAGGCCCTTAAAAATTACATTATCAACATATCAAAGAAAACCACACCCATGGCTGAGCTTTTCAACATCCTTGTGCCTGGAGGAAGAGTCAGATCTTCATAAATTCACAAAAGACAATAAGGTTGATTGGTGTCCATATCTCAAATCCATGTACTTCTTTAGAGATCCATAATTATTTTGGCACAATTCTATTCAGATGATTACTCACTATAATGATTTACCAAACCCTGATAACTGGTATCTATGAAAGTCCCACAAAAACTTTATTATACCTAACTCTTGGAAGGATAATTCAGTGTTAATTCAAATTTCAGATATTTAAACAGTAACTGTCTTGCTTCAACATGCATAGCCATGAGCCAGTTAATTTGGCAATTACATGATGATACTGGAACCTGGGTTAATGAATTGTTTGGCATATCTTTTTCTCAGAATATTGTCTCCAGTCTGATACATTTGGGTGTAAGCATGACGAAGAATATCATACTTGGATTCCAGATGTGTAAGGACACTGTTTTGTCTAGCAACCTAAAGAGATAATTAAGCATTTCAGGGAAATGTGAGAACACAAATAAGTATTGAATAAACACACATGCCTTTCAGGTTCATGGTTAATATTGATAAGGCAGCATTTTAAAAGATGTGGAGCTTTTCTTCAGCTTTCCTTATTTTCTTTTTAGGCATATTTGTATGTCACATTTATTGTATTACCTCAATTATAAAAATTGTTTCAACTTCTACTCTCAAAACGACAGTATAGAGCAGGGGTCGCCAACCTTTTCGAC
>NW_020769330.1:11199814-11248872 GCF_900518735.1 Pseudonaja textilis | reverse complement strand
TAACAACAACCAGATAAATGTTATTGCAGTCATCCTGGGCCATAAAACCATCCCTACATAAATAGGATGTAGACAATGAGGAGATTTGAAGTCTAAAAGACCACAGAAGGATGCCATCCATAACTTCCTGGAGAGGGATATTCTACAGTTGGAAGATCCAGTACGGAATCTGTGTCCCTCACCACCATGACTGATAGAAACAAAGCTCTTCTGTGTCATTAATCCTACACCTGATCCCAGGGAGAGGTTGATCTGTCTTCACTCTTAATCCACGGTGCAGGCGTGCCCTGGGAGCAATTACAGGGACCACTTTTTCCTCTAGTTCATCAAAAAGCTTGTTGACAAGGGCTTAGTGATTCACCAATAGGAAAAACAGTTGTCAAGGCAAGTTGCCATTAACTTCCTTACTTCGGCTGCAGGAAGTTTCAAACTCAGATTCTTAACATCCCTGGTTCAAAGTGGGAGATGAAAGGAGGACACTCCGCTTTTACATCAATGCCCCAAGATAAGTGGGATTAGTGCTAATCGTGACCTTTGGAACCAGGGTTACTTCTAAAGCAGGTTCATGCTACCTGTTAGGACAACCGCCGGGCTTCCAACTTTTCTTATTTTAACTTTGTCTAAGGCAGTGTTGGACTTGGCAATGTTAAGATGGGTGGACATCTTCAACTCCCAGAATTCCTTAGTCATCATGCTGAGAGTTGAAGTCTACTCATCTTAAAATTAACCAAAGTTGAAAAAGACTGATCTAATGTGTTGAGGGACACGGTGGCTCAGTGGCTAAGACGCTGAGCTTATCGATCAGAAAGGTCAGCTGTTGGATTCATCAGGTGCCTTTCCATCAATCTACCAGTGTCCTCCAAGCAGCAGAGATGAACCTTCCACAGCAAGCAGACTTTTTTTTTTTGCAAATCCCAGAATTCCTACCCAACTTGGCCCTGAACCCATACAACTGGATTAGAACTTAAAATAACTTAATTGTCACTTTAAATGTACACTAATCGGCTTACATTAAAATGAAATTCTGTTGCATACAGCTCTCAAAGGGTCACCACTTCCAAAATACACTACATCAACACGATAAAATAAATAAATATCCACATACCCACATATATTATATGACACAGAGAAACAACACAGTCTAGTTTGGATGTACATGGCAAGGAAAATAAATCTTGTGAGTTTGCCAGCCAGATGGCTTAAGGAACAAAGATATTACAGAATCTGGTAGTCCAGCTAGAAATAATTAAAAACCTTCTTCCAGAGGGGAGCAACAGAAACAGACCGTGAAGTGGTATGCAGAGTCTCTAACAATGCTTCAAACTCTAAGCACATAGTGCTTCTAAGCAGTATCCTGAATAACAGGAAGTGAGCTTCCTATGATCTTCTCAACTGTCCTTACCACTCTCTGTATGGACTTTCTATCTGAGGCACTGCTGCCACCAAACCAGACAGTGATGCAGTTTGTTAAAACGTTCTCAATCGTGCCTCTGTAAAAAGTGGCCAGGACTGAAGAAGAAAAATGTGCTTCCTCATCCGAAGCAGGAAATGCAGGTGCTGGTATGCATGCTTCACTAAGGATGACATGTGGACAGTAAGTTGGAGAATTCCACCTTTCAGAGTCTGCAGATTAAAGGAACTGAATGACCTCAGGGTCCTACTCTTGATGTTGCATTAAGTTACGCCTCTTCTCCCTATATAACAATGAATGTATCTCAAATGATTCATCTGTTAAAATACTGAAGTTTGCAGAGGACACAAAGCGATTGGTGTCATTCGAGACAATGACAAATCTGCATATAGACAGGAGGTTGTACAACTTGCCTTGTAGTGTAACCGGAACAATCTGGAACACACTCAAAATCATAGAAATGGTGGTAGACTTTAGAAGAAACCCTCCTATACTACCACTTCTTACAATATTAGACAACACAGTATCAACAGTAGAGACCTTCAAATTTCTAGGTTCTATTATATCACATGACCTAAAATGGACGCCTAACATCAAAAATGTCATCAAAAAAGCACAACAAAGAATGTTCTTTCTGCGCCAACTCAGAAAGCTCAAACTGCCCAAGGAGCTGCTGATACAGTTCTGCAGAGGAATTACTGAGTCTGTCATCTGCACCTCTATAACTGTCTGGTTTGGTTCTGCAACCCAACAGGACAGACACAGATTTCACAGGATAATTGGGACTGCAGAAAAAACAATTACTACCAACCTGCCTTCCATGGAGGACCTGTAAATTGCACAAGTCAAAAAGAGGGCTGTGAAAATATTTACAGACCCCTCACATCCCAGACATAAACTGTTTCAACTCCTTCCCTCAAAACGACGCTATAGAGCACTGCACATCAGAACAACTAGACACAAGGACAGGTTTTTTCCAAATGCCAACACTCTGCTAAACAAATAATTCCCTCAACACTGTCCAACTATTTACAAAGTGTGCACTATTACTGTTAGTCTTCTCATCACTCGTTATCATCCATCCACTCCCACTTGTGACTGTATGACTGTAACTTTGTCGCTTGTATCCTTATGATTTATATTGACTGTTTCTTAGTATGATTTGATTGCTTATTGTACCCTATGACTATTATTAAGTGTTGTACCTGATGATTCTTGATTCTTGACGAATGTATCTTTTCTTTTATGTACACTAAGGGCATTTGCACCAAGACAAATTCCTTGTGTGTCCAATCACACTTGGCCAATAAAGAATTCTGTTCTATTCTGTTCTATTCTATTCTATTCTTCTGGTGCTACCATCTCATAACACCCTTCCAGGTTATGGGTCTTTCTAAAAATAATGGACTTATGTTAATAGGGATCTTGTATCTTGGTTCCCTTTTAAAAATGATATGGAATACCTCAGAATATGTAACCTGAGTACACTTCTGGTTGTTCCTTGCAGTACCTAACCATGTAAAACCACACTAAGTCACACCCATTACCTAATGGTTTGGTCAAATAATTTGTTTGCGGTAACTTTGCATATCTGAAGGATGCAGCTGAAGCAAATGACACCAAGTTCTCATACATCATTTGGGACTTCCTGTGTATCAAAGGTGAAGCTTTATTGGGTCTGTGGTCAGTTGTGTGAATTCCCAGTTTTAATAGGCCTTACTCATGTGTCCTTGGGAGAGGAAACCTGTGGGTTTCTTTTACACATCCTTTTTAATTGTAGCAACCAAACATGCAGATTGCTTGCATTTTAGTTCTCAGTACACTTTCCCCTTAGATCGTGAAGTTCCAGTCACACATTTAATTTTTTAAAAAAATTTATAGTATTTATATACTGCTCATCTCCTGGAAACACTGGGCAATAGGGAATAATGAACGCCATGGAAATCTACCTTAGAGGCACCCAAAATCAACTGTTTGTCTCTTTCTACAGATGGAAGCAAGATTTTTTTTCCCCAAGTTGTAAATCTTATAAGAGCTCAATATCCTTTCTGCAAGGAATCAGCCTCCAGCCGAAAGAGAGGAAGCTAAATTCTAATTCCTAAACTATCGATCAGAGCACCCTATTAATCCAAAGGCAAGGAAATTGTCTCCATTGATGTTCTAGGCAGGGGTGGGTATTCAGCAGGTTCTGACCAGTTCTGGAGAACCAATAGCGGAAATTTTGAGTAGTTCAGAGAACCGGCAAATGCCACCTCTGACTGACCCTGCCCCCATCTATTCTCCGCCTCTTGAGTCCCAGCTGATCGGCTGGGTCTTCTTTTGTTGCCCTGCACAGGAGAACGGAGCTGGAAAGCAGGGTAGTGGGGTGGGGAGGGATGGGGATTTTTTAGTATCCTTCCCCTGGAGTGGAGTAGAAATGGGGAGTTTACAGTATCCTTCCCCTGCCACGCCCACCAAGCCACGTCCACAGAACCATAGTAAAATTTTTTGAATCCCATCACTGGTTCTAGGTATGGTTACTGAGGGCCACACATGCTCAGGTCTCTATCATGTAGGTAGATAAGACTTTTTAAAGAAAAGGATATGTATAACCCTAAAAAGAGCTGTGGTGGTGCAGTACTTAGAACCAATATTGCCGACATACTCTGCCCACAGCCTGGAGTTCAATCCTGACCAACTTAAGGTTGACTTAGCCTTCTATTCTTCCAAGGTTGGTAAAATGAGCCAGATGGTTGGGGGCAATATGCTGGTAATTGTAAACCACTCAGAGAGTGCTGTGAAGCACTATGAAGTGGTATCTTCAGTAAGTCTACTGTTGCTATTATTATTGTTATTGTTGTTATTATTATTATTATTATTGCAATATTTGCATCCTATCACAGGGGTGTCAAACTCAATTTCACTGAGGGCTGCATCAGGGTTGTGTTTGACCTTGGGAAGCCAGAGTGGTGTGACCAGGGGGCATGGCCAGCTTGATGTCACTCATGTCAGGGGTGACTGTGGTGGCCCAAGTGCTCCTGAGCTCCATTTTCACTGGCAGAGGCACCACAGGCCAGTCCTTCACTATTTCTAGGGTGTCCCTGTGGGCCAGATCTAAGTACCCTATGGGCCAGATCTCAATATATTTGGATGTTATAAATAGACCTGCTGTGATGGATCTCCTATTATTAGATTGAGAAGGTGATCTCGTATAATTTGGTCCTATGTGTTACTGAAGCATTTCAATTTTGAGAACTTTCAGAGGTCTGGACTTCAATTCCCAGCATTCCCATCCAGCTGAGGAATTCTGGGAGTTGTGGTCCACACCTTAGAACCGTGATAGTGAACCTATGGCACACTCCGAAAGTTCTCAAAGTTGTTCTTCCAGGTTCTACTGTGTGCATGCGCGCCGGCTAGGTGATCTTCATGTGCATGGGAGTGCCAGAAACTGGAAGAACGGCTCCCCAGCACACATGTGTGTGCTGGGAGGCTGAGCTTCCGGTTTCTGGCTTGTGTATGTGCGCCGGCCAGCTGGTCTTCGTGCATGCATGCGTGCACCAGAAACCAGAAGCTCAGCTTCCCAGCATGTGCATGCGCGCCAGGAAACTGCTCTTCCCATTTCCGGTGCTCCCCACCCCCTTACACACGCCAGGGAGTTGTTCTTCTGGTTTCCGCCCTACTCCCTGTGCTCAACACTCAGTGCCGAAAAGGTTTGCCAACACTGCCTTAGAAAGTTGCCAAGGTTGAGCAATAATGAGTTACTGGCATCTTTTTGGAACACTATTTTCAAGAGAGAGTAAGAGAGACAGAGATGGATTTAATGGAGAAATTTTCCTTATGTGAAAGAGATTGAATTATGTTCTAAAAATCTGGAATTCTACTGCTTTTGAGGAACTTTGATTATACTGAGCATGGGAAATTGCTAAGTGTATTATTTTGGGAAATTGGAAAAGAATCATTATTCCAGATATTAGGGAAAGGATTCAAGAAATGTCCAATTTATTTATCCATTTTTGAAAGGCAGACCTTCCAAATAATAAAAAAAATGATGCAATACATTCCCCTTTGGCACAGATTTCATGCTGTGTTATAATAATAGCATTTAATTTTTTTTTTTTGCTATTTTCACACAGTTTAATACTTGAATATGCCTAGATGGTTCATACTGTATGTTGTTTCTGTTTTGCTTATTATTGTTAATTAACTATGCTGTTTAGTTTTTTAATTGTTCATCGTTTATTTTTGTATCTTTCTGTATGTTTTGAGACAAAGGAATAAACACATAAATAATAAGATTGATAGTTATTGACCATATTTGGAATTGTAAGAGGTTAGAAATAACATGCCAACTAGTCTAAACATTTGATAGAAAATTGGTCATTGATGCAACCTAAGAGTGGAACATCAGAGCTCAGCGCATATATAATTCCTTTTCCAGTTTCCCTAGCTTTTTATCACATTTAATAAGTTTTCTGTCTCTCCAGGAGACAGGTGAACTTCACCTGGGTAAAAGATAAATGAGAACTAATGGATTTTATGTTTCAGAAAACGGTACAAGAGGCAGATTAATCATTTTTGGTGCTTCCGGATTCTAGATACAACTTTATACCAATGAGATCATATATCCCCAAATGTACTCAGTCTACAAATTCCTCTCTAGAGCCAGAGTCTCCAAACTTGGCAGCTTTAAGACTTGTGGACTTCAACTCCCAGAATTCCTCAACCAGGTGCGGAATTCTGGGAATTAAAGTCCACAAGTCTTAAAGTTGCCAAGTTTGGAGACCTCTGCTCTATGTTTCAGCTGTCAAAGTCATGGCTGAAACATCTGACCCAATGCTTAGTCTCTCTTTCTCTTTTCTCCTTCTTTGATACTTTCTTTCCTGATTAAGGGTTCCATAATTAATAATTATTACCTTTATTGTCAAAGTACAACATATGTACAATGAGATTGGCTGAGCCTCCCTTAGTGCATCCCCCCCAACACAACTCACAGTGAAGACAGAAGTCCCTAATCCAGTCCCAATCTTATTACACAATGTGACCTTGTTTCACAACACACTGGCCCCACAAGTCTATCATACTATGTTGACATAAAGTTACATTAACATGAATTAAGGGTTCTGGGGAACTTGAAAAGTAGCCCACCATTTGGGTAGTCCGAACAGAACAGAGGTGGTATTCAGCAGGTTCTGACCAGTTCTGGAGAACCAATAGCGGAAATTTTGAGTAGTTCAGAGAACCGGTAAATCCCACCTCTGACTGGCCCCACCCCCATGTATTCTCTGCCTCCCGAGTCCTGATCAGCTGAGTCTTCTTTGGTTGCCCTGTACAGGAGAACAGAGCTGGAAAGCAGGTTAGTGGGTGGGGAGGGAATGGAGATTTTGCAGCATCCTTCTCCTGCCACGCCCACCAAGCCACACCCACAGAACTGGCTGTAAAAAAAAATTGAATCTTACCCCTGGGACAGAAAGATGTGCTTTGTCAAAGGAGAATAAAATGAGACAGAAATGAAAGGTGTTAAGATGACCTTGTGTGACTTTTGGGATTTGGAGCATGTTGAACCTGACAGATTTTTACCAAACCAGCAAAAAAGTCGTCTGAAAATTAGGTCCCACAAGTAAGATAATCCTTTGGAGTCGTGGAGATCAAAGTCTAAGTATCTAACTTGAAGGAATGCTGCTGCTGTTGTGGGCAAAACCAAACGGAAGACGTTGTGTGGGCTTGTGCTTTAGGCAAAATAATTTACCTGGAAATAAGCTATTTTTTCTTCTTCTCAAGTAGCTTGGTTCTGGTAATTGAAAATGGCTGTGCTTAGTTCAAGGTCAGGAGCTTCTCGTCTTTAAATATCTTCCTGTGTGCCTTATGGGTAACTTTTATATCTCTAATATATTAAGTTCTCTATCCAAAGCATCCCAATTTAGTTGGGAATTCTTACTTTTTATCCAGGTTCCTCAATGCCTTTTGCTTTATTCCTCCACGTTGGCTGCTTGTTGGATTTGAGCTTAATTTAGACTTCCTATTTGCTTGCCAACTTTTAGTGCCTTAATATAGTTTGTGTGTGTATATGTAAAATGTCTCCTAATTGCCAGCAAATGAAAAAAAGGTGATAAAGATGGACTATGCAGAAGACCAACAGCAACTTGCAATAAATAATAATTGTTTATATAAATAAATAGTTATCTATTTAGATAAACAAATAAAGCAATGAACATCCCCCAGACTACACATAGAATATTTCATCCAGTTTTGGTCACCACACTACAAAAAAGATTTTGAGACTCTAGAGAGAGTGCAGAGAAGACGATTAGGGTACTGGAGGCTAAAACATAGGATGAACGGTTGCAGGAACTGGGCATAGCTAGTCTAGTGAAGAGAAGGACCAGGGGAGACAGGATAGCAGTGTTCCAATATTTGAGGGGCTGCCACAGAGACGAAGGAGTCAAGCTATTTTCCAAAGCACCTGAAGGCCAGACAAGAAATAATTGATGGAAACTGAACAAGGAGAGGTTCAACTTAGAAATAAGGAGAAATTTTCTAACAGTGAGAGGGCAATCAACCTATGGAACAGAAGTTGCCTTCAGAAGTTGTGGGAGCTTCATCACTTGAGACTTTCAAGAAGAGATAGGACTGCCATGTGTCAGAAACGGTATAGGGTCTCCTGCTTGGGTGGGGGGTTGGACTAAATGATCTACAAGGTCCCTTCCAACTCTGTTAATCTGTAAAGCCTCTGTAAAGATCCCTCTGAAACCCATCTGGGTCCATCAGTTGCTGAAGATGTACCAGTCCAATGAGTCCAGTCTCCCTACCATGGATGAAAGTGACAGGGAATCCCATAGTAATCAGAACATGATCTGACCATGATAAGGGGGAACCCAAAAGCTCACCCAATTTTAAATCACATATCGCTGTCCCAACAGGAATACCAGATCTTATGTGAACATTGTTCTAGTGGACAATTGCTTAAATGTGAGCCAGCAGTGTGTATCAGCACCCAAAAAAGCCAATGCAATCCTAGGCTGTATTAACAGAGGGATAGAATCAAGATTACACAAAGTACTAGTACCTGTTTATAAAGCCTTAGTAACACCACACCTAGAATACTACATCCAATTTTGATCCCTTATTATAAAAAAGAAAAGATGTTGAGGCTCTGGAAAGAATGCAGAGAAGAGCAACAAAGATGATCGAGCGGCTGGAGGCTAAAGTATATGAAGAATGATTGCAGGAATTGGGTAGGTTTGGTCCAATGAAAAGAAGGACTGGAGGAGACACGAAAGCAGTATTCCAATATTTGAGGGGCTTCCCACAAAGAAGAGAAGGTCAACCTATTTTACAAAGCCCCAGAAGGCAAGAAAAGAAACACTGGATGGAAACTAATAAAGAAAAGAAGCAATTTAGAATTAAGGATAAATTTTGTAACAGTTAGAACAATTAACCAGTAGAATGGCTTTCCTTCCGCATTTGCCAGTGTTCCGTCACTGGAAGCTTTTAAGATGAGCCTGGACAGTCACTTGTCTGGAATGCTATAGAGCCAGGCTGGGGAATTCTGGGAGTTGAAGTCCTCCAGGCTTAAAGTTGCCAAGGTTGGAGACCCCTGCGATAGAGTTTGCTGCTTGAGCAGGAAGTTGGACTAGTCCAGGGGTGGCTAACCTTTTTCGGCTCCTGTGCCGAAAATTGCACGCGCGCTCGCTTGCATGCGCTCGCATGCCAGCACCCAGAAGGCAATGCATGCTGCCCCCCCCACGCCTCCTGCACATGTGTGTGCATGACCTCCCCTCACGTGCAACACATCTTTGTGCATGTGCACGCGATTCCCCCCTCGCGTGTGATTCTCCCCTTGCGTGCTGCACATCTGTGCATGCGCACGCGATCCCCTCACATGCAGCACATCCCTGCACATGCGTGTGTGTCTCCCACGCACCCCCCTCTCCGCCCCCACCCCTACCCCTTTTGGGCCCTGTCAGGTCTTGGTGATACATAGTACCAGGTCAGTCATCTCAACCATAATGAGGAAGGCCTTACACAATAGAGAACATGCAACATAGAATCAGAGGGTTGGAAAGGACCTCAGAAATCTTCTAGACCAATCCCTCTACTCTAGCCCCCCCTCCCTTTCCCTCCTTCCCTCTCTCCCCCTCCTTCCTTCCTTCCTTCCTTCCTTCCTTCCTTCCTTCCTTTCCTCCCTCCTCTCCCCCCTTGTAAATATCTGACTCAAGGTTGATTCAGCCTTCCATCTTTTCTGGTCAGTAAAATGAGGACCCAGATTGTTGGGGGAAATATGCAGACTTGGCAAACTGCTCAGGGAGTGCTGTAAAGAACTACGGAGTGGAACATTGTATAAGTCTAAGTGCTATTTTTTTTGTTTTATAACTAAACTCAAGGCAGCAAACATATCCAACATACCTTCCTCCTTTTATTTCCCCCACAACAACAGCCCTGTGAGGTGAGGTGAGGTTGAGAGAGAGAGAGAGTGACTGGCTCAAGGTCACCTAGTTGTCTTTCATGGCTAAGGTGGGACTAGAACTCCCAGTCTCCCAGTTTCTAGCCTGGTACCTTAACCACAAGGCCAACTGGCATGTAGAAGCAGCAACACAAAGCCAGTTCCTCTGGAGGCCCACTGACTGGATAAGATGCTGAGAGAAAGGTCCTGGAACATATCAAGATACACTTGTATTATCTCTGTATGGATTTACTAAGAGTTTCATATCATTATATGAAAAGGACTTCAGGACTATGTCCCTCAGGCTGGTACTTTCGTCTTCATGAGACCCCTGAATTAAATGTTAATCTACTCCTGACTCTGCTCAGCATCTTGTGCAGCAGCACTAGTGTGCAATTAATGAATAACCGGTATGCTAGTTTACAACCTGTAGACTTTGGCTTCTTTAAAAAGGAACTCCTCCCATGTATTTTCTCCAAAAGGCCTTCTGATCTGGATACTACAGCTTCTTTTTGCTTGGGTGCTATGATTTTCCCCAGGTTTTTTTTTAACATTTGCACTTATTTTGTTACTACAGGTGCTCAGGTGCCTTTAAAAGGCACCACGAGAGCTTCCAGGAGGGATAAAAAAACCCCATCTTTGAAAACTTAATATACCTGGGAAAAGTCAGCGGTAAAAACTATACATACAACCACCACTCAAGGTGTCCCCGATAAAACCTAAGAATAAGGGTTGGAGCTGGCTGGCATTCAGGAAGCAACCATCACTTCCCTGAAGTGACATTTTGCATAGTTAAACAAGATTGGAAATTGCACAAGATATAAAGCAGTCTTGTTGAGACTTGATTGTACACTTTGCGCCTAGAACAGGCGGCCTAAATCTTTCCTTTATGAAGGGTTGGTCTTTCCTGCAGGCCTGTACATATATTATGCGTGGTTGCAAAACAGGAATGGTGGCAGCAGGAGGAGAAAATGTCTTTGGAATTCAACAATTTCACAGAGAGCAGTTGAGTTGTATGTGGAGGTGGGGAAAAGAAACCTAGTAGGGCATTTGAAAGGTATGCACATAAAACAAACAAAACACCGAACTGCAGTTTTGCTTTTGGGAAACAATTGTTTTAAGGTTAGTCTCATCTTCTCAGCAGACCCCACTAATTCACAGTGTCTTTAAAGCAGGAGGGTTCAACCCTGGCAATTTTAAGACTGACGGACTTCAACTCCCAGAGGTCAATAACAGAATGACAGAGTTGGAAGGGATCTTGAAGGTCTTCTAGTCCAATCCCCTGCTCAAGCAGGAAACCCTAGACTCGTGATGGCGAACCTATGGCACAGGTGCTGGAAGTGGCATTCAGAGCCATTTTTCCGGGCATGCCAGCCATCACCCGTTGTTCTTCTGGGTTCCAGTGCATGCTGGCCAGCTGGTCTTTGCAGGCACGGGAGAACCGGAAGCTGCAGAGCAGCTCCTGGCACATGCATGCACATTGGCCACCTGGTCTTTTGCTTTTTTTGTTTTGTTTTGTTTATATAAATTTTATTGATTTTACAATTAAAACAAACCAACAACACATACATAAATGAAAGAAGGGAGAAGAAAATAGAAAGAAAAAAATAGAAAACAATTAAAAACATTCTCATCTTCAACAGTTTGTAAGACCTCTTTTTTATCCTGGAAGTGCCAGTCCTTCCCTGCTCTTCACATCTGCATTGCCTTTAAATTTATTCTAGTTTTTTTTCCCTTGCCAGATAAATTTTATAGTTATTTTATTAAGTTCTTCAAAAATTTTTTTTGTGTACTTTGATTGGTATCGTCTGAAATATATATAGGAATTTTGGAAGAATATTCATTTTAATAGCAGCAATCCTGCCTAATAATGAAAGTTGCAGTTTGCCCCATGTTTCTAAATCCTTCTTTACCTGTTGCATCAATTTATCATAATTATTTTCCTTAAGTGTCTTACAATGTGCTGTCAACCATATTCCTAAGTATTTAACTTTCTTTATCACTTGTATTCCCATAACTTCTAGTTCTATTTTCTGTTTTTCTGTTAAATTTTTAGTCATTAATTTTGTTTTCTTCCTATTAATTTTAAATCCTGCTACTGCTCCAAATTGTTCTAATTCATTCATCAATTTTTGTCCTCTTTCTATTGGTTCCTCAATGAAAAAAATCATATCATCTGCAAACACTTGCAACTTATATTCTTCTTTCTTAACCTTTAATCCTTTTATGTCTGGGTTCTGTCTAATTCTCATTAGTAATGCTTCTAATGATAATATGAAGAGCAGGGGTGAGAGTGGGCAGCCCTGTCTGACTCCTTTTTCTATTTTTATTGGGTGGGTATATTCCCCGTTTATTATAATATTAGCCTGTTGTGTATCATAAATGGCTGTTATAATATTTTCAAATTTGGTGCCTAAATTTATATTATAAATTTTTTGGATTAAAAATTGCCAATTTAAATTATCGAAGGCCTCTCTGCATCTAAAAACATAAGTGCAATTTGTTTTTCAGGGTGGGCTTCGTAAAATTCTAAGACATCTAGTACTATTCTTAAGTCGTACCTGATTTGTCTGGTCGGGAGAAATCCATTTTGATCTTCATACATATGCTCATTTAACATTCTTTTTAGTCTACTTGCTATAATAGAAGTGAATATTTTGTAATCAGTATTTAACAGTGAAGTCGGCCTATAATTACGTATATATCGGGGATCCGAATCCTCCTTCGGGATCAGTGAAATCAGTGCCCCTCTCCATGAGTCTGGCACCCTGGCTGCCAATAAGACATCATTAAAAACTTCCACCATAAGAGGTCCTATTTGTTCTGCTATTGCCTTGTACAGCTCCCCTGGAATCCCATCTGGGCCCGGGGATTTATTGTTTTTCTGGTTCTCTATTGCTGATTTCAATTCAAACCAAGTAATGTCTTTGTTTAATAATTTTTCCATTTCTTCCCCAATTGCTTTATCCTTCACTTCATCTTTCTTATTCTATCTTCATTAACTTCTTCCTTTTTATATAACTCTTCAAAATACTTATGGGTAATTTCTTTTTTCTGTTCTATCTCCTGTTGTATATCCCCCTTTCCATCTATTAGCTGGTATATCAATCTCTTTTTTTTCCTTTTTTTTAGTCTATATGATAGCCATCTCCCTGACTTATTAGCATGCTCAAAATAAGTTTGTCTACTTGTATTCAAATTTATAATCATTCTCTCTTGTTCAATTAAATTCAGTTTATGTTTAGTTATTATTATCTGATTTTGCAATTTTGAATCCTTTGGGGTACTCTGTAATTGAGTTTCTAATTCCTTAATTTTTTGTTGTAATTTGTTTTGCTGGGTGTATTTTTCCTTATTCCCCTTGGCATTATAAGAGATTGTTATACCTCTTATTACTGCCTTCATTGTATTCCCAAATGTTTTGTTTCGTAGTTGCCCTATTATCATTTTTCTTTAAGAAATAATTTAATTCCTTCTTGAGTTTGCTGGTGTATTCTTTTTCTCTTATTAACAGAGTATTTAACGTCCATCTTTTCTTGGGTTTTTCCCTACCCTTCCATATTATCTGAATTGGATTGTGATCTGCCCATTCATTAGGTAAAATTTCAATCCCTTTTATCTCATTTACTATTTCCCCATTCATCCATGCCATATCAATTCATGTCCATATTTGATGAGGATTTGAATAGAATGTAAATTGTTTTTTCTCAGGATGTGATTTTCTCCATATATCAATCAAATTTAACTCCTTCATCATTTCCATACATTTCTTGGAAAGCTCTCTTTCCCCCGCTTTTGTTCTTCCCCCCATTACTGTGGTCTTTTTGATAATCAGCATTAGAATTAAAGTCTCCTATGATACAAATATTTCTTTTTTCCAGTCCTACTATTTTTCCATAAAGATGCTTAAAAAACTCTTTTTGATCTCCGTTCGGGGCGTAGATTACCACTAAGAGAATTGGGATGGCATTAATCCAGATCTGCAAAACCAGAGTTCTTCCCTCAGAATCCGACCATATTAAACCTGCTTTCAAATCCTCTTTAACATATACTGCATATGTATATGCAGTATATGGTCTTTCGGTTTCTAATGCACATGTATGTGTGAAGACCAGCTGGCCAAATGTGCGCATGCGCATTAGAAACTACCCAGTCAGCTGGTCTTGATGTGTGCATGCACATTAGAAGCCAGAAGACCAGGTGGCCAGTGCGCATGCACTCACCAGGAGTTGCTCTTCTGGTTTCTGGGGTGCGCATGCACATTTTTGGACTCTGCTTTTTCAGGGCGCATGCACTCTTATTTCAGCACTTGGTGCCGAAAAGATTAACCACCACTGCCCTATACAATTTCAGACAAATAGTTGTCCAATCTTAAAAGCCTCCAGTGATGGGGCACCCACGGCTTCTGGAAGGAAGCCATTCCACTGATTAATTGTTCTTATTGTCAGGAAATTTCTTCTTAGTTCTAGGTTGGTTCTCGCCTGGGTTAGTTTCCATCCATTGCTTCTTGTCCTACCTTCTGGTGCTTTGGAGAATAGCTTGACTACCTCTTCTTTGTGGCAGCCATTTAGATGTTGGAACACTGTTATACATCGTGTTCAGTTCCCTGTAGTACTTTTCTCTGAGTATCTGTAGAGATTCTCAGTCATCCAGGTCATGGTTGTCCCAAAGGAGGCAACTGCCAGCTTTACTTAGGACAGGGGTGTCAAACTCAAGGCCCAGGGCCCAAATCCGGCCCACAGGGTGCTTAGATTTGGCCCGCGAGGCCGCCCTAGAAACAGTGAAGAACCAGCCTTCGGAGCCTCTGCCAGTGAAAATGTAGCTCGGGAGGGCTGCGAGCAACCCGCGCAAGCTCTGTTTTTGTTGGCAGAAGGTTGCAGGAGGCCATCGCAGCCAAAAACGGATCTCCGGAGCCCGTTTTCATTGGCAGAGCACTTGGGCCACCACAGGCGCCCCTGAAATGAGCAATGTCTAGTTGGCCATGACCCCCTGCCCCCCCACCCCATAGGTCAAACACAATCCTGATGCCGCCCTCGATGAAATCAAGTTTGACACCCCTGACTTAGAGGATGTTCCATAGGAAGGTAATAGGAAAGGAAAGCAAGGATACCTACCCCAGATCTGCTTTCCTTGAGGTAGAAACTTGGTTTTATACCCTGCGGTTAATCTTTGCAGCATCTTGCCTGCCACAGGTAAAACTGAAGTTGGAGATGCAGTAGATCCTGCAATTGGCATCCTAGGGAGTTATGGAATACATCCAGCAAAGAATCTGGAAAAATAAAACTCAGCTGAGGAACATGAAGCGCAGCTAAAGATGTACAGGTGGTCCTTGACTTATGAATACCACTGAGCCCCAAATTTCTGTTCTGAAGTGAGACATTTTTTGAGTGAGTTTTGCCCCATTTTCATGACCTTCCTTGCCACAGTTGCTAAGTGAATCACCGCAGGTGTTAAGTTAGTAACACGGCTGTTAAGTGAATCTGCCTTCCCCATCAACTTTGCTTGTCAGAAGGTTGCAAAAGGTGACCCTGGGATCCTGCAACCATCCTAAATATGAGTCATTTGCCAACCCTCTGAAGTTTGATCGCATGCAACGGTTGTAAGTGGGAAAACTAAATCATTTTTTCAGTGCTGTTGTGACTTTAAACCTGGAGTCGCCAAACTTGGCAACTTTAAGACTTGTGGATTAGCTGGCTGGAGAATTCTGGGAGTTGAAGTCCACAAGTCTTAAAGTTGCCAAATTTGGGGACCTCTGCTTTAAACGGTCACTAAATGAACTGTTGTAAGTCAAGAACTACCTGCATTGTCTTACAGTTCCATCTCATGGTGCATGTAAAATCTGTTTGGCACGCTACTCTTCACCCCATACCCTCTTTCTGAGGGTAGCCTCAGGGCTCCTGATGTTCTTCTGCTTACACAGCCAACATGGTGATAGAAATAAGGAGAAATTTTCTGGCTGTGAGAACAATCAACCCATGGAACAGAAGTTGCCTTTGGAAGTTGTGGAAGCTTCATCCCTGGAGGCTTTCAAGAAGAGACTGGGCTGCCATCTGTCAGAAATGGTGTAGGGTCTCCTGCTTGGGCGGTGGGGGGTTGGACTAGATGACCAACAAGATCCCTTCCAACTCTGTTAATCTGTAATCTGTAAGATTTGCAGTGTATCACAGACTCATCATTCAAGGTTGATGAAAGTGTATTTGAATTTTGTTTTTTGTTTGGTTTTAACTTTTATGCCTTTGCGTTTTCTACATTAACTACAGGGCTCTATCCTCACTGAAGTGACTTTGCTTTGGCTTTGTTTTTTTAAAAAATAAATAAATAAATAAATCTCCACTGGCAACGTATGGAATCCTGATATGTCAGGGCCGTGTCCTAAAATAACAGGGTACAGAGAACTCGCCTGGCACAAGCCACCGAGATGACCTGGAAATGTGCAATTACAGGTAATTGACTGCTAGATCCCTTTCTAAAAGACGCACTTTGACCATCAGGAGAGGAAATGAATGCCAACTGTCTTGTTTTATAAAATAAAGGAGAGATAATGGGTGTTGCTGTTTTTTTTAAAAAAGTCATATAATCCTGACAGCGATTGCGGCTTTGTAAGTTTGGCAGAATGCAGAGTCAGAAAACAAACTGTTGTCGGCATTGGACTTCCCTTGTTTGATCAGCAAACAATTGCATAGTATCATATATACAACCTCCCCCCTAGGGAAGGCTCTTTGCATGATGCAGTTCCATATGGAATTATGACATATACATGTACATGTGTAAACCTGTCCGAACTCGATTGCAGAAAATATGACTTCAGCAACAGAGTGGTCAATGCCTGGTACTCACTACGTGACTCTGTTGTTACTTCCTCAAACTCAGAGGTGGTATTCAGCAGGTTCTGACCAGTTCTGGAGAACCAGTAGTGGAAATTTTGAGTAGTTCGGAGAACTGGCAAGTACCGCCTCTGACTGGCCCCGCCCCCATCTATTCTCCACCTCCTGGGTCCCAGCTGATCAGCTGGGTCTTCTTTTGTTGCCCTGCACAGAAGAAGGGAGCTGGAAAGCAGGTTAGTGGGGTGGGGAGGGAATGGGGATTTTACAGTATCCTTCCCCTGGCATGCTCACCAAGCCATGCCCACACAACCGGTAGTAAAAAAATTTGAATCCCACCACTGATGTGCACACACGCACACGCACACAGAGACACAGAGAGAGAGAAAGAGAGAGAGAGACAAGGAGGGAGGGAAGGAGAGAGAAGGAGGTAGAGAGAGAGAGAGAGAGAAGGAGGTAGAGAAAGATATCCAAGATTTTATAATTATACCTATTCCCTCATTTACAATCATTTGTTTAGTGACTGAAGTCACAACAGCACTGTGACATGATCATCCGCCCCAACTACTCCTCAGCCAGGTACAGAAACAACATGACCTTGACTCTAAGGAAGAATGCTATTATGTCTAACCAGAGATGCTCCATGCAATTCCCCCAGGGGTGGGATCTGACTGTCACAACAACTGGTTCAGGGAGTGCATGCATGTGTGTCAAACGTGTGCTGCATGCGCGTGCACGCTACCAGCTCCAGCAAGCATTTACTTTCTCCAGCTGACTAGCGGCACTCAGCTGTGCCGCGCAAAGCAGCTGAAGAGGAAAATGCAGCTACTAAAGGACAGCCTAGAGCCTGGGCAGGTGGGTGGGTCAAACAGCAGAGCAAAAACCTCTTCCCAGCGAACTAGTTCGGTGTCAGCTGCTCTTTGGAGCTACCGGTTCTATAGAACCGGACTGAACTGGTAGGATCCCACCCTTGAATTCCCCCCTCCCATCTTCCCAGGCTCAAGAATGTGGCAGCGTGGAAGCTTCTGGTGCTAATATGGCTTCCAAAGCTGACATGGACATAGGATCAAAATTTGGGTTTTGGCAACTGGTTTCATAGTTATGATGGTTGCAATGTCCCAGGATCACATGATCCCCTTTAGTGACCTTCTGACAAGCAAAGCCAATGGGGAAATCAGATTCATTTAACAACTACATTGCCAACCTAACAATTGAAATGATTCACTTAAGAACGGTAGCAAGAAAGGTCATAAAATGGGGCAAAACTCACTTAACCACTGTCTCATTTAGCAACAGAAATGTTAGGTTCGATTGTGGTCGTAAGCTGAGGATTAGCTGTACAATAGTCATTCAAAATCCCTAGTCAGAGAGTTATGATTTCTTCTTCATATGACTTCTACTTATAGCTGGGTTTCCTAACATGAGGCATCTCTCAAATTATCTTGATTTTTTTTTCCTTTTCTTTTTTATTCATAAACATTTTGAATACAGTGTATTCTCAGGACGTATCATTTACAGAAAAGCAAAGAAAGAACAAAAAGGAATATTAACAAATATACTAATAACAATAGTAATATTGTAACAGAATAATTTTAACTAGATTTCTCTTTATATTAGCTTATTTGTAGTTCTGTCGGTTATATTGGCATATTTATAATTATAAACCTTATATTTAGTTCATACATAGCAATAATCTTTCTTTATCTAATTTTTGCTTCTTATCTCTAACCACAACATCATGTTGGTTTTTACAGTGGTCCTCCTAGTAATTTCTTCAACATCTGCTTCAAGACATTTTATCTATGGGTTCATTACTGAATTATACGATTGTTCCTTCGACAGTGAAAGGTCCTTATGGTAAAAGAAAGAATACGCAACGAAAACTAAAACACCCTCATTAAAATCTGCACGGAGGTTGATTCTTGGAGGAAAAAAAAATGGCAAGAGAGATGCATTTTTACCAACTTCTTTAATGAGAGTGGATGCCAAACAGATCACCTTCAGAAAATCATCTCAGTCTTTGAGAAGGTCTAGGGAAGGAAATGTCTGACACTGGCGGAATCTTTCAAAGAAAATCTTTCCTTTGGATAGAAGCAATTGGACAAGTTCATAACAACGAAAGGCATTTCAAGAAGTAAACACAAGTCATTAAGAATGTTTAAATCAACCCCACATATCTTAATCCTTGTATTGATCAGGATTATCTGTGGAGGTGGGATCACAAAAGTCCAGATGATGGCTCCAACTGCATGGCTGAAGCTTTTTAAAATAAATCAGAAGATTAACTTCCATCCATTGCTTCTTGTTTTGCCTTCAGGTCCTTTGGAGAATAAGTTGACCCCCTCTTCTTTGTGGCAGCCCATTGGAATACTGCTCTCATGTCACCCCTTGTGCATATTTTCATTAAACTAGACATATCCAAATTCTTCACTTGTTTTAACCTCCAGTCTCCTTATCGTCTTTATGGCTTTTTCTCTGCACTCTTTCTAGAGTCTCAACATCTTTTTTATATCTTGGCAATGAAAAATGTATGCAATATTCCAAGTGTGGTCTTATCAAGGCATTATAAAGTGGTACTAACGCTTCACCTGACCTTGATTCTACATCACATACATGTGAAAAGGGGCAGGGCTTCAATTTTGCAATTGCAACAGCCAATTGGATGTCTTGAACACGTGTAACCTTCCCCAGCCTCACTGATGCCCCTGGTGCCTTAACAATTGTAGTGATTTGCTTTACAACCGTGGCAAAAACAAAAAGGTTGCAAATCAGGGGTGCCTCATTTATCAACTGTCTTGCTTACCAACAGAAATTCTGGTTCCAATTATAGTTGTAAGTCGAGAATTACCTATATTGAGGCAATTTCTGTGTTTGGTTATTATTTTCCCTTTTTGTTTCAAACCACCTGCAACTGTATTTGTCAAGGGGATAGCGCCATCTAAATCACATGAATGAATGCATTTTATTTTATTTATTTTGAATGAATGAATGAATGAAGCCTATTTCTGTATTTTACAATATTCATGTGATTGGAACTGTATTTGTTAAAGGGATAGCCATCTAAATCACACGAATGAATGCATTTTATTTTATTTATTTTGAACGAATGAGTGAATGAATGAATGACACCTATTTCTGTATTTTACAATATTCCAGTAATTTCCAGAGTGCATGATTCATAGTAATAACTTTTTTAAAACAAGCAATACTGCCACTTCTTCTTTTTCTTAAAAAAAAAAAAAGTATTTGGTTCAGGAGATGGGCGATTGTAAAAGGTGTTGAGATTTTATAGCACTTGATTATGCAAACTTGGGTCATAAAGGACAAAGAAGAAAGTACACGGCAAATATTTTGTGAGGATGAAACATCGGCGGTTTCTCTTTAATGATGATAACGCTGAAGAATGTTTGCACTTTTTTCTGAATGGCACTGCTGTAATAATCTGAATCAGTGGTGAGTAAGCAGATGTTCAGCTGAGAGCTTCCGTTCGGGCACATTATATTGCTGACGCTAAAGGACTATTTGTGAATAGGGCTTAGCTTCCCCACAGTATTTTTAGATAATTGAAATGGTAGAATGTCCTTGAAAATGTATGTTACTGTATGAGATGTAAGCTCCTGTGTCGGGGGCATAAGAGATTTCTTATGCATGGTTTCCCAGCCTTACAAAAATCTCAATCCCGTTTAAGACTGAAGAAGTCAGGATTTCCCAGAAGGTGTTTATCCCTGGATCGTGCTGGGGCTAAATTTAGATTTTTTTAAAATTCCCAGTAGATTTATCTATGCATTGGTGGGATTCAACCAGTTCGCACATATTCACGAGAACCAGTTGTTAACTTTCTAAGTAGTTCAGAGAACCGGTTGTTGGAAGAAATCTTTTCTTTTTCCCCCCCTTTATAGGGCTAATCCTGTAAGGATGGCAAGAAGGAAACATTCTGGTGTTGTTTCTAGCCTAATCTTTATTGCCCTGCTTCAGAGGTGGTATTCAGCAGGTTCTGACCAGTTCTGGAGAACCGGTAGTGGAAATTTTGAGTAGTTCAGAGAACCGGCAAATACAGCCTCTGACTGGAGATTTTACAGTATCCTTCCCCTGCCCTGCCCTGCCCACCAAGCTACGCCCATAGAACCAGCAGTAAAAAAATTGAATCCCACCACTGCCCCAAGTGCTGGGATAAAATTGGATAACTGCACATTAGAAGTTGCATTTGATAACAGGTCTTTGTTGTTCCTAATGTTTAATGTCTCTAGTTTTATAATGCTAATATGGTTTTAACTTTTTGATTGGAAGCTGCCCAGAGATGGTTAGAAGATGATGGATGGCTATATAAATATTTTAAATAAATAAAGCCCAATGTTCACTCATGTCCTAGATCCCACAGGCTAGAACAGAGGCAAACAGAGGCAAATATTCAGAGAATTGGCAAATCCCACCTCTGATTGGCCCCGCCCCCATCTATTCTGTGCCTCCTGAGTCTCAGATGATTGGCTGGGTCTTCTTTTGTAGCCCTGCACAGGGGAACAGAGCTGGAAAGCAGGTTAGCAGAGTGGGGAGGGAATGGGATTTTGCAGTAACCTTCCCCTGCCATGCCCACCAAGCTACACCACACCCATCAAGCCATATCACACTCACCAAGCCATGCTCACAGAACCAGTGGTAAAAAAAAAAATGAATACCACCACTACTGTGGATGCAACTCTGGTATAAAACCACTTTTCATCATATATATTATTTTTGCCACCAAAAAAAAAAAAGGCACCAGGTCTTATTTTCAGGGGATGTCACCTATTGACTAACCTCACTTGCGTGCATCTCCTCCAGCCTCCTTTTTGCTGTCAGAGGCCTTTAGGAACTTCTTCTTCTGCAGCTGGCAAGGCTTCCCTGAAGGCCTCTGCAGCCAATAACAGAGTTCTGGATCGATCGGGAGCTTTGTTATCAGCTACAGAGGCCTTCAGTAAAGCCTTGCCAGCTGCAGAAGAAATGTGCCGGGGTGTGCAAGGCCTGGCTACAACTGTCCAAAGGTAAGCAAGTAGGGCAACTCCACCCCCACATCCCCACCCTAGCTTAATTTTTACCTGTGCACTCTTGCGTGGGTGGGGTCTTAATTAGGGCTTATTTTGGGGGTAGGGTTTATAGTGGGCACATGTATAACAATCAAGCTAGGACTTACTTTCAGGGTAAGTTGTATTTTGGGGGAAACAGAGTGTTCAAACTATTTGAAGTTGCAATGGCACTTATGACTTGTCCCTGTACTTAACAACAATTGCAACATCCTCAGGGTCACAAGAACAAAATTCAGGCACCTGTATATTACCTGAATGAAGAACCCCGCCTTGTCTAAAAGGAAAATTAAAAGATCCATAAATCCTATATATTTTCAGAAGTAAGACTCCTGCTCCTCTGTTCTACTAACTCTCAAGTGGACCAGAAAATTTATTCCTGGGTTATTTTATTTTTTAAAAAGAATCAGACTTACATGGAAGTCAATTGCTGGAACAATTTGACTCTGCAAAGTGAGCAGTAAAACATATATCTATAAAACATATATCTATTAGTAAATGGATATTAACGTTCTTTGCGCATTGTAATGATCTATATTTATGTTTGTGCACTTAATGACCTATATTTATGCACAATAAAACACTGTTTTAACCATAAATGCAGATCAGCTACCCGTGCTGCTTTGCATTGGGGAACACAATCATAACAATGAGGATGGCAAATACAGTCACTCCTGCACAACTTCTTTTCCATGTAAAATATGTTCTCCCAGCTCAGGAAACCACTGATTGGCAAGATGGAAGCAAGCAAAGTTTCAGCATATTTTGAATGGCAATTTTAGCTGAAAGACAACAACCTGTGTTGCAGTTCAGGAATCTGCAGATTGATCTAATTATCTCCATGCAACCAATAAGATGTTTCTTGAGAATTAGTTTGATGCAGCTGTTAAAGCATCAATCCAAAAATGGGCAAACTGTGAGTTCTAATTCTACTTTAGGCATGAAAGCTGACTGGGCAACTTTGGGCCAACCACCAGGAGACTGTGAGTACTAGTACCACCTTAGGCACAATGCCAACCGCCACCAGACTTGAAATGTTAGACCTAGACAACCTAGAACTACGCTGCCTTCAGTCTGATCTAAGTATAGTATGTAAAATTATATAGTGCGATGTCCTACCTATCAATGAATACTTCAGCTTCAATCATAACAATACAAGAGCACACAATAGATACAAGCTCAAAGTTAATCGCACCAAACTTGACTGCAGAAAATACGACTTCAGCAACAGAGTGGTCAATGTCTGGAATACTCTACCTGACTCTGTGGTTTCTTCCCCAAACCCCAAAAACTTTAACCTTAGACTGCCTACTATTGACCTCACCCCTTTCCTAAGAGGTCTGTAGGGGGCATGCATAAGCGCACCAACGTGCCTACCGTCCCTGTCCTATTGTTTCTTTTTTCTTATATGTATCCATTTCATGTATTTATAACTATGTTTATATACTTATACCTGTTATCTTATAATCGCTTAACAAAATATATGTGTGTGTGTGTGTGTGTGTTTTTTCTTAAGTTTTTGCGTGTATTTATATGTATGGTATTCAGCTTTGTTCAGGTATTTTCTTTGTTCAGGTATTTCTTCTTGAATGGAAGAAATAAAAGGTAGTTCTAGATAATTTTTATCACTTGTTAATAGAAGACGTCTGGAGGACCCTGCCTTGGGGACGAGGAATGGGGAGCCTAAGGAGATCTGAGTGAAAGGTTTCCCAGCTCCTTCCTATCCAAATTGTTTATTGCTGATGCACATTTGGGACAACAGAGTCCAGAAATCAGGAGTTGTAGCAAGTGATGCTTCAAGATCAGGATCATCCTCGGGGAAAGATCGAGTCGTACGAGTTCAAAGGATCCTCCCATATATTTGTATTTCTTTCTTTTCCAGGGAGATGGTGAATCTGCTGTAAGGGGATGAAAGAGAAAGTTCATTAACAAAAATGAGAACATGAAGAGAGAAATATGGGTGGGGGAAGGTAGGCCTCCCCAAAGGTTATATTGGCTCTGCGGAGGAATAATAATTGTAGCCTCTCCTATTAACTCTGTTCTCAGAGGTTTCTCTCCCACCCCTGCCAAGTTATTCTCTGAGGCAAAATTCTTTGAGACTTCTCTGCATAGGAGTTGGCAGAGATACTACTGCAAGCCCTTTCCAAGCGATTACTGTGCAGGAGGCTGATTACTTATTCTTTAGCACGCAAAGACCGCGTCCCTTTTTCCTATTCATCCAATCGTCCTGTAGGAACCCAAACTCATCAGGTTGGAAGGATCTCAGGGGATTAACAGAGGGCAGAAATCCTCGGACAATTGGTGGCTCAGGATCTCGGGGAGTTGAAGTCCACAAGTCGTAAAGGGGCCATAGTTCCCCAGCTCTGAAGTACTGGAAGACAGTTATCATGTCTACCTTTAGGCCGGGAGTGTGAAACTCGATTTCATTGAGGGCTGCATCAGGGTTGTGATTGACCTCGGAGGACGGGGGCGGGGGTCATGGCCAGCGGGTCATGGCCAACTTGACATCCGTTTTCAGCCATAATAGCCTCCTGGAGGGCTGTGCATGCTCCCGAGCTCTGATTTCGCTGGCAGAAGGCTGAAGGAGGCCATCATAGTTGAAAAGGGAACTCGGGAGGGCTGTGTGTTGCTTTCTCAAGCTCTGTTTTCACTGGCAGGAACACCGCAGGCTGGTCCTTCATTGTTTCCAGGGCAGTCCCGTGGGCCAGATCTAAGAACCCCATGGACCAGATCTGGCCTGTGGACCTTGAGTCGGACACCCTCATTTTAGGCTAAACAAACCTGGTTCCTTCAACTCTTCCTCATTGTACTTGGCTTCTCTCTTCTGCGCTCTTTCCAGCTCTTCAGCACAGAAGTGGATGCAATATTCTGTCTGATTAGTGCAGTTTTGCACAGAACTTTTAATGCCAGAATTGGGTTGATACACCCCATGATTGCTTTCGCTGTAAGATAGATGAAAAACAAAACAACAAGAGCTTATTTAAGAATCACAACAACTTCTTGTTGAAGAGTATCCTGCAGATTCATAGTTAAACTTCCAAGGTCCAAAGTAAGCACATATGGCAATAAGCCATCATTTCTTCAACCACAGTTTATTGAATTTGGCAGAAAGGGCTAGGTACGTTCAGCATGAAAGACCTAGATCAGGGGTGTCAAACACAAGGCTCCCGGGCCAAATCCTGCCTGTGATATGGTCTGATCCAGCCCACAGGACCGTTCTTGAAAATGTAAGGGGCCGGACCACATGGCTTTGCCTCGGTTTACCCAATGCAAAGAGGAAACATGCCAGCAGTTTTGGGGAGTGGCATCAAGCTGGCCACACCCACCCAGTCAGCCATGACCCCCGGCCCCCCAAGGTCAACCATAGCCCTGATGTGGCCCTCAATTAAATTGAGTTTGACACCCCTGACCTAGATTATATTTCATAAACCATTATAGATAGTCTTTAATTTACAACCATTCACTTAGTGAAAAGTCAATATTACAACAAAAAGTGAAAAAAATGACTTTTGAGAGGTCCTCACACTTATGACCATTGCAACATCCCTACAATCATGTGATCAAAATTTGCGTCCTTGGCAACTCGCGTGTATTTATGATGCTTGCAGCATCCTGGGGTCATGTGATTGTCATTTGTGACCTTCCCGGTTGGCTTCCAACAAGCAAAGTCAATGGGGGGGAAGCCAGATTTGCTTAATGACTGCATGATTCACTTAACAACTTCAGGGATTCACATAACAACTGTGGCAAAAAATAAGTCATCAAATTGGCCATGGCTGTCAAGACTCCGACAATACACCCCAATTCAAATCATAAGTCTCCAGCCGCATCTCTCAGAGTAAAAAAAAAAAGATTTATTAGGAGTGACCATGTCGGCATTAGCTGGATGCAGCTGATACTAAAATACACCATTCATTTCCCCCTTGACCCTGGTCTTCCCCGCAACCCCCTGGATGTATATTCTCCAATGGAACACATCAATAGCCAAGAGTCATCAATCATGCTCTCCAGTAATAATCTTGCATACCAACAGCTTTGGCTGTCTAGCACTTATCTGAAGCATTTAAGGAATGCGCTACTTTCCCCACTCCCTTTTTGCTGGCAACGAAAAAGACCAAAGAAGTACTTTTAGTTGACAATGACTACTTAACAACTGCCTTGCATAGCAATGGAAATTCTGGTGCCAATTATGGTCATAAGTCAAGGCCTATGTGTACATAATAAAGCAAGGCCAAGCAAGCTACAGATTATTATTGTCATTAGATTTATATCCTACTTCGTTTATATTGCTGAGGACAGTGTACATAATGTCCCTGCCTCCCCCACTCCCACAACAACCCACTTGTGTGATGTGTTGAAATCTCAGAGTGTGTCTGGCCCAGGATCCCCCAGTGGGCTTCCATAATTTTTAGAATGTTTGGAAAATCTATTTTCCAAAGCACCAGACAGACAAACAATGGATGGAAACTAATCAAGGAGAGAATCAACTTAGAACTAAGGAGAAATGTCCTAACAGTGAGAACAATTCACCAGTGGAACAGTTTGCCTTCAGAAGTTGTAGGTGATCCATCGCTGGAGGCTTTTAAGAAGAGACTGGACATTCATTTGTCTGAAATGATATATGGTCTCCTGCTTGAGCAGGGGGTTGGACTAGAAGACCTCCCAGGTCCCTTCCAACTCTGTTATTCTGCTATTCTATAACTAAGGCATGTATCCAAGATATACAATTGGCTGTTGCAATTGCAAAATTGAAGCCCTGTCCCCTTTTACATGTATGTGATGTAGAATCAAGGTCAGGTGAAGTGTTAGTACTACTATATAATGCCTTGATAAGATGACACTTGGAATACTGCATCCAGTTTTGGTTTCCACAAAAGAAAAAAAAAATGTTGTTGTTTTTTTGCCACCATATAAAAAAACATGTTTCTCCAAACTTGATTGCAGAAAGTACGACTTCAGCAACAGAGTGGTCAATGCCTGGAATGCACTACCTGACTCTGTTGTTACATCCTCAAACCCCCACTCCTTTAACCTCAAACTATCCACTATTGACCTCACCCCATTCCTAAGAGGTCTGTAAGGGGCATGCATAAGTGCACCATCGTGCCTACCTTCCCTGTCCTATCGTCCCCATTTATTTGTACCCATTTCCTGTATTCTTACTCATGTTTATACTTATACTTACGTTGAGACTCTGGAAAGAGTGCAGAGAAGAGTGACAACGATGATTAGGAGACTGGAGGTTAAAACATATGAAAAATGGATGGAGGACTTAGGTATGTCTAGTTTAATGAAAATATGCACAAGGGGTGACATGGTAGCGGTATTCCAATGGGCTGCCACAAAGAAGAGGGGGTCAACTTATTCTCCAAAGGACCTGAACGCAGAACAAGAAGCAATGGATGGAAACTAATCAAGGAGAGAAGCAACATTAAGGAGAAGTGTCCTATCAGTTGGAACAGTTAATCCGTGGAATGCTTTGCCTTCAGAAGTTGTGGGTGATCCAACACTAGAAGCTTTCAGGAAGAGATTGGACAACATTGTGTGAAATGATACAGGGTTTTCTTCTTGAGCAGGGGGTTGGACTAGAAGACCTCCAAGGTCCCTTCCAACTCTGTTATTCTGATATTTTATAACTAAGGCAAGACTGGAACTCACAGTTTTGTGGTTTCTAGCGTGGCACTTTAGCCAGTACTCCAAATGGCTCTGATATGATTGATCACAGCTGAAGTCTCACTCTGGCTATCCAATTTCTTTTAGTGTTTGCTTCCTCAGCTTCCTCTCTTGCAACAAGGGAGTCTTTATGCGGACATTACAGCTGCACTCCTTTGCCCCTGACACTGAAACACGTTTTCCCTTAACTGCAGGACATTTGTCTCTCTTCGGATGCCTGCACTGCCTAGATTTCCTTTTTATCATCTGAAGAAGAGTAACCGCCTAATTAGCCAGCCCAACAGTACTGCTGAGCAAGGAGATATTCTTATCGGTTCCCATTATTGTGATCATTTGCACAAAAATTCCTTTTCTATCTTCCTTTAGCCTGACTTCATTAAAAACAAGAAAGCCCCCCCCCCCCCCCCCCCCCCCCCCCACAAAAATGGGGTTGAAGGAAACACCATTCCGGTCCTGGAGGTGTGCATCATGTTGATACAATCTTAGACTTGTGCATCTGTTCTGAACTTTAATCTTGAACTGTGCTTTTTTAGCGTTAGCATATCCCTCTTGGTCTTTTTCTACAGCCTGGTCTCTACTGCAAGGAATCCTTCAGATATCTATCAAGTCTTTAGCAAGAATATTCTCTGCCAAGTCAGCATCTCTGATTTGCTAATGAGGTTCCATAGCTAACCTCTCAAGTGTGTTGGCTGCTGTTTCATAAATGTAACACTGTTGTGCACAAATGTCAACACCCATGGATGTGTTGTGGCTGGGTGCAGAAGAGGAGCAAAACATTGTGAGAATATGTAAAGCATTGCGAGAAAACACACACACACACACATATATATGTATATATATATGTGGTTTTTTGACTTTTTGCGGGTACTTACATGTATGGTATTCAGCTTTGTTCAGGTATTTTCCCATGTCATTATAGTTGTGCTTTTAAAGTTGTAGCAATGTTTCGGCAGAATCTTATCTGCCATCATTAGGCTTCTGTATGGTGTATAGATGAACACTATACAGAAGCCTGATGATGGCAGATGAGATTCTGCCGAAACATTGCTACAACTTTAAAAGCACAACTATAATGACGTGGGAAAATATACACACACACGTACGTACACCAGTGTCACTCCTGGATTCCCAGTTTCCCTCCAACCTTGCTCAAATGCCAGTTAAAAATATCAAAATCAAAATGTAATGTTCGGTGGGAGAGAAAGATTTGTCTGCTTTTGCACTCTATTGGGACCCATACCTGATATCCGATTCCACTCCAGATTAAAATGAGCATATAGAAAGCAGTCCCAGTGATGCTAAATCACAGTAATCAGTTTTAAGGTTAATTTCCAAATCAATGGAATCTGAAAAGCAGTTAAAAGGTTGAAAAAGTAGGCAGAGAATAGATAGATAGATAGATAGATAGATAGATAGATAGATAGATGATATATAGATGCTAGATGCTAGATAGAGATAGATGGGTGGGTGGGTGGGTAGGTAGATAGATAGATGGATGGATGGATAGATAATAGATAGATAGATAGATAGATAGATAGATAGATAGATAGATAGATAGATAGGAGAGAGAGAGAGAGACAGAGGCAGAGCGAAAGAAGGAATTAGGAATAGTGGGTGGATGGATTAAGTTTTTTCAAGTCTAGTTTTTCAAGGAAAGATTTGACTTTCCTTAATAGAAAAATGATTGCAGGATCAAAGACTAGATTGTGTAGTCTTTGGACATAAATATTATTCAGTGAGCAATTCTTGGGGTTTTCCTATAAAATTGCTATCAGAGTAGTTTTTTCAACATTTACAAAATTTTACTCCTCTCATGCTAAGTATGAATGTCCAGATCCCCTGCAATTATACTCCTTTAAATCCCAGACGCCCACAACCACAAAGATGTTCAGAGGCTGTGAGCTGTCATTTTTGTCGGTGACAAGCAGTGCAAAATACATGCTCCGTTGCCTTTGAATCCTCTCCCACCAGGCTTTTGTTTCCCTGGTAAGTCACACACTCTTCCTTTCATAACTTTCCCCACAACCTCTCAATCTCTCAGGCAATATCAGTTTTTTCTCTTCTTTCTTGTTCTCTCATTGCCATAGGATATCTATTGTCTCCTTGTGGAAACAAGCCCAAAGCTTCAGAGAATGTGAATGAAAAGATTTTGAGATTCTCTTTGTGACATCAGCCTGATGCTGCCATCTGGCTTTATTTAGTAGTGTATTTTTAAAAAATATAACGCTGATTGTGTGATATTATCTTGCCTTTTCATAAATTACCTTGAGGACTTTTAATATTAAAATAGAATGCAGTAAACAAGATATATTTCTCTTTCAAGTCCTGTATCACAATTTTTGCATCAGGCAGATCAAAGAAGTTGTGAGCTTTTCTCGCACATCACCATTGTGATGAAGCAGGCACACATGAGAAATTTTTCAACCAAAAGACTCCAAGTCCTAAATAAAGGTAGTTCATAAACAGGATAAGTTGTGCAAAGAGCCACATGAAAAAGTTTCATGTCATAAAGGAAAAGAGAGAGAGAGAGAGATGTCTGATCCAAATTTCTCATCTGGTTTGTCATCAGCAAACTTGCTACCTGGATTGGTAATTCTTGCCGGGGTGCTTATAATAGCATTGTTGTGAGGTTACTGAGATAGTATAGGAAAAATATTGCATAATATACCATAGAATCATAGATTTGGGCGGGAGCAGGAAAGTAACCTTATCCCACCCATTGGTCAGTGTAGGATCTCTTTAAGCAATCTTTCTCAACCTCAAGAAATTTTAAGATGTGTGGACTTCAACTCCCAGAATTCCCCATTTTGCACATCTTAACTTTGCTGAGGTGGAGAAACACTGTCTAAAGCAGGGGTGTCAAACTGGCAGCCCGTAAGCCGGATGCCTCATGCGCAGGCCATGCCCACCTCAGCTCCGCGAAGGGAAAACATCCCAAAATGTCACATGATAGCAATGTGAATGATGCAAGTTTGACACCCGTGGTCTAGAGCAGGGGTGTCAAACTCAAGGCCCGCGAGTCAATTCATAAAACATTTTCTATATACGTTTTATAGTTGCCAAGGGGTGGAGTTTCAAAGATCAGGCAGCAGTGTGGAATCGAAAATACATTCCATTCATATTTTCTTCAGGGACTGATTAGATGACTGAAGCTTCTGCCATGCAAACATCTCATTGGAGAGCATGATCGATGACTCTTAGCTACGGATGTGTTTTGTTGGAGAATATGAATTATGATACACCCAGAGGTTGAGGGAAAAGCAAGGTCATGGGTGCCAGTGAATTACATGCCTCAGAGTCAGCTACGGCCAGGTCATGACGACATGTTGACTTCTAATAAATCCTTTGAAGTTTTGAGAGTTTGGCTCGAGACTAATGATTTAATTGGGGTAACTGCTGGAATCCTGACACCATGGGCTGATCGGCCCATGGGGTGCTTGGATCTGGCCCATGCCCCCCCCCCCGAAAACAGCGGTGGACCAATCCACAGTGCCTCTGCTAGCAAAAATGGAGCTTGCGCGGCCCTCCCGGGCTCCATTTTTGCTGGCAGAGGGTGGTAGAAGGCTGTTGCAGCTGAAAATAGAGCCCAGAAGGGCCACATGCGACCCTTACAAGCTCCGTTTTTGCTGGCAGAGTGTTAGCAAAACAAACTACTAGCAAAAGTGGCATTTGATCACACAAGTGACATTGAGCCAGCCACGTCCACCCTGGCCACACCCATCCTAGCCCCTAGTGGTCAAACACAACTCTGATGCGGCCCTCAGTGAAGTTGAGTTTGACACCCCTGGTCTAGAGCTTCTCTGGCAGATAATCAGCCAGCCTCAGGTTCTCAGAGGAACAGAACTCAATGCTTGCGTAGCAGCCTGTCCATTGCTTGATCACTCATGCATTCAGAAACCCAAGCCTGAATTCAGCCTAGCCCATGATTTCTAATCCTGCTTTTTGGGGCAGTAGAAAAATAAGTCCTCTCTGTTTTTCTATGGTACAGGTGTCAAACTTGTGGTGTCACATTGCCGTCATGTGATATTTCACAATGTTTTTTTTCCCATTCGCGGAGCTGAGGTGGGCATGGCCTGTGCACAAAGCATCCAGCCCATGGGCTGTCAGTTTGACACTCCTTGTGATGACCCAGAGTATAATACTAATGTAACAAATTCCAAAACGTAAATAAATGTCCTTTAATGTCTCCAACTTGGTCCCACTGTTCAATAATTCTCAGTTGAAGATAAAACGTACTCAAAAATAGTCTTCAAAAGAAAGCAATACAGTCTGAACTTAATGAGCAGATAGAGGTGAAATAAAAAACCAAACAAACTACAGTGATGAAATTTCCATAACGGAACAGGATAAGTAGTTACTAAATTCAAGGAGATAACAAGGCACAGTCTGTTGGAAGGACGCCAACCAAGATAACTTCAGCCCAAAATAAAACTCGCTTTGTTTCTGGCAACGCTGTGTTGTAATCATCTCTCTTATATACTAGTCTCAACAGCTGCAACCAATGAGGAGGATAATGGCCACCTCCTCTCTCGCAAGCCAAGTTATTGCCTTCTCCGTTCCTCCCTGCATGTCCTAGGATGCAGAGGGGATGAGCCGGGTTCTTCCTCTGACTGCCCAGCCGGCCTCTGCCCTGCCCCAGTCTTCTCCACAATCTCCAGAGCCATACTTCCATTCCCTGTCGGTTGCTCCTCCTCTCCCTCAGAATCCAACTCTAATAAGGGCATGACACCCCTGTTCTATGAGATAAGCCTTCAGATATTCAGACAGGTACCAGCAGAGTAGACTATCTGCAACTCAGGCATGAATTGTGGGGTCCTTGGTGTTCTCTGAAATTGAGTGTTGGTCTATAGACCCGTCATGGCCCCATTAGGTGACATCATCTGTGTTTCATGACCCAGCTTGGTAACATCATCATTACTTGCACTGATGATGAGAGCATTCCCTTGAAGGGATAGGATTGCCTTTGAGAGAGCAAATCATAGCTTGGCAATTCTCCTGGATTTGTGGCTAGAAAATGAATAGCACATTCTTCACCATTTTGGAAGCTTCCATTGCATTCCATTGCTAATTTGATCATCCATGGTAAAACCAGGTTGCTCAGCCGATCCTTGGGAAGCATCTTCATTTTTGAAAGGATGTACAGGTAGCCCTCAAAGTACAACCATTTGTTTAGTGACCATTTGAAATTACAACGGCACTGAAAAAAGTGACTAACAGCCATTTTCACACTTACAACTGTCGCAGCATCCCCATGGGCACATGATCAAAATTTGGATGCGTGGCACCTGGTTCATATTTATGATGGTTGCAATGTCTCGGGGTCATATGATCCTCTTTTGTGACCTCCTGATAAGTTAGTCAATGGGAAAAGCAGATTCACTTAGCAAATGTATTATTAACTTAACAACTGCAGTGATTCAGTTAACAATGATGGCAAGAAAGGGTGTCAAATGGGGCAAAACTCACTTGACAATGATATTGCTTAAGAACAGAAGGTTCGGGCTCCATTGGGCAACCAGGATGATTAGGGGACTGGAGACTAAGGCATATGAAGTACAATTACAGGAACTGGGCATGGCTAGTCTAGTAAAGAGAAGGACCAGGGGAGACATGATAGCAGTCTTCCAATATTTGAGGGGCTGCCACAGAGAGGAGGAAGGGGTCAAGCTATTTTCCAAGGCACCTGAAGGCCAGACAAGGAATAATGGATGGAAATTGATCAAGGAGAGGTTTAACCTGGAAATAAGGAGAAACTCTCTGACAGTGAGAACAATCAACCAATGGAACAGCTTGCCCTCGGAAGTTGTGGGAGCGCCATCACTTGAGACTTTCAAGAAGAGATTAGACTGCCATTTGTCAGAAATGGTGTAGGGTCTCCCGCTTGGGTGGGGGGTAGGACTAGATGACCTACAAGGTCCTTCCAACTCTGATTATCTGTTATCTGTCTGTTAAATCATCAAGGACAGAAGCAGCAGCCTGGAATTGTTCTCCTAATCGGGAGAACATTTAACCAGTGGAACAGCTTGCCTTCAGAAGTTGTAGATGCTCCATCACTGGAGGTTTTTAAGAAGAGATTGGACAGACATTCATCCGAAATGGTATAGGGTCTCCTGCCTAAGCAGGAGTTGAACTAGAAGACTAGAAGATAAAAGGTCCCTTCCAGCTCTATTCTGATTGGTTGAATTGTGGCCCTAGTTTGAGGAGTGCCTGGAGTTAGGAATTTGGTAATGGAAATTATGATGTCTTTCTAGAAGGACAACTCCAGAAGAACCTCTAAAATTTCACTGTGGGTGGTACTGTAACATACACAGAACCATTGGTGGAGGCCTAACACCCTCTAGTAGATTCCTGCTTGGGATGGCTTCCTGTCCAACTTCCTGCTTTGCTGTCACCATCCTGAGAGAGGCTATTCTGGAAGAAACTTGATCCTCAGCATAGGAGTGAGTAGGTGCAAATTATTTTTGCTATTCATCTTAGTGCTGGAAGCGTGAGGTAGGCTTCCTACAGGAGATAATTCATATGGAACCTGACATTGACAAGCAAGGGTTGGAAACTGCTTAGCATATTCAGCTTTTGCACCGATTTCAATTTCAATCCATATTTTTGTTAGAAAGAAAACCCATTAAACCTTGGAGGCCACACGACCTAATATTGCCGGCCCTAAATTATAACTCTCTGCTCTTAGGCAAGAGGGAAGAATTGTGTAGACTTTCCCTTCCCTCCTTATTTATAGTAGCATTTAAATATGCCATTTTTCACAAGTATAAACTCCAGGTCTGACATTATCACCCAGAGTCATCTATCATGGAGATTTCATTTAGAAATCATTAGGAAGAGTGAAGGCTCAAAGTATTTAATTTCTCCAAATCATACTGAGTAGTTTATCACTGTGGAGGAGACCCTTTATTTAGCTGAGAAAGATGAGGCTCAACTTTGCATCTGTAGCACTAGCATCTCATATCCAGATGTTTAGATAAACTTGCCTGGGCGGGGATTGGCAATCTCTCCATTGTTCCTTTCAGTTTCGGGCATAATGCTAGAATATTACAATGTATTAACAGGCACAGATGTACTCCTGTGGGTTGACTAGATGGTTGCTTTTCAAATTAAAAAGCTGGAACTGCAGTTATTTTCAACTATGGGTTAAAGTTAACCAAACAATTCAATATCAAAAATCATCAAATAGTGGTAGCTTGTTCCAATAATTAACACCTGCTTTCTCTTGATTTATAAAGAGTAACAATTAGCTTCAAAATGGAGGTAGATAATTCCAGTCATTTCCTTCCATTCAGAGAAATCAGACAGTGACAGACACATAGAGATAAACAACATCTACACACCATTCAAAAAAGACACTCAAAAAGCCAAAAAGAAAACAGAAAGACTAGCAATCAACACCCAGATGAACAGAGATTACCACCAAGGTTAACACTAGGCCAACAAGTGTCTAATGTTAATTTACCAACAACCAACTCAAATAAACAAGCTAACAATAATCAACAGCCTAATCAATGAACCATCAAGAATACTCACTCCCACTAATACCAGCAAGCCACTATTAACAAAATGTGAGCAACCCCCCACTCCCTTTTAGCACTGATGATGTTACCTAGTTTGGTAATGAAACGTCTGCAAGAAAACAACCAATCTCAGTGAGAACCAGGACCCCCACCTTTCATCTCTACTGTAAAAGTAGAGAAATTTACAACACTAAGAACTTTTTTGTTGTGTTACCTATAGGCTGTGACTTCCATAATTCTCAACAAATATAATCTATCTCGTAGGCATCTATTTCATTGATGTCAAAGCAATGGATCTCATGACGGCAACATCTCACAAATGAAGGGATGATATAATTTGGATTGTAAAGTCTGATGCATGATTTGTGCAGTAATGTCATGATGTGTCTGTTGACATTTATCCTCCTCCCAGCTCGGTTCTGCAGCATCCAGACATTGCCTGTATGAATCAAAGTAGGCACTGAAAGAAGCAAAACAATTATTTATTGAAATGTCTGTAGCAACCATACACAAATATAACGCGAAAAGGGGTTTATCAAAAAAATAAAGGCCTTGATTTTTGCAAGGATTTCTGTTCTACTTCCATTCATTTTTAGTGGCCATAATAAATCGCAATAAATAGTCATAATAATACATGGCCGTAATAGCCAGTTTGGTGTGGTGGTGAAAGTGCAATCCTAGAAATCAGGAGACAGTGAGTTTTAATTCCACTTTAGGCATGAAATCCAGCTGAGTGGCTTTAGGTCAATCAGCAGGAATCTGTAAGTTCTAGTCCCGCCTTCGGCATGAAAGCTGGCTGGGTAACTTTGGACCAATCCCCAGGAGATGCTGAGTTCTAGTCCCGCCTTAGGCATGAAAGCCGGCTGACTTTGGGCCAATCCAAAAGAAACTGTGAGTTCTAGTCCCACCTTAGGCATGAAAACTGGCTAGGTGACTTTGGGCCAATCCAAAAGAAACTTTGAGTTCTAGTCCCGCCTTAGGCATGAAGTGACTTTACACTCTCAGTGTAATCTTCCTCAGAGAATGGTTGTGGAGAAAATAGGAGGAAAGAATATTATATACATTCGCCATCTTGAGTTATTTTATTTGATAAAAATTAAATAAAAAATAAAATAAAATCAGGAGAAAAGTGCTTGTGGGCCACTCAGGTTATCCTTTTATCTGTAGACAAAACACAGGGAGAAGGATAATGCCCAATCACCCTGCTTCCAGCCTTTCATGTCTGCAAATGGTATCCCATACATTCTCTTTGTGTGCATAAGGTTTTCTGTAGAATCAGGATGCCAAGAAGACTGCAAGAACAGATGCATCTTCATCACTCTAAATTGCTTACACCAATGCTCAGTCGCCTGTATTGATATTAAGCATTATAATAATTGAAATCCATTCTTCCTTGCCCAGTGAAATGAATTGGACTTGAAATGACCAGATTTGGCTGGCTTTTTTAAAAGAGAGAGAGAGAGAGAGAGAACATACGAATTTCCTTGTGAATTTGCACTTTTCATCCTTGGGAAGCTTAGCCATGGTAAACATTTGGCACACCAACTAATGTGATTTTGTTAATGACCTGGCAAATGAAATTTTACTGATTCCGATGTTGAAATGGTATGCCACGTTGGGAGAACTTGCATAAAACTCTTGTTTATTTTGACAAATGCTGTCCTCAACACACAAGGGCAAAAGGTATCACCAGGACCACGGCTGAATTAGGTAAAAAGTTATATGACTGCCCTATTTATTCCTTTGGGGAATTTGAAATCCTCTAGATTTATAGCCTCTGTCCCAAATACATAAAATGCATATTAAATCATCCACGTTTCCTTTTGTTTCTCCAATTTTTGCTCACTGGGATTATGTAGGGAGCATAAAGGGGGAATAAACTATCAAACTATCCACTATTGACCTCACCCCGTTCCTAAGAGGTCTGTAAGGGGCATAGGTGCATCATCGTGCCTACTGTCTCTGTCCTATTGTCCCCATTTATTCGTACATATTTCCTGTATTCTTACTCATGTTTATACTTATATCTATTATCTTGTAAGCAATTGACAAATCTAAACAAACAAACAAACAAAGAAATAGATAAATAAATATCCTGTGTCTTGCGGGTAGATTTACAATGAACTTCAGATTATTGGTGAGGATTATTGCTTTCTGTCTATGAATTCTTGTAGATTGCAGTCAGTCCATACAGGGTGAGTTACATTCTATCTCGCACCTATGGTTCAACTGCTTCAACTCATGGAACATATGACTTAAACTCAAGCTTGTCTTCTTAACATTATTTTCCCTTAAAATAGGATGGTACGTTGGCTGCTTTTACTTACGGCAACATGCTACAGCTGCCAAAAAAGCCAGCAGGGTCCTAGGCTGCATTCACAGAGGGACATGATCGTGTGAAGTGTTAGTACCACTTTATAATGCCTTGGTAAGACCACACTTGGAATACTGCATCCAATTTTGATCACGATGATATTCAAAAGATATTGAGACTCTAGAAAGAATGCGGAGAATAGCAACGAAGAAGATTAGGGGGGACTGGAGGCTTAAACATATATATGAAGGATGGTTGGAGGAATTGGGTTTCTCTAGTTTAATAAAAAGAAAGACTAGGGATGCCATGATAGCAGTGTTGCAATATCTAAGAGGCTGCAGTGGTGGGATTCAAATAATTTAACAACCGGTTCTCTGCCCTTATGATTTCTTTCAACAACCAGTTCACCAAACTGCTCAGAAAGTTAAGAACCGGTTCTCCCAAAGTGGTGCGAACTGGATGAATCCCAAGAAGGGGCTCAATCTATTCTCCAAAACACCTGAAAGGAGAACAAGAAGCAATGGATGGAAACTAATCAAGGAGAGAAGCTACCTAGAATTTAGGAGGAATTTCCCGACAGAACAATCAATCAGTGGAATGACTTAACTCCAGAAGTTGTGGATGCTCCATCACTGGAAGTTTTTAAGAAGAGATTGGACAGCCATTTAGTCTGAAATGGTATAGGATCTCCTGCCTGAGCAAGGGGTTGGACTAGAAGACCTCCAAGGCCCCTTCCATCTCTGTTATTCTGTTATTCCTTGCAGGCAGCTCCAGCCTTTCTACTCTGCCCAAAATGCAAAGAGTTACCTTGTAGGAGAGAGAGAGACGGGCAGCATAAAAATGTAATAAATAGATATATAGATAGATAGATAGATAGATAGATAGATATAAATAAATAAATAAATAAACAAATAAATAAATAAATAAATAAATAAATTTTAAAAAGACTCTTTTAGGGGAAAGCACATGCTGCTTACATAACCCTGGAAAACTGAGGCCGAGTTTTCTGTAGGCATTGTGAAACTGATTTAGAAGGAGTTAAGATTCCCATCGCTGATAAAACGGACTTGTGAAATTAACTCTTGAGCTGGCAACTAGCCAAGAAGAGGGGGGAGATGTTTGGGAGAAACGCTCAATCTCTGTTTTTTCTCCGGCAGGAAGGCACTATTACTGCCTCTTTCCTTAAATAGATGCACAGCAGTGAAAGTACCACTTATGTCTGTCTGGGAGCTCATGAGGCTGGATCCGCCTCTATATTAAAGAATAGGGCTGTGCAACGCGTTCCAAAGGGCATTTCATAATGTGGCAGGACCCCTTCTACTGGGATTTTGGAGAAGCGTAAGCAGAAAACCAGGGAAAGCCTTTGACTGACCATATCCAATCTTCCCGGGGTTTCTGCTGCTTCTATACATGAAGGAAAGAGTCTTCCCTTACAGCAGGGATGTCAAACTGGATTTCTTCGAGGGACAAATCAACATTGTAGTTCTCCATGAGCTAGCGGGGAGATGGGATGGACGCCTCTGTTGTGGTCCACCAGCAGCCTGCGGAGATGGCAGCAGAGTCAGGGAAGAACATGGGCCAGGGCAGGAGTCTGGGGAGGACTCAGATGAGGGTAGCTGCATCCCATACAGAAATGGGGTCAAGGCCATCTGGGAGTTATGTGCTGACTCCAGAGCCTCCAGAATCTGACAACAGTGAGGCAGAGGAACAGGGGGAGCCTGTTCCCAGTGTGTGTGTGTACAGAGCTGCCAGAAGGCAAGAACAGTTAAGACAAAAGGGGTGACTTGGGAGTAAGGCTTGGAGGTGATTGCCCCTCCCATTAGATATAAAGGAGGAGCAAAGGGACAGGAACCTTTGCAGGAAGCAACGTTGTTCACTCTGTTCAGATTAAACCTTGAAGCTCTGTGTGTACTTTGTTCTCCGTTTGGTTTTTTACAGTTAATTTGGCACTTTAGTCGTTGGCAGCAATTCAAAGGAGATTAAGGTGGGTGCTTATCTCAAGAGGCTATTTGGGACTCATTACAGGCTGGGAATGAATATAATTCCCAGCGTTGAAATAAAAAGAGAGTTGTTTGGACTAAATGGGTGCTTAATTACGGTCTCAGGCAGGTTTGGTCAGAACAACCTCCTGCAGCACCCTGCTGGCCAAAATGGGGTGTGGGGGCCCCATGTGCAGTCCCCCATGCCTCGTTTTGGCTGCCAGAGGCACTGCAGCCTTTGCTATTTCCTGGCCAGCCCTACGGGCAGATCTTAAGTACCCCACTGGCCAGATCCAGCTGGGAAGCCCTCCCGAGCTCTGTTTTGGCTGTGATGGCCTTCTGCCAGAAAAAAAACGGAGCTCCGAAGGGCTGCAAGCAGCCCTCCCAGACTCTGTTTTCACTGGCACAAGGTTGCAGGACATTGAACTGGCCACGCCCACCCTGGCCACACCCACTCAGCTTCCCAAGGTCAAATACAACCCTGATGCGGCCCTTAATGAAATCGAGTTTGACACCCGTGGTATAAGGTCTCCTGCTTTGGGCATGGAGTTGGACTCGAAGACCCCCCCTCAAGGGCCCTTCCAGCCCTATGATTCTATCATTCTATGAGAAAAGCCAATACTATCTAGAGCCAAGATGACAAAGATGTCAAAGTACATTTTTGATCATTCATCCACCAGTCACAGTTAGCATATGTGTCCTGTATCATTTAGGGAGAGAGAAATGGTCCATCTATTATCTCTGTTTACCAAAAGCAGCTTTCTATTCCCTGAGCCTTGATTTTGGAGATGCTAAGGGGAAAAAAAAACCACAAGGAGTTTTTAATATCAAATACTCATTTTTCGCCCCTGAGTTTTGAGTTAGAATCTTTCTGGAGCTCACCTGCTTTAACATCCCAGCGAGTCTCTCTCTCTCTCTCTCTCTCTCTCTCTCTCCATCCATCTATATGTATGTGTATATGTATATGTATATAACTTTATTTTACAATCATTCCATCTTTCATTTAAACAGTATGTCATCTGGGTACAATTATCTTGTGCAATAATATTACCATCCTTACCATCACAACAATAATTACATTCTTATTTTAACCTGCTAACATGTAATATATCTTATCATTACAACCACCCCTTTTTTAGTTCCTTCTGTGTATTCTTATATTTAGTTTCTAGTTTCCATTTCCTTTTTCCCAACCATTGATAAAATAATTCCCATATCATATAATATTTGTTCTTTTTCTTTGATTGCCAATGTTAATTCGTTCATTTCTGCACAGTCTAATATTTTCCTGATCCCATCCTCTTCTATTGGAATCTTTTCACTTTTCCAATTTTGAGCAAATAGTATTCTAGCTGCAGCTGATGGACAATTCCTGATCATGTCTTGCATGAAATCCTGAAGTGTCGGGTACAAACTGATGCAGACAGAAGCTAAGGCAAAATTTGGATTTACAGCTCAAAGCTTCATGGCTGCATTGGGATTAGAACATTTCACTCTCTGTTCTCATCTCTTGCAATACCAGTTCCCCCCATCGCAAGCCCCTTTGAACAGAGATGAAAGAAAGTTTCCGCGAATTCCCAAATGTCAGCGTGACCAATTTGGTCCAGCAGATGCAGCCTTGGTGTCATTGCCTCCTTTTTGTGTGTGTCTCTAAACAACCCACACTGTACTTGGAATTGACAAGGGGACCTACCACGATTGCTTCATTCAGAGACAACGTGATTGTTGATTCGTCCCACAGTTTTAGGGGGCAGTAAAATCTTTTTATCTGGCACAGAGCTAAGCTTTTTAAGTTGAAAGGACAGGTCTTCCAGAATTCCATCAAGGTCAGGTCACCTTATCAGGATCTCCTTTCCTTCTGGTTTGCCTTGTTTGATTTGTTTTACAGGACCGAGCCTTAGAAGCCAGTAAAATGTAAGAGATGAGCCAACGGACCTCACTTTCGCCTCTTCCAGCTCATGTACCTTTGAGAGTGTCCTCGCTGGAGGTTTGTTCATTTGCAAATATTGACTCCCTTGTGGTTGAACGGGCCAAAGGGCATCTCTGTCCATTTATTACCCCTGTGTGTGTGTGTGTATGTGTGTGCTCAGCGGAGACAGACAGATTGAAATCATTTCCCATCTCCTGAATAGCCTACGAAATCCAAATATTCCCTTTTGAAAACCAGATTTAGGGCTGAATTGGATTTCGTAATGGAGCCTGCCTTTGGCAAGAATGCAGGTGTTTTGTGAACATTGCAGAATTTTTGTTTTAAAAAAGGTTATTTTTTTTTCATTCATTCATCCATTCATATTTTGTGTGTGCCTGTGCATCTGTCTTTCAGCCAAATTAAAAATTTAACGACCCTTCCAAGATACTGCCTTCAAGTAAAAAGGGTCTTTCTTAGATCCTTTTAAAATGTGAATGTCAAAAGTTAATAGATTTTAAAGAGGCAGCAACATTGCCAAACCTACCCAGTTTAATGATGGATTTGAAATGCAGAGGAGACAATTTAAACATTTAAACACTTCCATTCCCCACCTGATCCTCAGTCAGACCTGAAGAAGCTTCTTCGATGAGAAGCAAAACATCTTCAAAAGCAAAACAAATCCCAGAAAGTCCAGTTGCCTCTTGAAAAAAAAACATCTTTGAGTCTTTCCTCTAATATACAGTATATATTTCTTGAATTGCCGGGCCACAGAGCACAATATCAGTGGGAAAAGGGCAACTACTTTCAAATGACAATGAAATGCATTGTTCATGTATTGCTTCAAAAACAGGAGGGGAAAAATGCATTGAAAAGTGAAGAAAATTAATTTCTTTTCAATTCTTAAGATTTCTACATCCATTTCTACATATATTCTAAAACTTTCTAAAATCTTCCTCAAGGTCAGGAATGGTTTTTGTGGACTGATTCTTTTACTGTCAGTTTGGAAATGCAACCAGGCTGAACAAAGGGTAATCTAAATGAAATTTTAAATGCACTTAGAAAGTATCAACTAGTTATTGAATTGTTAGGGGCTATATTGACAATGGCATAGATTCTCTCTCCTTCACTCCTGTAATTTGCCTGGGCAGGAAAATCCCCACATGTAGATATGGTAAGTACTGTAGAAAGTATGCCTTGTAATCTCCTAGTTCTGGTTGAATTTGGCTTTATTTTCTGTTTGTAAATAAATCAAATTATTTACTAATCATTTACAGACTGCCCCAGGAGCTGTTGATACAGTTCTACGGAGAAATTATTGAATCTGTCACTTGTACTTTTTAGTTTAGTTTATTGTCATTGCACCTCATACAATGAAATGAAATGCCGTCTTTGGTGTACATTATATCTATAAAAATAAAATACAAATGCACATCCTTCACATTCTATATAATTGAATTGAAAACCCCTGATATTGCATTAATATTGTGCTATGCAGTAGAGTTCAATATGTATAAATATATTCATATATTCTACATGTTTATATATATTTATTCTATATATTCTGTATATATAATATTCTGTATATATAATATTTTGTATATATAATATTCTGTATATATAATATTCATTCTTTAAATATATTCTATAGGATAAACTTCCTGACAATGAGAACAATTAACCAGTGGAACAGCTTGATTTCAGAAGTGGTGGGTGATCCATTCCTGGAGGCACTTTTAAGAAGAGAATGAACAGCCACTTGTCTGGAATGGTGTAGGACAATTTTGGTGAATCTCTAGCACACGTGCCACAAGTGGCACGCAGAGCCATTTGTGCTGGCATGTGAGCCGCAGGCAAACTTACCTCACTGCGCATAACCGCGCCTCACAGCTAATTTTTTTTCCGCCGGTTGGTTTGAGGCCTTTCTTGGACTCCCAGATGTTAAGTTCGGATAATGAGAGGCTGAACCAGGGCATGGGTGCAACAATACTTTATTAGAATAATAAAGGACTGAACGTGCTTGCCAAGCCTGGAACTGGCTCGCAGCGATCAGCGACTGGTCGGACCCCGCAGCCTGCTTTTATAGCTGGCTGCTGGGGAGAACCAGCCAATGAGAGAGGGCAACCGCCCCCGCAGCGCGAACGGACCTGGGTGGGAACTTCTTTAAGTTCCAGGGACATAACACCCCTTCCCCCCAGATGCGAACACGCATAGTCCTTAAGGTACGCGGGAGGCTTATGCTGGCGCCCAGAACGGTGCAACTCTGGTGGGTTGTCTGTCAGTTCAGAGTCTGTAGGGGAAGGCAGAATCGGTAGAGTGTCACTAACGCGCCCCTCGGTCAGTGCTGGTTCAGGACCCGTAGGGCTGGTCACTGGGGATGTGCTCCCGTTGACTGGTTCGGACTGGTCAGCCGTCTGGTGGTCACGGTTCGTGTTCGGGCTCCCCGGCTCGGCTGCAGGTGTAAACAGGTCACCGGAATTGGTGCTGATGTGGGGTTGATGCTGTAGCCTCGCACCGGTCTGCAACCATGAGTCACTGCTAACGATAGTGCCTTGGCGCTTCCGCAGCTGGTCCAGGTGCCTTTTCCAGATTCAGCCATCCTCCAGTCTGACTCGATACGACCTGGGTCCGGTGATGGCCACGATCTCACCCGGGATCCACAGAGGGTCTCCAGTGAAGTTCCTCGCGAACACGGTTTCCTGTAAGACAAAATGCCTAACCCCCGATGTGGAAGCGAGGGGAGAGTCAGGGCAGTAATGTGGGTGAAGCCTGTCCAATACAGTCCGCAGGCATCTACCCATCAGGAGTTCAGCCGGGGACTTATTAGTGACTGTGCACGGGGTTGAGTGCTGGCTCAGCAAGAAACGGGAGAGTCTGTGGTGCCAGTCTTCCTTGCTGAACCTAGCTAGAGCTTCTTTAGTGGTCCTAACGGCTCTTTCTGCCAATCCGTTACTGGCAGGATGAAAGGGAGCCGTGAAGATGTGGCGGATGCCCAGATTGGCAGCGAAGCGACTGAACTCGGCCGATGCGAACTGGGGGCCATTGTCGGAAACAATAGAGTCGGGTAGCCCGTGTGTTACAAACAGGCGAGTCAATACCTTGGTAACCGCTTGCGTGGTGGTTGTGGATAGTTGTGCCACATCAATCCATTTAGAGTAAGAGTCCATGACCACCAGGAACATTTTGCCATGCATCAGGCCCGCTAGGTCGATGTGAATCCTGGACCAAGGTGCGCTGGCGCTTTCCCACTTAGAGGGGGTGGCAATTGGAGGAGATGGACGGGATTCCTGGCAGGGATGGCAGGAGCTTACCCATCTGATGATGTCATCGTCGAGGCCAGGCCACCATACGTAGCTGCATGCTAATGCCTTCATCCTGACGATGCCAGGGTGGCCCTCATGCAACGCCTCCAAAACTCGGGTACGCAGTGAGGTCGGGATGACCACTCATGTGCCCCACAGCAAACAGCCCTGCAAACTGGATAACTCCTGTAGGCGGGTCTTAAAAGGCGTGAATTTGGTTTCAACATCACTGCCCGGCCACCCCCTCCTCACCCAGTCCAGTACCTGGGCAATCGTTTTGTCTGCCTTGGATTTGGCGGCAATGTCAAGGGCAGTGATGGGGAGGTCCAGTTGGGTGACCTCAAAGATAGCATGGACCAGGGCAGGATCCTCAGCTGGAGCAGGCAGGGGGCAGTGGCTGAGGGCGTCTGCATGGGACAATGTTTTACCTGGACGGTGTATGAGTCTATACGAGTATGCCGCTAGGAAAAGAGTCCACCTCGTCATTCTAGGAGACAGGACTTGAGGGGTCTGTTTGTCACCTGCTAGTAGACCCAGGAGAGGCTTATGATCCGTGACCAGCTCGAAAAAGTGGCCAAAAAGAAATTCATGAAATTTCTTCACTGCTGCGACAGCTGCTAAAGCTTCCTTATCGATTTGGCTATAATTGCGCTCTGTTGCAGAGAGCGTCCTGGAAAAAAAAGCGATGGGAGCCTCGGAGCCATTGGGGAGCCTGTGGCTTAACACTGCCCCAATTCCAAAAGGGGATGCGTCCGCTGCTAGCACTAATGGAAGGTTGGGGTCAAACTGAATAAGGACCGCCTCCGACGTGAGTAGTGATTTGACTGCGCGAAAAGCGGAGTCTTCCTTGTGTCCCCAATGCCAAGACGATTTTTTATCCAAAAGTCTGTGCAGGGGTTCCGCCACAGATGCTTTATGGGGCAGGAAAGATGCGTAAAAATTCAATAGCCCCAAGAAGGCCTGCAGTTCCGCTTTGGAGGTTGGAGTGGGTGCCTCGTGAATTGCCTTAAACTTGGACTCCAGGGGGTGAATGCCTGAGGCGTCAATTTTATAACCCAGAAAGTCCACCTGTCTAGTGGCAATGGTACATTTTTCTTTTTTTAATTTGAGGCCATGCTGTCTGAACCTCTCTAACACTGCTCGAACTCTCTGGAAGAGTTGGGGTCTGTCCCTGCCCGAGACTAAGATGTCGTCGAAGTAGGGTACTACACCAGGGAGGCCCTGCAAAATCCGCTCCATGAGGGATTGAAAAATGCCTGGGGCAACACTTACGCCAAATTGGAGACGCTTGCACCGGAAAGCACCCCTGTGGGTGACAATGGTCTGGAGTTCCGCTGTTTGGTTGTCAACAGGGAACATGTCCAATTTGGCAAAAATGCTGCCAGGTTCAAAAGTGTGTAATAAATGCTGAATGACGGGCACTGGGTAAGCGCTAACTTGTAAAAACTTATTAATTGTGGTTTTGTAGTCCGAGCAAATTCTCAGGCTACTGTCTTTTTTGAGGGGTGTGACAATGGGCGTCTCCCATTTGGCGAAATCTGTTGGCTCAATGACCCCTTGTTTTAATAATTTATCCAGTTCCGCATCTAATTTAGGCCGAATAGCGAATGGAACTCTACGAGGTTTCAAGCGGATTGGGACTGCTTGGGGGTCGACTGAGAATGAGATAGGGGTACCGTTATAACACCCTAGCTCATTGCTGAATACGTCTGAGTAGTCAGCGAATAGGGAGTCAGTGTCAGAGGTTGAGACCGCATGGACTCCTGTTAACCCTAGGCCGAGGTGGGGGAACCAATCAAGTCCCAAAAGTGTAGGGAGGTTGCCGCTAACTACCACTAGAGGTAGGTGGCCTTTGAAAGTTTTAAAATTAACAAGAAACTTGCCTCTGCTGATTACAGGAATGATCTTCCCCTGGTAGTCCTTCAGGCTAAGCTGGCACTTCTGGAGCCGGTTTCTGGATAGACTGGGCTGTAGTTTCTTGAGGGTGCTCCAAGAGATAATTGAGAGCGCTGACCCTGTGTCAACCTCCATGCGGCAAGGTTTACCTTCTAATAAAACGGAGAGAGAGATTTTACTAATGGTATGGCAAGCGTGCTTAGCATGGTCGCGGGTGCGACAGTTCAATACTTGCCTTTGGGGTCCGGAATGTGAAAAGGAAGGGACCCTTTGTGCCGAGTTGTGAGTGGCTTGACAGACTCTGGCGATGTGCCCCTTTTTGTGATAATTGTTGCAGGTGGCTCCCTTGAATTTGCAGGTGGTCCTCAGGTGAGATCCACCACAGGATAGGCACAGGGTGATGTGCTTGGATGGACTGATGCTTTCTCGCTTGGCTCCTACCTGCGGTTGTCTGGTGTGGGCTAGGCGGTGGATGTCGGCCGCATCACTGGGGTCCTCCTCGATGACCACCTCTTCAGAGTGGACGGAAACTGCAATTTGTTTGGAGACAGGACCTTGGATCTCGGTGGCTGAGTGTGCTGCCAGCTCCGCTGCCAGGGCTTCTTCGATGGCTTGAGCGAGGTTGAGGTCCTTCCTGGCGAGTAGGCGCCTTTGAAGGTGAAGATCCTTGACCCCACAGACTAGCTGATCGAGGAGCATGTCATCCAGGTAGGTCCCAAACCCACAATGGAGTGCTGCAGTCCTGAGGGCAGCCATGTACTGGTTGATAGTTTCTTTGTCTGATTGTTTCCTCATATGGAAGGTGAACCACCTGGCAATCTGTGAGGGTCTAGGAGAATAGTGGTTAGTAAGGATTTCTAACAGTTCTGTCCAGGGGACGTTTTTTAACTCACGTGGAGCCACGAGTGCTGTGGCAGTATCAAAGACGATGGCTCCGCAGTAGATCAGGAAATATGATTTTTTTCGGTGTTCCCCTGCATCAGCCAGCCCAATGGCGTCGATGTAATGGTTAAAGCGATTCTTGTATGACTCCCACTTCTCCTCATCCGGCTTGAACGATGGGAAAGCTGGGTTGGAGTTCATGATGAGAATCTCGTTGGATAATCTGTTGAGAAAATCTCTCTGGGGCAGCAGCAGGAAGGTTTTATGTGCCTATGGCAGGCAAGTGACTTCAGCTCTGGGGAGGTTTTCACAACTCTCCCCCTCTCTCTGGATTAACACGAGGTTAGGCTGCAACGGCCGTTGGCAGCGTTTTGAAATTCGCGCCTGCGTGGGCGTCAGTGACTTCGAAATACAGCACCGCGCTGTACTCTTGGGCGGAAATTCAAATGACAGCCATTTGAATTTCACACCTAAGGAAACGAGCGGCTGCGGCTCGCAGCGCTACACTTTCCCTGTAGCTGGCTAACTAGCGGCTACAGACGCTTCTCACTCTCACTGTTTGCTGACCGCTCTCTCTGGCTGCGGATCAGCGTTCGCTCTCGTTGCCTGCTGATCGTTCTCTCTGGCTGTGGATCAGCGGCTAGTGATTCAGCGGTTGCATTTTGCCTCTGGTAGCCATCCCATCCTCGTCGCCAGTGTTAAGTTCGGATAATGAGAGGCTGAACCAGGGCATGGGTACAACAATACTTTATTAGAATAATAAAGGACTGAACGTGCTTGCCAAGCCTGGAACTGGCTCGCAGCGATCAGCGACTGGTCGGACCCCGCAGCCTGCTTTTATAGCTGGCTGCTGGGGAGAACCAGCCAATGAGAGAGGGCAACCGCCCCCGCAGCGCGAACGGACCTGGGTGGGAACTTCTTTAAGTTCCAGGGACATAACACCAGAGGCTTGGAAAAAGCCTCTGCAAGGCTTTTCAGGATGAATTATAGGCCCATTTCATCACTTCCTGTAATACTGGATGGCTGAAAAAGACTTCAGACCAGCTGAAAAATCAGCCGTGAGGTACAGTACAGGTAAAGGGTGGTGGTGGGGATTGTGCATGCATGTGCAGGGGGCGTGGAAAGGGGGCGTGCGCATTGCATTCTAGGTGCTGGCATGCGAGTGCATGCGCACGCAATTTTTGGCACAGGAGCCCAAAAAGGTTAGCCACCACTGGTATAGGATCTCTTGCTTGAGGATGGGGTTGGACTAGAAGACCCCCAAGGTCCCTTCCAACTCTGTTATTCCAGGTACACACTCCAATGGATAATTAGGACTGCAGAAAACAACAATTGCCACCATTCTATTGAAGACCAGTATATTGTATGGGTCAGAAGGAGGGCTGAGAAAATATCTACAGACCCCTCACTTCCTGGAGATAAATTGTTTCAATTCTTCCCCATGGGACACTGCTGTAGGGCATTGCCTGCCAAAGCAACTGGACACAAGGACGTTTTCCCCTCCCCTCGTGTCATCACTCTGCTGAACACCTAATTGTCCCAGTACAGTATTGTCTTATGTTTAAGGATATTTACCCATGTTGCTTGGTTGTATTATTGTTGTTGTTATTATTATTATTGTTATTATTATTGTTATTATTGTTGTTGTTGTTATTGTTATCATCATCATCATCATCATCATCATCATCATCATCATCATCTTTTCTACTACTACCTCTTGTTGGTATCATTATTATGATTACTATTATACTATTGCTTTGCTTGTACACTGAGAGCTTCTGCACCAGAGACAAATTCCCTGTGTGCTTAATCACACTTGGCCAAATAAAGCTATTCTATTCTATTCTATTCTATTCTATTCTATTCTATTCTATTCTA